>OX345636.1:13757614-14170114 GCA_947044365.1 Petrosia ficiformis | reverse complement strand
AATTTTTGAAGTAGCTTCTGCTAATGCTCGAGCAGCATCAAGAAGGTTATTACCATCTTGTTGTGTGTTACTAAGAGCTGCTAACATCTTTACAGCTTTAGCAAGTTCAGTAAGATTAGTTGAACTAAAAAACAGGTTAGAAACATTAATAATTATATAAACAAGATATACAGAGAAAAAGTATCCCTATGACTGCTTTGTGGTGTCCAGCATTCAGTAATCATGGCTAACTTTATCATGCCTGAAACACATCAGCCTATTATACATGTAGTTATTATTTTCATCATTCACTGTTTACCTTTTAAAGGGCCTTGTAGAACTACATGTACATTGTATAGGTATACATTTCAAGTAGAATAGCTAGCTACATGTATTAGTTCCAGTTTCTACATAAGCTACACAGTGTAGAGCTTGAGTGCACGTTCTTTTATGAGGCACGCTCATTAATTGACCAAACCCCTCAGAATGATGTAACTTCCTTACGTATATAATGCATAGTCTCGTACGTGACACAAACATATAACCTTTCACACAGAAACTGACATACACGATACACCAGAAAACTGTATGATTGCTTGCTATACCAGTCATGTTAGCCAGCAGATAAATCTGCTGTTCCCACCGAGCACCACGAGGAGGTATGACATGGATTTCGCTCGGCACACACAGACACAAACACAGACATATAGACACAGACACACAAACACACACACACAGACACCAACACAGACACACACCAACCCACAAATACACAAACACAGACACACAAACACAAACATGATACCAACACTGAGCACATACACATTGTCTTACATGCCACCCACACGTGTACATGTATGTGACTGGTCCAAATGAATAAGTACATGTACATGCCACCCACACGTGGTACATGAGTTCGATACTCACTGTTCCCAGTACATACAATGTGTAAGTGGTTGCAGTGCTCGTTACAAAAGAAGGGGGAACTTCATCCTTGCTCGACTATCATACATGTTACAAACATGTCTAAAGCATCATGGCTATAATGCATATAGCGTTCTTTTAATATAATGCTTCAGTGTGCAATAGCTACACAATCAATACCGACAACCAAGTGTTGGCATACATGCCACCCACACGTGGTACATGATACCAACACTACACATTGTGTTACATGCCACCCACACGTGTACATGTATATGTGATGTGACTGGTCCAAATAAAAAACTACATGCCACCCACACGTGGTACATGAGTTCAATACTCACTGTTCCCAGCACATACAATGTGTAAGTGGTTCGGACTGATTGCATAGTCTATGATTCTATACCGACAACCAAGTGTTGGCATACATGCCACCCACACGTGGTACATGATACCAACACTACACATTGTGTTACATGCCACCCACACGTGTACATGTATATGTGATGTGACTGGTCCAAATAAAAAACTACATGCCACCCACACGTGGTACATGAGTTCAATACTCACTGTTCCCAGCACATACAATGTGTAAGTGGTTCGGACTGATTACATAGTCTATGATTCTATACCGACAACCAAGTGTTGGCATACATGCCAGTGATGCCACCCACACGTGGTACATGATACCAACACTACACATTGTGTTACATGCCACCCACACGTGTACATGTATATGTGATGTGACTGGTCCAAATAAAAAACTACATGCCACCCACACATGGTACATGAGTTCAATACTCACTGTTCCCAGCACATACAATGTGTAAGTGGTTCGGACTGATTACATAGTCTATGATTCTATACCGACAACCAAGTGTTGGCATACATGCCACCCACACGTGGTACATGATACCAACACTACACATTGTGTTACATGCCACCCACACGTGTACATGTATATGTGGTCCAAATAAAAAACTACATGCCACCCACACGTGGTACATGAGTTCAATACTCACTGTTCCCAGCACATACAATGTGATTACACAGTCTATACACAAGGAACCACACGATCGTAGTGGTTCTTTTCCTCCGTGTGGAATATGTAAATCTTGTAGTCTGACTTGGGCATGCAGTGCTCGTTACAAAAGAGGGGGGAAAACTTCAGCCACGCACGACTGGACCCACTGTAAGAGTATGTACAAACATCAATCTGACACAGGGTAGCAAAAGCTCTAATCTCGCGATCAGTTCCCCATCCATGCTGATCCAGCCCCTTTTCTTTGATGTAACCGGTCATACTCTTAATAGGCTCATAAAGATTTGCCTCAAGAATGTCACCTGCAAAGCAGTCCTTACAGAAACGGTAAGCATTATCTTTGTGCGTCATGAAATTAACAATTGCTTGACGAACAGCTTGGTGGTTAGATTCGGTTCCTGTAACTTCTTTAGAAAAAGCTCTGAATAGGCAGTTGTCATCGCCCCGAACTCTGTCACGAATGTGGGGCTCGATATCCCTACAGGGAATTTTCTGGACTCGTTGAGACCGAGCAGTGAGTTCACAACGAGACAATTTAGCAATAACATCTCTGGCCGCACTTTTCCACTCTTCAGTGGGCAGTGGGCCAGTCACAGTTACTGTGGCTGGGCTTTCGCCTATGACTTCAACACACGAATCTTCGATATTGAGCTTTCGTGAACAGTCATCGCAGTACCATTTACCTTTGGGAGCTTCAGTGATCTTCACACACTCAAAGTGAAACCACTGGTAGGTGCAACTACGTCCGTCACATTCCACCATATCCCCTTCGTCTCTTCCTCGGCAGAAGCAGTATACATCCTCTTTGGGAGACAAAGAAGAGTCTGGACTGAAGGACTCAGCCAATACTCTCGCACTCTGCATGGTACTGCACGAAGCCGAGAGTTTGCCTTTCTTGGCTGGGGGAAACATGTGTACTCGTAGACTGCTTCGTTTCCTGTCTTTAAAAGGGGCTGAAGTTGGAGGACGTACAGGGGTTGAAGTAGCAGGCTTTGCTTTATAAAGGAAATGAGGATTCAAGGGGCAGCCTCTCTTGTGACCTTTGCCTTCAGCACCACAGGTGCATTCTGGCTTGGGCTTGTCGCTATCCTCTTCAAAGCTGTAGTCATCGACAGTCAACTCAGCATCACTTAGCATTCGGGAGTCTTTGACAGGCTCAATAGCATCTCCTTTGTTCTTGATATTCAAGGGGCAGTCTTTGTGGCTGGTCCGGGTGTGAGTTGTCGATCCACGCTTACACAATTTCTTTAGTTGTTTGACACTACCTCTCTTTTTCTTGGGGTGTTTGGAATCCGTATTGTCAGTGTCGCCATATGTGTCACCTCCATGTTTCTGTGACCACTCACGACGCTTTGCTGCTTCTATGGTTCGTAATTTCAACAACTGTACTCTCCTTTTCTTTGCTTTATCTTGTTGTATTCTGTCCAATCGTCCTTTTCTTTTTATGTTATACTTCATCAAAGCCTCTTGGATGCCTTCATACAAAGGAAGATTCAGACGTTTGTACAAGTCAGGTATCCAGTGATACGTGGAACCTCGTTTATTATACATGTACGTCATGTTTGACTGCAAGAGGCCAAGGTTAGTGGACGTAATATAGTGAAGTCTTTCCAGACTGATGTCTTTTGGTCTAAACTTGGCAAGTACATTGTGGGAGGCTTCCAACAAATTAGAATCGCCCCTTTTAAGCACAGGGTGAACAAGGCTGTCTGCCATTGATGCTCTAAAGTCACACTCAATTTCATAAATGAGAGAGTGAAATGGGCATGTGAGTTTGTACCACGTAGTATAATCCTTTCCTACACACTCAAACTTTTCTTTATCAGGACAATTATCACAGCTACACACTTTAAGGGCATGAAAATCACAACACTCTCTTGTTGGCTCTGACCCCTCTGTCTGAACTTCTTCCCACTCGTGCTCACGCACATGTCTAGGTAAAACTCTCAGCCTTTTCGCAAATTCCTCAGCAGACGCGGATGTCGTCAGAATATGAGAAAAGTTATTACGAGCTCATAATAAAACCATCGGTGAGACAACCACAACCTTCACTGTGTTTGTTGTCACAGTGACACGATACTTTGGCTATTTGAGGGAACTTGCTCTGGTGCAATTTAATAAACCCTGCTAGAGCTGTCTTCACTTTGGAATATTTTTGGAGTACTTTCAAGTGTGCTTTACCTGCATGACCACCACAAATCATAATTTTACACTCCGGAAAGCATTCTGCTATTGGTTTAGCCAAAGATGAGTCTGAATCTTGCCAGTGGACAGCAATTTTCATCCCTTCCTCTCTAGCTTGGGTTCATAACTGCCCGTGCTGCAAATCCTTCCATGGATTTAGATGTTCCTTTATATAGGTCTTCCTGGACTATGCTATCACTACCACGTTGACACAAGTGTTTGTAATATAACAGTGCTCCATTAAAGTAGTTGCGAACACTGAACGTGCCATTTTTGGAGTGGTGGCCACACGTCAACCATACTGCATCAGCACTCATGACTGCCTGTTTCCATGAGCCAAGAGTGTGTCCATCCATTGCCTTCATCTCTTCTTTAGCTTCCTTACACATCTCATCAACCATCTGCTGCACCACAGGATACATTTTCACGATGGTTGAGTAAAACGTATTGATATGGACAGCATCAAGTCCGAGAGATAGTTTCAATACTTTATTGTATGTAGCATGCATACAGCCTGATATAATAAAAGCTACCTGAATGGCTGCACCTATTTCAGTAGTGTTCAGTGAGTCACTTTGGAGTGAACTTTCAAAACACGAAGGTGAAATACCACAGCCATCGCATGCATATTGAATCTTCACTGCACCTCCCAAACCCTTGGTGTCAAATGACAAAGGAACTAATTGTCCTTTACAACCAGGTGTTGCACAATTTCGAGTGTTGTTAATCATTCGAACAAATCTATCAAGTTCAGGAAGGCTGCCAACAAAAAGTTTTCTAGGCACTGTAATAAGCTTTATACTTTGGGCCAAAAGGCGTTGTGGTGTTGGGATATACGTACAGTGAATCTGTGTCTTCTAAACTTACGAATGATGATTCCAAATCTTCAGCTGTAGATGTTGATAATTCCTACAATGGGAAAACACACTAAATAAATGTATATATATAATAAAAAGACAAGCATTGAAATATTCATAACCACAGATATAAGTTAGTATGTGGCCAGAGACTGTTTAGAAACAATTTTCATCAGCTTTACAGCTCTCGAAGTTTACCCGATCAACTTGCATGTATTTGATGTCATTCTTAAGCACAGGAAAACAGAAAGGCAAGTGTCTCAAAGTTTAAGAGTCTCCAGGCAATGCCCATATTTTTTGGTAATACATTTCAGGGAATTTTTTAGAAAAAAATTTTAGGGGGGGCAAATCAATGTTTCAAGAAAATGATGGAGGGGTTGGAGGTTGGAGCTAAAATACATAATACTAATATACGTACTTTGCGAGGACTTTTTCAGCATAATTGGGGTGAACCTGAGCGAGCCCCACACTAGTCGAGAATCTGGCTTGCTTGCTTGCTTGCAGATGTCTTTTTCTCCTGCAGGGACCATCCAGAGTCCGGGAGGGGTGAAATGGCTATTGTGGGCGTTGCCACTGACTACTACACATTCAAACACTCGCCTGTTTTTGGTATCTACAGCTTTCTTAGATGGTCTTCTGTCTAACTAAGTCGGTTAAAAGTCACTGCTATAGTTATGCAGGCGAGTATAGAGGTGGGCATTGCTCGTGGAAGTACTAAATTTTCAAGCGTTTGCCTGTACTACTTGTTGAAGTATCATGTCAACAGAAGACGGCTTAGCCATCAGGCGTGAAAGAGAAAAACACAGAAGACTCTCTGAGACTGAAGAAGAGTGTGAACAGCGATTTGCTCTCAAACGTGAACGAGATAAACAGATTGTCAGGGACTGCTGACGAGCGTGAACAGAGACTGCAAAAAAAGAAGAACCTTTACACCATCTGACAGCTTCCCATTAAAGTATGAGCAATCAGGCTTATTTTTACTTGTATGTATTGGCGAGAGCTCCAATATATGGCCATGAACAGTTGTATTATCACCCGCTTCCAGCTCACTAACATCATAACTTGCCTGAAGCCATCGTTCACTTCAATAAGTCACATACATGCTCACTCGCGAAGGCTCGTCCCCACAATGTTTTACATTCACCTAGTTATATAGCTGGCTCATTCAGCTTGTGGTTAGTGTGATAGTTTGACTTAATTGAGTATTTTGTGTGTATGTATATAATATTATAATATTGTTTCCTTTGATCAGCTATCTCTGCCTGATATACTTATTTTCACCTTCATGTGTTAATACATTTTTGCTTGTATCTTTATCTTTGTCCTTATCATTGTTCATTGTACTTATTTATTGTTCATTCTTAGCTCTAGCCTCATCTTTGTTACTTGTCTTATGGTTTTTGGTTTTGTATATAAGTAGATATAGTTTCTTTAGTTGTGAGTTAGTTATTATCTTCAGTTACACTCTACCCAGTTGTTACAAGTGCTTAGTGCACTCTTTATTGAGAATATAGTGTCTTGTAGCTGAATTAGACCTTGGGTGAATAGTATCCATTAAGTATCATTATATATTGATTATTACTAATTCTATGTTATTTTTTTCTTTTGGTTGGTTTTGTTTCGTCTTGTATTTATTTTTAATCTGAAATTATGCAAACAGTAGCTAAAGCTCAGGGGGGGGCGAAATGCCCCCACTCAAACCCCCTTAAAAAACCCTGCATGATTTAACTGTACACATGTAACTTTCGCATTTCAAATAACTTGAGCTTCTAACCTACTTTGTAGGCACCCATATCCTTCTAAAGTTGCTGGAAGGCAGGCAGTAAGGCAAGCTCTTGCAATACAAAAGTCTGCCATCTCGTGTAAATGTATGTTTACTGCATACATAGTATGGTAGATAGATAGTGTAGTAAATGCACTTACTACTCCTACGGCACATGAATTTTAAGTGAGGTATTCATGTACAATACATGTACATGAATGACATGTATGTGTAACAGACAGAAATACCTTTGTATCTTCATTTTCATCTTCAGATTTTTCTACCTGTATGAATAAGTTTTTATATATAAGCTATGAAAAACAAGGGATACAGTCTTTTTTTATCAATGTGACAAAAGCATTCAAAATTTACATACATGTACATGTATATACTGTACAAATATATATAATAGTTCAAACCCGTGGGAAATCAATAGCCACAAAAACTACTATTGCAGTAATCAGGGATGTACATGTATGGTGGTTAATAAATATGCTAATTACCAAAAATTCAATTCAACCTAACATTGTTTTATAATTTTATATAAAACATGTAGCTAACCTTTTTAAATCTTTTTTCTGCTAAAGCGCAGAATCTTAGATTAAGGATTAAGCAAATATAAAACATACAACCTTTACAACCAAACTAATAATCGTTGAAACAACCACGTCCGTTTTACAAAGTTGCAAATTGGCAAATGCAGTTTAATTAAATGGGAACCTTCAAAAGAACTAAGCAATTATTATAATGACACACTATTCTGCGAAACTGAGCTGTAGTTATCATAATTATACAAAATGATGTGTGTAAAGCTTTAAGGTTTCAAATTTTAATTTGAGAAGCTCACTGAACAGGTATATAGTTATTCATATTCAAAGTGTGCTCCGCACTAATGAGCTGACCATGCAAGCGCTAGCATAATTTGCATTTTATATATAATTTATTATATATATATACAGGGTATAAGAATACAGGGGGGTACATAGAGGTGGCGCTCAGCCTCCCAGCTAAATAGTTATAGTGTACTGTAATTGCTATATACTACGGATTTTAACTCGCAGATGGGTTACATATGCCCTAGCCTGTGCCCTCTTAGGGGGGTCTGAGGGCATTCCCTCCAGGAAAATGTTTAATTAATGAATTTTACTTTGATTAATTTGTTGCAAAATGGCACCTATATAAAAAAAATTATGGAGATTACCAAAATGAATTATTTTAAAATCAAAAAAAAAAAATGATTTGAATTAAATTTGATTTGAATATAGTTATAATCGGTTTAATGTTCTACTTGTGCCGTTTATTTCCCTGTAATTAAAAAAAAAATATTGATGGTAAAAACAAGTATATAGTCTGTTCACATTCTCCATGACCTCAAAATGAAGTTGTAATGACTTTATATGTAATGTAGTGTATAGTTTAATATCATAAGGTTAATACATGATTATACTACAACTCTGGGATTGAAATTTGACATACAGGAAGGATAACCTTTATTAAAATGGTGAAGGAAAGGAATAAAAATTGTTGGTCATTCCAAACTGAAGTTACACATTTATGAATGAGAATGACCTTTAGTTTTGTGATTAATAAATATTACCTTCTGAAAAAGCAAAATAAGATTGTACATGTGATGTAAGAATGTGCAAGCATGTGCTCTCATGATCAATTGTCATTCACTTCCCTTGATGCTATTCTGTGACCGACTAAGAATGATTTTGGTATGACAGCTTCATTGGAAACAAATTCACTCTAGTTATGTAAGTTTGAGCCGAGCTACCAAAACCAATAATTATCAAAGAACGAGAGACCATGCATCACTGGATTGCATTAGAGTATATTCTATTAATAATCAGGTAAATAACATTTTTTTCTCTAGTGCTTCAATAACAAGAAATAGATAATAGCAATAGATTGCCCAAAATGGTAGTATATTACAATCAATATCTCATAGAAGATAGTTAGTGCTTGGAAGCGATGAGAGCATGTTATTTTGGTCATAGTATAAGAGATACAACTATTCAATGCACATACAAATGCACGAGTAACAACTTGACATTACTTAATGCTTTTAATTGTGGTGGTGATGTGCAACACAACAACTATAATTACTACATTACCTTAAATTTCATACCATGCACCATTGTGGCACACAAGTTTGTGATCAACTGGTTTACCAATTTCAACTACCTCACCATGAGTGTACATACTTTTGTCCGGATCAACTGGTGTTTCATCTGGTGGAGAACAACCATCATTTGTGTATACTCCATCTATTGCGATAGCCATGACAGTTGCTACAAGCAGAATACAAATGAGTTTCATCTTGATACCAAAGATCACTTGATTATAGTTGCAAGCAGATGCTTCACAAACTAAGACATCAGTTGATGATCGTGCTATTTATAATCCAAATACTTCCTCATTGTGTTTCTTCCTGTTGTTGATATGCTGTCAAGAAACATTTTCTAGAGGAATCTTTGAATCCTAGCTGTCAATTCTTTTGTTCTTCAAGTATATATACAACAAAAGTTGCTTTTGTTTATCAGCAAAAATCATTCATATGGCCAATGGAGGGATTCCCCCCAAAATGCACAGTATAGTGAGTATTTATGTGACTGGTTATGGGAAAGCCATGCTCACGATAATTTTGAACAAACATTTGAATTTCAACACTTGCTATTTGCAATTAGCTATAAAGTACAGGAAGAGAACTAAGTTTGGTATGCTGGAAGAGCTATTGTTCCTCTTTGATACTAGTTTAATTATTCTGCATCCTGTATAAAATGATCAAAATAATGAGCATTAAATCTAAGAATTTGGTCAAAATTACTGTGAGCCATCAGCCTGGCTTTCCATTAGTCAGTCACATATGACCACTTTTAGTTATAATTATATACTGTTTGTACTGGTTGCTTTTTATGAAAACTTAGACGAATTCAGAAGCCCATATTACAATGGATTTAGTTGAAACAGAAAGCTAAAGTAACGGATTCTGATATCAGCAAAAAATGCATGCATATAATATTTATTATGTCATACCACAAGTGCTACATCAGGTTTATAATCACCGAGCCCGAGGATTAAATATCAGCCTGATAATAGACAAGTGAGCTGACATAACTAATATATTTCAAGCTTTTTGGCCACACTATAAATATTGTTTACATCCATAAACCACAGGGTATGTATCAACCATAGTGAATGATATGTCATGGTCAAAAGCTTTGAAGTCATGACATACTAGTTTCTGATCATCAGTTCACTCGCTAAACACTGCTAATAAAATAATTTTATATAAAGATAATAATCAATAAATAACTAGTTCAGAGTCCACTGAGTATTGCCTTTATTAGTGCTTCATGATCCCTACTTTTAATAGCTGCACGACATGCTGAGGTACACAGGGTTTTTGGTTTACCAACTGCAAAAGAAATAAGATACAAAAGTGAGTAAAGTTGCAATTTAGGCGTGACCAGTGTTGTAGTCGGGGGTTAACAGCTAGGGCACATTGCACATGCGGGCAATTGCTAATTCTCAGTACACTGTAAAAATTGATTGCATGTTCTCACACATTGAATTGATTATAATGAGTTTCATTTGCTTAATAGTGCTTTTACATAAAGTGAGAACATCTATAGGAACTTAAGAAGCCAATATTGTCCTGTTTCTAATGGAAAATACGATGTTTGTACTTCCGTGGTAAACAAGATAATTAAAAATGTATAATGTATTATCAATCAGGAACACACTACTGTACAATTAGTGATTGTTTCAATCATGTCTCCATCCGCCTGTTCATATTGCTGTACTATTAGGAAAATCATGCTTCCAAGTACCCATCCTGGCATTCACCTATTGTAAACTTCTCTGTTACACTAGCAAATGTAAATGTGTTTCCATTAGGGCTGGGAGAATATACTGATCCATTCAACCTTCATTCATTTAGTGTGTTTTTGAAGCTTCACTGCCACACCCACACATGTTTAATTTTTATAGATATGAAAAATATTTGCTTGGACAACACGTCTGAACAAAGTTTTAAAACTCAACCTGACAAATTTTTGCAACTTTTTTTCACAATGCAAAAATTGTATTCCTAATCATTATTTTTTTGGTAAGACAAAATGTCCAAGCAAGGTCAGATTTTCTCATACAAACAGACTATAAATTATCTGATGTTTTACTGTTTCATGTAGTTACACATCCGATATTGTGGGCATGTTTTAGAAAAATTAAGGCTGCTTTTTCCCTTTTACTACATGTACATGTATTACGGAGTCACTTTGTAGAAGGAAAGTGTCGATCGTAATGATTATAATAATAAAATCATAATAATATTATAGTATGCTCTGATAATAATTATAATAATTATGATTTTACTATAAGCATTGGAATGCTGACATGGTGACTGACAATACGTTTTGTGGGACTGTAGTAATACAACAGGAACAAGTGTTACAAAGCACTTGGATAGTTTGGGAAGTTTACATACTATGATGGGAGCTACACTTTAATAAGGTGATAGTCCACTGTACTTCTAAGTAGTACTATAGTATTACTTTGTACTGTAAGTCTGTAATCATAGTAATGTGTGAATTCCTTTACACTTACATGTATATATGATAGCATAGTACTAAGGTGTAATACTGTGTAGTATATTCAAAGTACAATGTACTTCACTCACAATGTACACAGTAGTCAATGGAAGTACAGTGATAGTATATGTAAACTTAATAATGTCAGGTACTGTATACCAATAAGAGTGTTTTTTTTTCCAGAAATTTAAGCAAGGTGGGGGTTTGGGAGGGAGGTTGGTAAAAGTGTTTTAAGATATTAAAGGGGTGGGTTACAGAGTACAATGTGTATAGCACACTCCAAGGCAAATGCCCCCCCTCTGCCCCTCCACCCTCATCCTCTGAAACAATCTTGACAATGCAGTATCTCACCTCTTAATCTAGAGGCTTTCTGTATAGCTCGATTAACAATCTTAAGACAATCCAATAGCTCAAGATGATTGTTTCTTCTAATTTCATAACCTCTCATTATTTCCTTGTTTAAGTCATATAACTGTGTATATGCCATTTTCATGCTCTTCCTATGAATGAAAATATATGTACACATAATTATGTAATAGTATAGATATTAGTGTCATTTTAGTTTGACAAATATGATTATTTTTAGTTATAGTATGCCTCATTTCTTAGTTTAGTTAACTAAAAGTCATAATACTTTACTGAAAGGGATTTTCGTTATAGTTATATAGTTAACTAAACAATACCACTGTATATTTTCATGTTGTATATACATGTATACTTGAGTTCATTTATGACTGTGTACAATATTCAGGCCAATGGTTAACCACAAATAGAATTTAAGTGCTTACAATTATGTCATACATAAAATTACATGTACATTGGTCATTATATACATGTACATGTAGCTGAGGGTCTAATATCTACATGTATGTATGCTTTGACATATACATATACAGTACCTGACATTATTACAGTTACATACTATCACTGTACTTCCATTGACTACAGTGTATTATATGAGTGAAGTACACTATACATGTACTTTGAATATATAGCACAGTATTATACTTTCTGTGCTATCACATGCAAATGTAAAGGGAATTCACACATTACTATGATTACAGTCTACTACATGTACATGTACTTAGAAGTACAATTAACTATCACCATATTAAAGTGTAGCTCCCATCATAGTATTTAAACTTAATACAGTCAGGTACTGTACTTTACAAGTATAAAGTTTAAGTATATTTATCTCACATTTCATTCATGAGTCTTGCATCTTCTGCTCTCACAACCAAGTTTCTGATCATACTAGC
Organism: Petrosia ficiformis; assembly: GCA_947044365.1. Classification (NCBI taxonomy): domain Eukaryota; kingdom Metazoa; phylum Porifera; class Demospongiae; order Haplosclerida; family Petrosiidae; genus Petrosia; species Petrosia ficiformis. The sequence goes on along the minus strand of OX345636.1, from coordinate 14,157,512 downwards.
ATGATCAGCCATATCGACTGATAAAGATTCACGGACTTTATGAAATTCTTCAACCTAAGAAATGTACATGTACATGTACATGTGCATATTGGGTTAGGGAGAGACATAATTAAGTATATACAGTTGTACATGTACTAAGTAAATAGCTAATTTATTTCTTTTGAAAATGGTATTTGTAAAAAGGTTGTTGGTCATTCCAAACTAAAGTTATAAACAGGTCCTGGTGAACATGAATGACCTATTATATACTGTACAGTCATGCAGTACTGTGGAATAGCAGGTGTTAATTTAAAACTGCTCTTTCATAATTATCAGAGTGTATGGTACATGTAGTAGGGACCTCAGACAGTATGCAAACAAGGTTGGGATGGTACTAAGACAGAAGGTTATTTAACATAGGCCCCAAATCAAAAAAAAAAAAAACACTTTCACATAACCCTCTTTTGCTTTATAGTGGTGTAGATACTTACATGTATGTAGAGTTACATGTATATATAAATAGTTTGTTTTTTTAAAATTCTGTTTTAGTACCATTTAACTTTGCTTGCATGCACTGTACTTTTAGGGCTTTCATATCCCTACATCTTTCATTTTATTTGAAAATGTATTTTATTATTTCATATTAATAATGAAAGCACAAAAGATTGTGCAAAGGCAAAATATGATGGTTGGGGAGTATGCCCCATGAAAATGTTTGAATCTAAGCTCTCCGAGGTTACTTCTGGTGACTTCTGGAGCCTATAGGTGATGATATCAAAAAAACGTTTCAGAGGTATAAATATTTTGGGACATTGGAGGAGGGGGAATCCCAGCCCCCCTGTTGTATGGTACATGTGTATTTATTACCTTTATAAGAATTTGCTTCAAATCATCCATATGTTTAGGGAACTCTGCAATGGCTGATAAATCCTTTAATAACAATAACAAAAACAACATTCATTTGAGATTTGGGAAGTTACGAAAATATACAAAATTACATGTACAGATACAATTTACATTGTATTTGTACATGTATAAAACATAACTTGTACAAGTGTACACGATAATGATCACATTAGGTAGCCTCAGAGTAGAGAAAGACAGACAAAGACAGACAAAGAGAGTGAGAGAAAGAGATAGAGAGAGACAGAGAGAGACAGAGAGAGAGAGCGAGAGAGAGACAGAGAGAGAGACAGAGAGAGAGACAGAGAGAGACAGAGAGAGACAGAGAGAGAGAGAAAGAGAGAGAGGGAGACAGACAGAGAGAAAGACAGACAAAGAGAGAGAGAAAAAGAGATAGAGAGAGGAGACAGAGACAGACAAGTAGAGAGAGACAGAGAGAGACAGAGAGACAGAGACAGACAGACAGACAGACAGACAGACAGACAGACAGAGAGGGTCAGATATAGACATCCAGAGACAGAGACAGAGAAAAACAGAGAGAGAGAGAGTGACAAAGACAAAAATAAAAAGAGACAGAAACAGAAACACAGATAGAAAAAAACAGAAACAGAGAGACAATGACCTCAATGCCTAGATCATCAGCCATAGCTTGTATTATATCACCAGTCAGGTCCATATCATCAGTTGAAATTGTTATCTGAAAGGAAGGAGCATCAAACTGTGTACATGTAGCCTCATACCCAGGCTGTTCCCTATTTCCCTGCCTGTAGCCTCATATACAGGCTGTTCCCTATTTCCCTGCCTGTAGCCTCATACCAAGGCTGTTCCCTATTTCCCTGCTCGTAGCCTCATACCAAGGCTGTTCTCTATTTCCCTGCTTGTGCATATGATAATTAATGTGCAAAACAACTAGTGATGCACCGATAAGAGATTTTAACGATGTTCTGATAAACTGATAATTACTTTGGATATGTACCGATAACCGATACCGATCTGATTAGGTCACATATACATGATTACATGTACATGTACATGTACATTCATGTAACTTTCACATTTTACGGTTTTGAAGATAACAGCTATACATACATGTATTTACTAAAACAGTTCAATAAAATGGTGCAAAAAATTGAAGCTACATGTACTGTACATCTCTGCATGTACATGTAAATATGGACAACTAATCATGATTGTACTTGCAATTAAGTCTTAATACTTGGGTGTTACCAAGTTGACTGCTTTCAAAGTCCAGACTTGGGTCAAATACATGTCACAGTATTTCAAATACAACTCTAAATACTTGTGTCTAAATTAAAGTTTATGTACCTATAAAGAATGCTATTGACACATTACAAGTGATAATGTACTCGACATGTACGTGTATGTCCATCACTTTAATCAGTTATTACCAACAAACTTCAAGAAAGGAGAGCGTATTTATAAAGTATTTGTATTTTAGCTTTTTGAAATACATTTTCAGTGTATTTCAAATAATGTTTGATACGTATTTTAAAACTACAAATACAAATACTGAAGTATTTCACCCCAAGTCTGTTTCAAACCTTCACTTTTATGCTTTCCCAACAGTATAATCAAAGTTCTGAGTTCTGTGGAAGGTCATCTCACAAACTAAGCAAGTTGGAATATATAATAACTAGTGTTGAAACAAATATTGAACTATTCGGATATTCTTTTCTTATTTAGGTATTTGAATGTATTTTTTGGTATTTGATTATTTGTTTAACGTTTGCGAATGCACAGAAACAAAACACATGCAATTATTACAGAAATTGAATGGCGACGAGGAAGTTTCTTGCTTCATGTTACTAGTTTTCTAGGGTTGTATATCAGAGAATGAACAATAAAAACACAGTGGTAGCTATTATAAACATCTATTGTAACTACTTACAGTAAAATGGTGAGCTATTACTTGATTACAAGAAACAATTCAAACAATTTATGATGAGTAAGCAAGTGAATATTCGAATACCAAGAAGCAGTATTCGTTTCAGCCCTAATAATAACATAATAATGTACATCTAGAAATGACTAAAGTTTTGAAATACCTGTCCACACTTGCATTTCAAATTTTCTATCATTGTAAAAGCACAATGTACATTGAATAGATAGATTAAACCCTTTAATAATGACAACACACACAAAAGGATGTGGAAACAGCCAGTCATGCAGGACATGGTCTGATAAATCTAGTGAATGAAAATTGAAACTGAACTGTATACAAAGTATATATGGGGAGCAGGACAACAGTGTTGAAAATAGGCCAAAATGTCCAGCAGTTGGCTTACTATTTCCACACCTCTGCACACACACACAACCACACCATCATAGCTGTACTGGATTAATTGTATTGTATATACCTTAAGCTTGTTTCCTTTATGAGACTCTACTTTAATGAAGACTGGAGAAGCAGTTCTTAAGGACATGTATGCTACTTCTAAATAAGGTGATAGGGTTGCCATCTCTTTATGTATTCCATAAAGAAAGTTTTTTTGAATCCAATTATTAATCTACATGAGAGAGAGGGAGTGGGAGTGGAGAGACAGAGAACAGAGAGAGTGGAAGGGAGGAGGGTAGAGAGACAGAGAGGAAGGGAGGAGGGAAGAGAGACAGAGACAGAAAGGGAGGGAGGGAGGAGGGCAGGGAGACAGAGAAGCAAACACAGAGAGGAAGGGAGGAGGGCAGGGAGACAGAGAGACAGAGAGGGAGGGAGGGAGGAGGGCAGGAAGACAGAGACAGAGACAGAGACAGAGAGGAAGGAAGGGGTAGGAAAGCATATATGTACTAAATCATGTTATATGACTGACATTATTACATGAATAGAGGTGAAATAGCAATTAATTGTAGTATAAAAGCCATCCTATAATATATACATGTATATATATATATATATATATATATATATATATATATATATATATATATATATATATATATATATATATATAATTACATAATTATTATTATATTAATAATTATATTACACAAATCAAAGCAAGAAACAAAAAGAAGAAACAGAAAGAGAAATAATAATAATAATAATAAAAACAGAAATATATATACAACTAAAGAATGCAGGTTTTGACCCTACACTTAAAAGGTGAAGAAGTTAAACCAAAATAAGAGACTAATGCTCACTATTCAACCCTTTTTTCCAAAAGTCAAGTATCCAGGAAGAACCATCAATCAATAGCGTTCTTACTAGGATTGGGACGATTAATCAATTATTAATCAATAAATCAATCGATATTAAAAATTCTTCTGATTATTGATTATAATTCTGTGATATCGTAATTATTCCAGAAGACATACTTTTCAAGCATGTGACGGCAAATAATGTACAACATGTAAGTGATAGGAAGCCTTTTTGATCATCAAAAGGGAGGAGTTAAATGTATTAATTGACTTACAGCATGTAATTGGCCTAATTACATGTACACAAATGTACATGTGTTCTTCCGCTGATTTTAATCGATTGTCAATCGACTTGAAGTTAGTGATAATCGATTTCAGAATCTCAGCCAATTCCCAGCCCTAGACTTCTTACAGTATATTATGTTAACAGATTGTCACCATACAGTAACAGTAATTATCTTAAATTAAATGTATAGTTCCACTGTCAGTACAGTCAGTAATTACTGTCTCACTATTGTGGTATTGATTTGACAAGTATATTAATTACTAAACTACTACTGAGCTACTGTAACTGAAACTGAAACTACTGAGTAATTACAGTACAGTGACTTTGTATGGCCTATATGATAGTGATAATGATTATAATTCCATGAAGCTTCTTGTATATATACATTTATATGTTTGTGTCTTGCACGTATGTGTTGAATACATGTACGTAGTTAAAGAAGTTGCATCATTCCCGGGGGGCTCGATCAATCAATGAGTGTGGCATGTGATAGAACACACACTCGAACTACAGCAGACCAGCAGGATGAATTCAGCTTGTGGAACTGTAATTATAAGCTGTTATAAATAAAATACATTACAAAACTTAGACAAGAACTGTTAACAAGTACATGTAAGAAGAATGGAAAAACAAGTAACTATATTATGTTGTTGGGATTGTTATCAGCAATAGTTATTAGTGATTACAAAGCAATCATAGGGATACCTTTTCCTCCGTAATTATATCTTGTTAGTGACATAATTAATTTGCAGATACCAAAATGTTTAAAATGTTTGATCAATTAGTGTTCATATATAATCATTAATTTTGTTGCGAGTGTCGGAGAGTCATGTGTTAGTTAAAATTTCATATACATACATGTATATCCCAAATTGATACATTAACTTGTATATAGTATAATAAACTGTAAATAGTAATATATAGTATGTATTTACACTGTATATACTTGTACATTATAAAAATTATACATAATGGGTTGATATAATATATACTGTATATAAAATACATGTACACTGTAAATTACTTCCACAAATATCGAATGTTGATAATGTGATTCGACAAATTTTCATCAGATTATACATGATACACATGTAGATGTACATTAATTACTATTTACTGGAAATAAACTACTGTATATAGTACATGTAGTCCAGACATTGGGTCAATTACAATACAATGTAATAATTATAATACTATTACTATCACCTTAAAAATTAGTATGTTACTATTACTAAATTACTAATGCCTCCACAGTTAGTGTAATACACATGTATATTTCATTTAGTATACTTGCATATATTTATGATAGTACAATAATAAACGAAGACCTCTAAACTCAAATAACCCGATGTCTGACATGTACAATGTACATTTAGTGTACTCGTATATATTTACAAGCAAATAAAAGTACATGTATTATACATTTGTATATGATGACTTGAGATGTGTAATTTTATGTGCAACAACAAACAAAGAACTCTGAACCTCGACTACTGAAAATGCTGATATTGCAGAAACAGTATGGTTCTTAGTCCTGGGTATAATTATTATACTGTTTTGTGGGTTATACCACAGTATGGTTCTTAGTCCTGGGTATATTATACTGTTTTGTGTGTTATACCACAGTATGGTTCTTAGTCCTTCAAAAATTAAAATTATAAACCAGAAGGTAGATACATGTATAATAACAGGTTGGTATCAGTTATTGGTACATAATTATTGGTTTATTGGAATATTGGTAAAATCTTATCAGTGCATCACATTCACCACATGTTATACAAGAGGAGGGTTTTTCTAGTATATGAGTGTCAGTGTTAGCTCCAGGTTTATATCACTGGGTGTCTGGTGTCACCACATGTCTATACAAGAGGAGTGTTTTTCTAGTATATGAGTGTCGGTGTTAGCTCCAGGTTTATATCACTGGGTGTCTGGTGTCACCACATGTCTATACAAGAGGAGTGTTTTTCTAGTATATGAGTGTCAGTGTTAGCTCCAGGTTTATATCACTGGGTGTCTGGTGTTAATTGATAATATTTCATCAAGGGAGTTCCTTTATAATAATTATGAATTAATATAAAGCATATACTAACAACCATATTGAATTCTAGCTAAGGAAAATTGGATTTCCAGTGAGCCCCAATTGATCATTGTTTGTTTCTTCATCTTGGGGACAGATTGTTATCAGCAATAATTATTAGTGATTACAAAGCAATTATAGGGATACCTTTTCCTCCGTAATTATATCTTGTTAGTGACATAATTAATTTGCAGATACCAAAATGTTTAAAATGTTTGATCAATTAGTGTTCAAACATAATCATTAATTTTGTTGCGAGTGTCGGAGAGTCATGTGTTAGTTAAAATTTCATATAGTTTACATGTATATCCCAATTTGATACATTAACTTGTATATAGTATAATAAACTGTAAATAGTAATATATAGTATGTATTTACACTGTATATACTTGTACATTATAAAAATTATACATAATGGGTTGATATAATATATACTGCACATGTACACTGTAAATTACTTCCACAAATATTGAATGTTGATAATGTGATTCGACAAATTTTCATCAGATTATACATGATACACATGTAGATGTACATTAATTACTATTTACTGGAAATAAACTATATAGTACATGTAGTTCAGACAGTCAATTATAATTACAATACAATGTAATAATTATAATACTATTACTATCACCTTAAAAGTTAGTATGTTACTATTACTAATACATGTAAGTCAGTCTAATCTATATTACTATTACTATTACAATTACTACCTACGTTATATTACTATTACATGTATCTTAAAAATTAGTATACTGTTATTACTAAATTACTAATGCCTCCACAGTTAGTGTAATACACATGTATATTTCATTTAGTATACTTCCATATATTTATGATATAGTACAATAATAAACGAAGATCTCTAAACTTACAAAATCAAATAACCCAATGTCTGACATGTACAGTGTACATTTAGTGTACTCTTATATATTTATAAGCAAATAAAAGTACATGTACATGTATTTTACATGTAATTGTATGTGCAACAACAAACAAAGAGCTCTGAACCTCAACTACTGAAAATGCTGATTTTGCAGAAACATGCATTATATATCCCACTGACAAATATATAATGTTTTTGATTTCTTTACATTTATCAGCTCTTGAAACATGTTTTGTAGATTGTTTTCATGTTAACCTGGGTATATTATACTGTATTGTGGGTTATACCACAGTATGGTTCTTAGTCCTGAGTATATTATACTGTTTTGTGGGTTATACCACAGTATGGTTCTTAGTCCTGGGTATATTTACTGTTTTGTGGGTTATACCACAGTATGGTTCTAAGTCCTGGGTATATTATACTGTTTTGTGGGTTATACCACAGTTTGGTTCTTAGTCCTGGTGTTAATTGATAATCCTTCATCAAGGGAGCTCCTTTATAATAATTATGAATTAATATAAAGCATATACTAACAACCATATTGTATTCTAGCTAAGTAAAATTGGATTTCCAGTGAGCCCAATTGCTTCTTGTTTGTTTCTTCATCTTGGGGACAGGTTCACAAACTTCCCTGTTACAGAATTTTTGCCACAGACACTAAGCAGACCATAACCACACTAAAACAAGTGTGAACCATATTAATATCTAATTACTTATATGTGAAAATGTCAACAGAAATCGGAGGAGCTAGGGGGACATGTGAGACTTCCAGAAACCTTACTTTGGGCGTCTCAGATAAGTACTAAAACATCTGTGGACACCTAGACACCCTCTCGGGTAAACATTGATGAGTGTATTGTTACGGTGAAGGATTTGTTTGTGGGCAACATTCTCCTCATAACGCATTTGGAGATATAAATATGCTCCTAGTCTCTGAGAGTCTTGCAATTAAACATTTGAGTTTAGTCAACTAATCCCCTCAAAAAAAGCCTGAAGACCACCCTGTGTACATGTACATGTACATGTATGTATACGTATGTTCCAATCTACAGATTACACAATACTAATTATTACAACCACAAATCTCTCCCTTGGTGTATTAATATATTTTTATTGCAGATTTTAATTTCACAGAATAAAAACAAAGAAGAAATGAGTATAACAACACAAAATACGCTATGTTGTAATTTTTGATTAAAAAGGAATAATAATACACAATTGATAAAGAGAAAAGCAAAATAGACAAGTAATTTGTATTATGTTTGAACAAGTAAATAGTTTCTTCTTTTCAAACACTAAAGTACAGATTTCTCTATAGTTTTCTTAACAGACAGCTTACCATTTTTCCTGCAACATCAACAACAAAAACTTTGCTTGTTTTCAAAACAATCACTGTATCAGTTTATTGTCATTGCTGAGCACCAAAAGGCAAGAAGAAAAAATGGCTATCTGCCAGATATGCAAAGACTTGTGAAGAAACTGTAGTTTAGTTGTATCATTAGAGTTTTTAATAGTGAGTTTTGCTTTTCTCATATGATTACTTCTTAAATACGTACATATACAACATTCATTCATCTGGACTTTATGGTATAGCATGTGCTAATGGTGTGACAGTGTAATATTCATTTTCTGAATATCAAAGGCTATCTTCAGAACTTTCGTAGACATTGTGATATCAAGAAGGGATTTGTGGTTCAACAGTTTGCATAATTAGTGTTGCATAATTAGCAGATTGGTAGTTTTTGGTACACACTCTGTGGATATGCAATTTATGAAATGCAATCTGCAGATTGTGCAAATTATCAGATTACATGGAACTTAATTATATCATGCGCACCTACAAAAAAAAAAACATTATACCCAGGTAAAATAGGCGAAGTGGACCAAAAATGTTACCCAATTTAATTAATTCATGATGGGTGTGGTTAATTACATTAATTGGTTTTGGCGTTAATTAAGGTTTGATGTAGCACAAAATTGATACGGTATATACATGTAATTACACATGTATATACAGCTACGGACTCTAAATGTGGGCATTGCCACTGACTTTTGCACATTTAAACACTCGCCCTGCTGCTTTCCTGTATATAGCTTTCCTGTATATGTAGCTATCGAAGAACAAGTTAAAAGGTGCTGCTAGTTAAAATGAGGAAGTTATACAGGCGAGTAAAGATGTGGCTAAACCTTCAAAGCACTCGCCTTGCTGTCTTCCTGCTGCATAAATTGTACATAAATGGTTTACTTAGCAAATCTTCGTAGTGAGTTTTAGAAATGTGAGAGTTAGATTTCAGTAAGTTTAAATGCTCTGCCTACACATTTTCTTTCATAATTAGTTTAATTTTAATTATGTATGTGAAAGTTGAAGTTCAAAAAAAAGTACCCTGACATGTACATGTACATATCCACATAAAATTGAGAAAAAGCCGCAGAAAATGTTAAAGCAGCAGTGGCTTAGAAAATAAGTGAAAACTTCATTTGAAGGGCTAAGAACCATAATATAATATAATATACCCAGGTTAGCATAAAAACACACTCCAAAATATGTTTCAAGAGCAGATGAAGTGTAAAGAAATCAAACACATTTTATAGTTGAATAGTGTAACTGAACACTAACTGTGGAGGCATTTCTAATTTAGTAATAACAATATACTAATTTTTAAGATACGTAATATAACGTAGGTATTAATTGTAATAGTAATAGTAATATAGATTACACTGACTTAGGAAGTATTAGTAATAGTAACATACTAATTTTTAAGGTGATAGTAATAGTATTATAATTATTACATTGTATTGTAATTGACCCAATGTCTGGACTACATGTACTATATAGCTTTTATAATGTACATGTACATGTATTTCCAGTAAATAGTAAATAATGTACATGTACATGTGTATCATGTATAATCTGATGAAAATTTGTCATATGACATTATCAACATTCAGGAAGTAATATATAATGTTATATGTACATGTATTTTATCAGGAGCCCATAAAAAAAGAGAGGGTAGGAGCGTGAAACTCCCACGCAAACAATGAAAATCCGTGTGCACTGCATATTATAATTACGTTACTATAAATAGCGCGTGTCAAACCACGCCCCTAACACATGGCACGGCATGGCTAATAGACCAGCTATAACAGCTACGAAGACCAAGCGCCTTCCAGCAAAAAAAAGGAAGCTTCTGGTGGCCGAAATCCACAACGAAGAGCAAGATATCTCGTCCAAAGCACTGGAGGCTGTATGGAAACTCAGACACTTCGACGAATATCCAATTTGAGACAAGTTTCAAGAGCTATTCTTAAAGAACAGCAATGTGAGTTCGGTAGGCCTAGTGAAATGTATTGAAGAAATGCAATATGCGTACAAAAAGCTCCTCACTAAGTTCTGTGTTGGTAAGAAAATTCTGGAAACTCTTGATACTCCTGGAAACACTCAACAATTGGCTTAATTGATTTGGAGCAAACTCGATACAGTTCATCGACACTTCCAACGACGGGTATTTCTTTCTAATTAATTGTTCTACTTCGTAGATACCTGATGACGATGACACTGAGTCGTTATCCAATATCTTTCTTCTTAAAGCGCTTCTAACAACCTCTCGACTACACGATGCCATTTAACTGCAAATTAGGGGCGTGGTTTGACACGCACTATTTATAGTAACGTAATTATAATATGCAGTGCACACGGATTTTCATTGTTTGCGTGGGAGTTTCACGCTCCTACCCTCTCTTTTTTTTATGGGCTCCTGATTTTATATAATAAATATTACAATAATATATTTAAATTAGTGTTGCACTTATACAGCAATTTGCCTATATGCCTATATGCCTATATGCCTATATGCCTATATGCCTATATGCCTATATGCCTATATGCAGATCCAATTTGATATTGTCTGTGTGAAATACAGTGTTAATTATTCTATTGTTTGTGTGCTATACATTCAGCCAGGAGCATATAATTGTGTGGGAGGGAAAACGTCGTAAGAGAGGGAGCGTGAAACTCCCACACATCTAATGAAATCAGGCAAGCGATCTCCCTGGCTAGCTGTTACTATTTTTATAATGCCACGTTGTCGCACGTGACCGTGACAACTATATATGGCGACCAGTTCAGTCTTGAATCCGTTTCCCGGAAAACATCTGTCATCGTTGACTGAAACACAGTTGTTTGACATCAGTGAAAGAGCTGTAAATAAGGTGAAGAAAAGACTCCATGTTAACCACTACAGCGAGCGCTTATGCGCTCTCAATAACCCGATTGGTGAGCAACATCTTCTTAAATGTGCAAAGGCTATTTACCTTATTCACAGTCTTTCACTGATGTCAAACAACTGTGTTTCAGTCAACGATGACAGATGTTTTCCGGGAAACGGATTCAAGACTGAACTGGTCGCCATATATAGTTGTCACGGTCACGTACGACAACGTGGCATTTTAAAAATAGTAACAGCTAGCCAGGTAGATCGCTTGCCTGATTTCATTAGATGCGTGGGAGTTTCACGCTCCCTCTCTTATGACGTTTTCCCTCCCACACAATTATGCGCTCCTGATTCAGCCCAAAGTACATGTTACAGGCATATTCAGCCTTGGTTGTACATGTCTTCAGATTGTACATGTACTTGTGCAGTTTGACAATAATGTATCTACAAAGCCTGAAAAATATTGTATAAGCTGTATAGGCAATGTATAGGCAATGCAGTTGACTATACCGATACTTTGCCTATATCTGCAGTATAGGCACATATTTAGATCCCTATTCTAGTATAATATACATGTAGGTGCAACCCTAATTTAAACAAGAATAATAAAATTATTTTCAATAAAAATGGAGAAAGATGTAGGGACGTCAAAACCCAAAAACAGTGCGAACAAGGTTGGGTGTTTAACATAAGACCTAAAATTAAACAAATCACTTCCATATAACCCTACATAAGTACTTACACTGCTATAAAGCAAAATACATAGAGCTGTACTTATGTAGGGTTATATGGAAATGGTTTGTTTAATTTTAGGTCCTATGTTAACCACCCAACCTTGTTCGCATGGTTTTTGGGTTCTAACGTCCCTACATCTTACAGATGACACTGCCTATTTTATATTTCACTTACAGCTTTGCCACAAGAAGCTAGTGCTAGTCTCTGTGTCAATCATTCGGGATTCCAGTGCTTATCATAGTATATAATATTATATTATCAGTATACCATGGTTTTAATAATGCTCATTATTTTCAGAATGATTTTGCTCACAAACTTATGATTCCAACATAGCAGGCAGTTTCAGTAAACAGCTTTCATGTTCTGAGGACACAAATGCACATAAGCAATTAATTTCACATGGCTAAATTAATGAATACAGATCAAATCTTCGCCATCGTTGGGCCTGTCTTCTTTCATCGCATCTGAACATATCATCTCGATACTTGTACAGCAGAATTATACAAAGAATGCGATTGGAATGGTGATAGAATCATTGTGATAGTTCAACAAACAAAAAAATGATTTGTCTGGAAAATAATAATAATAATAATAATAATATGAAGCAGATTTTGCCAGTTTTGCCACTCGGCAGTTCTCTACCTTAACGACAATCTTTGGCCATCTAGACAGTGTTGGTAGTCATAAAAACACTACGTAGATATGAATAACTATGCGTGTATTAAAGCTTATATGTATATATTACCAGAGATTTCAGCTCATCACTTGCAATTGAAATGTGTGGGCGGCCATTTTTTTTCCGTGCCATCCCTACATAGAGAGTACTACCGTACTCTCTGATAAAAATAGTTATATCTTGGACATACATGTACTTTATAGGTCCGTGTGTGTATAACTGCATATTACTGTTGTTAACTATAGCTAAATGAAAAGACTATTACAATAACTATACTTACTAAAAGGAAAAAATGGCCAACACTACCTTTAATTCAAGTGAATAGTAATTAATGTATATGTACATGGTGTATAATCTGATGAAAATTTGTCACATGATATTATCAACATTCAATATTTGTGGAAGTAATTTACAAAGTACTAGCTAGTTTGAACATTTTTCTATCTACAGTACAATTATGTCAAAAAAATTTAATATATGTAATTATGTATACAGTACAGTAATTACTCTGTAGTTTCATTTCCATACTACAGTAGTTCAACAGTAGTTGTAACAGTAATTGATATACTTATCAATTCAACATCACAATAATGAGACAGCAATTACTGTACTATACTGAGAGTAGAACTAAGATAATTACTGTACTATATTGACAGTAGAACTAAGATAATTACTGTACTATACTGACAGTGGAACTAAGATAATTACTGTACTATACTGACAGAACTAAGATAATTACTGTACTATACTTACAGTAGAACTAAGATAATTACTGTACTGTACTGACAGTAGAACTAAGATAATTACTGTACTGTACTGACAGTGGAACTAAGATAATTACTGTACTATACTGACAGTGGAACTAAGATAATTACTGTACTATACTGACAGTAGAACTAAGATAATTACTGTACTATACTGACAGTAGAACTAAGATAATTACTGTACTGTACTGACAGTAGAACTAAGATAATTACTGTACTGTACTGACAGTAGAACTAAGATAATTACTGTACTATACTGACAGTAGAACTAAGATAATTACTGTACTGTACTGACGTACAGTATAACTAACCAGGTTTACCAGTGTTATGCCAACATTGATCAAGAATAACCACTACTCAGCCATCTCTCAGATAATATATACATTATAGGTTTACTGAGACAATTAAATACGCATATACTGGACAAACGGCACCGTATGTAAATTGTATGGTGACATTTTATTGATATTTTATCAAGCACATGTTCATTTACGTCCATAACATTAATTCATCAAGCTCCCCCTCCATATGGGACACACAAGAATATAAACATATACAGTATACATGTATACATGTGTACATTCATTAGACCCCATGGAAAGAAAGCAACCATAGGGATGTCCCTAGGGGGCATAAAAATGCTGACAAATGTCAATATACAAGTTTCAACAAACCCTTTCTGTTCTCTCATTCACTGTGAACACAACACCACCATGTGGGCGTGGTTCCGTTGTTAGTGGACAGGGCAGATAAAGTGAAAATCTGTATATAAAAAATGATACAAATTAATTAGCAAGAAATGGAGGGTTTCATACAAAGGAGGGGAAGGGGGAAAATATCCCCCTAACTTGAGTTTTCACCCTAGATATCAGACTAAGTTTATTTCATAATGTAACAACATCTCAGCTACATGTACAAGCCTTTTGTGGCCCCAGAATCCACCAGAGGCAACCTCAGCGGGCATGAATTTTAAAACATTCACTTAAAAAAACTTCACACAATCAATTCTTTCTAAAATCCTGGATGAAACCCTGATGATTATTTTAATGCAGTTTAATATTCTTCAATATCAGCAAAGTGCTGAACATGTGCTAAATTTTGCATTATGAATGTACATATACATTGTACATGTTCATGTACATGTCATATACATGCATGTACATGTACATGTATATGGACTAGCTAAGAGCACATATTATTGCCAAGATGAGTTTAAATATATGTATATGTAGTTTATCAACTTGAAAAAGGATCACATATACACATACTGTACATGTGTACATGTACATGTATATGTGATCAAAATATAATGTGTTCTTTGTGATCCAAATTGTAAAAACCACACTTATGGTACATAATAATTCGACCATTTTATATAGGAAGGAAACTAAACTTCATATCAATTTAAAGTTTCTGTACAAAATGGCTGAAGAGCGAGTATTCAAATGTAAGCATCTGTTCAAACTATTAAGTATATGGTTTTCACAAATTATAGTTAGGTGTCATTGGTAAATGAAGGTGTATAACACTGTATAATAATGATATAAAGGTGATCAATGTACATGTAATTGTAGTTAAGGTTTATACAGGTTAGAGAGAGATTCCAACCAATCTTACGTTTCAGACCAAATGTTTCCCAAATTGCAAGAATTATGTGCACAAAACCGTATAATAATGACTTTATTGAGTTTATATACTATGATGGGAGCTACACTTTAATAAGGTGATAGTCAACTGTACTTGTACATGTGCTTCTAACTTCTAAGTAGTACTATAGTACTACTTTGCACTGCAATCATAGTAATGTGTGAATTCCCTTTAGAGTGTACATGTACTTCACTAATAAAGTACACTGTAGTCAATAGAAGTACAGTGATAGTATGTAAACTTAATAAACTGTGATTATAAATACAGTTTGACTTAAGACTAACCTCACAAGTGTTCTTGAAGTCTCAAAGACATGAAACTGTGTGCTGTGATATAAAATTACATGTACATGTGTACATGTGTACATACATGTGTAATTGTAATTGAAATCAATATGCAGTATATAATTATACATCAGTGTTTTTGATAAGCTTATATGGCGCACCATTGACCCAAAGAGCTTCTTACATGTATTTAGCACTGCACAGTTCTCTCTTTGGGCCAGTGGCGCAGTTAATTATGATTATGTTGTCACTAACAGCATTAACTCTTTGTTAATTGGCTCAAGAAGTATTTCCAATGACGCACACATTAACCATTGTTGAGCTTCAAAACTTATCAAAAACTCTGTTATACATGTATAATGTACATATACATGTACATGTACAATGTATACTTATAATGTACATGTACATGTACTAGCCCATGAAAACCAGTTATGATAAATGTTTACTCGGTGGAACTGTGATAGTTTATTTATGTAATGATATGTTACTAAAATAGAAACATGTTCGCTTCTGCATGTATAAATAAATATATAAAAAAACTAAATCATAATAATGAAGAAACACCCAGAACAGTGAAGAGTGGAAATGGGCAGTCATGCAGGACATTTTCAGATAAATCTAGTGAATTGAAACTAAACTGTATACTAATATATAGGGATTAGGACAGGAGTGGTGAAAGTAGGTCAAAATGTCCAGTAGTTGGATCAATGTTTCCACACCCCTGACCTAGAAATGATCCAGGAATCCATTGTATCTAAGGAGATCAATACTGTACAATAGGTTAGTCTACTTGTACAAGCATTCAAATATAACCATTTCTTCAATTTTTAAAATCTATATTCCACAATACTGGTTCTCACAGAGCCAGTAGCATACTATAGATTAGGGAATTTTTATGAATTTTAATTTTCATGGATTGTATTACTTGAGAATAGTGAAATATTAAAATATCAAGGACATTTACATAATTTTATCAGAGATGTAGAAAGAAAGAAAGAAAGAAAGAAAGAAAGAAAGACACCTGAGGCAATGGAACACATGTAATTTTTGTAGATGGAAGCGGCAACAATATTTATTTTAACAGTGAAGTTAAAATTTCCTAATCTACAGTGTACGTACATGTACATGTACATTTAATGTACATAAAACATGTGTGTGAATATGAAATATCAAGATGGGTAACAAATAACAAGATATACATGTACATGTACAAGTAAGAAAAATGTATCTTTATGATTGCTTTGTAATGACCAACTAATAATTACTAATAACTTTATTATATCTGAAACCCAACATATAAAGTACCGGACTTTATTAAGTTTACATACTGTAGTATGATGGTACATGTACACATGTAGCACCCCTTTAATAGTCAACTGTACTTCTAAGTACATGTACATGTAGTACCACTTTAATAGTCAACTGTACTTCTAAGTACATGTACATGTAGTACTATAGTACCACTTTGTACTGTAATTATAGTAATGTGTGAATTCCATGTACATTTGTACTGTATGTAATAGCATAGTACTAAGGTGTAATACTGTGTCGTACATGTACATTTAAAGTACAGTGTACTTCAATCACAAAGTACATGTACACTCTAGTCAATGGAAGTACAGTAATGAAAGTCAGGTACTGTACATGTACTTGTATGGCATTTACATTGTTACTTGTTAGGAGTCATCCCCATGTACATGTACAAGTATATATGTTCACTTGATGGGTGTGGCATGTAGTAGAATGCACACCCAAGCTTTAAATAACAGGATAAAACTGCTAGAAACTGAAACTCATAGCTGCTCTATCTGAAATATATTCCTAAAGTTCTACAAGATCCTTTAAAAAAGTAAGGAGAGTACATGTAGATAATCAAAATAATAAGTATAATAAGCTGTTGTGTTTCAGTCATGATAAAGTCAGCCATGATTACTGAATGTTGTACACCACAAAGCAATCAAAGGAATACTTCATTCTCCATACATGTATCAAAATACTTATTGTATCAAAATTAAATTAACAACTTCTTCAATATCTGAAATTGAGCTTCATGTATGTTCTAGAATTAACTGACCTGTTAGGCTGACCAACAAATGTTTTTATAATAAGATCATAACTGACATCTTTATCAGGGTGTAGAGGTATCTTCACTCTATGAGTACTTTTATCACTACGAGGGTGACTGTACGTGTGAGAGAGAGAGACAGATTAGACAGAGAGAAAGAGAAAGAGAAAGAGGCAAAGACAAAAAGAAACAGAGGGTGAGAGAGTACATGTATATAATAATTATTATTATATAATATAAATAATTATAATTTACATGTAATTAATTATATACATGTACATGTGTATACAAGTGTAGTCACCAGAATTTAAAGAAAAGGTTCAGTGTGCATAATTTTAAAAACCACACCCCTGCAAGCAAGCACTATATTACATGTACAGTAAGTGTAATCTTTATGGTGCAGCTATGCTAATCGACAATCTCAAACCCTAAGCCCTAAACCCTAAACTGATTATGACACACCTATGTAACACATGCTGGCTGATCAATAAAGTCAATGCTATAGGATGCATCCAAACTAGACAACAGACAATCCTCATGACAAGTATAGAGAAGGAAATAGGGAGTAATTTGTGGTTTTAAAAGGACATTTATGGCTTCAAGGAGAGTACTAATTAATTCCTATACAAAATGGAGGAATAACGAGCAATTAAAATTATTTTGCAGAAAAAATTCCCACTTACAATGTGTATATAGTTACATGTAACTCACACAACATGACTTTCACCATCAAACAGACCATCAGAAAATAGTACAACTGCTCTGATAGGAACACCTATAGAATTACAATAAGTTATCTGATTAGCAGTAATTGTACCTGTCAATTTAACATCACAGTAGTGAAACAGTAATTACTGTACTATACTGATAGTAGAACTAAGATAATTACTGTTGCTGTATGGTGACATTTTATTGACATATGCGGTGTGATTATTAACCCTCGCCCACATAGGCAGAGCGGAGGGTTACTGTAATGTGGTGTTCTGTCTGTCTGTGAACGAACAAACAACATCGGGACTTCAATCAAGCTACCAAAAGACATGAAATTTTGGATCTAAATAAAAGACTGGTTTTTCTAAAACCTTTCAGTTATAAAGTTATGACAATTTTTTTTACAACTCACAATTGCTGTTTCACCACTTTCAGAAGACTTCTGGTAGCAATTGCTGTTTCACCACTGTCAGAAGACTTCTGGTAGCAAACGAGTACATAAAAACATAGCTCATCTTGTGTTACGGCCCATCGCTGTCGACTCACAGCTTGAAATCAAATACAGTTGAAGTAGTGGATGCTACAACATCGAGCTGGCTTCAAGCTTTCTGTCACGAGTGTCAATTTTTAGCTCAACCTATTAATTTTATACATGTGATTTAAGCCACAAAACTGTTTGGAAAGGATTTGCACTTCTTACACTAGGAATTATGTACTCTTGCTAGGACTGGAGTGTAAGTTGTAACACACACACACACACACGTACATATATAAGTATAATAATTATAATCTCAGTATAATAATCACTATTATAGTAAATTACAGTCTGCAATTATTTTCTTGTCAGTAATCATTCCTGTTTCCCAATCACACTTGTGGCGAGGGTTCTGCACTATGAGTGCATTCATACAGTAAGTATTTTGTAGATGTCGAAGTATATGTATATGCATGTATATAATTAATGTTAACTTACTATTAGCAGTTTCTACGATAAGAGAGAATTGAGGCTGTAAAAAATATAATATTATACATGTATATATGTATGTGTACATGTATATATGTACAGTGGTGTGGAAACAGCCAGTCATGCAGGACATTGTCCGATAAATCTAGTGAATGTTCGGTAAATTGAAACAAACCTTTATACTAAGTATATGGGGAATAGGACAAGAGTAATGAAAATAGGTCAAAATGTCCGGCAGTTGTCTCAATGTTTCCACACCCCTGTCTATGTATGAGTATATTCAGTCTATATCCAGATTCTAACTTATTTAGCTGCAGACAAGACATACCAAGGAGTCCATGGATACCAAGATCAAGCTTCCTTACAACTTGGAAAGCAGCAAGGTGAGTGTTAGAAAATAACTTACAAAATTATAATTAATGTGGCAGGAATTTAGGCTACATCGCACAAAGCCTTAGTAAGCATTAGGCCAGACTGCTTCCTTATTGTGTAGGTTTCCGACTAGTATAAAGTATATCATGAGTTTTAACTAATAACAAAAGGTCATACAGATGGGTACAAAGAGTACAGTGTTCTTTTTAATCAAACTGGAGAGAACATTGTTCAATGTGCTATTTCATACCGATGATTTGTCATCTCCAATTTCAGCTATAAATTCTGTTTTAATTTGAGTTGCAGCTGGTATGACACCCATTGATTCACCCAACCTGCTGATCTCCAAATGAGGATCTTGTGACTTTCCAATCTTCTGGGTTACTTCAAAATTCTTTAGTTCCAGCAAAAGATTCTGAAAAATATATACATGTACATGTATGTCAGTGTTTTTGATAAGCTCATATGGTGCACCATTGGCTTCTTATTTGGCACTGCACAGTTCTCTCCTTGGGCCAGTGGTGCAGTTAATTATGATTATATTGTCCCTAACAGCATTAACTCTTAGTTAATTGGCTCAAGATGTATTCTCAATGGCGCACATACTAACCATTTTTGAGCCAATTTGGCCCAAGCTTCAAAACGTATCAAAAACTATGATGTAAGTTAATACATGCACACAATATAGTATAATACAGTACAGTGTAGTATAATATTAATCTTATACATGTAGGTAATCAGATAATTTGTCCAATTTTGTCCAGAAAATGGCCAATTGCTTGATGTTATTTTGAACATTGCAAAGATAACTTCAGGTAAAAATATTGATAGCATTCAAGCTAAAGCTATGGATCAAGGTGAATATGAATCACCTTTATTATATGTTGTGCGTTCTCTACATCTACATGTACATGTACTTACTGCTTTCTTTTGACTCAATTCCTGAAGAATGTCGCTGCTAACTTCCTCTCCTTGATGTGATAGGGATGGGGTTGGTGGGAGAAACCCACGTACTTCCCCATCAACTGAACAACATATCAACTCCTCCTTCCCATCAAGACGATAGTCAGCCTGCATATACATGTAGGCAAAAGGTTATATCGTATTAACATGTACATGAATACTGTACATGTACATGTGTAGATGTATGTATAGCTCATGCATGTGTGTGTGTGTGTGTGTGTGTGTGTCAACATTGACAAAGCCTATCTCCCCATAAAAATCAGTGGTATGGAAACAGCCAGTCATGCAGGACATTCTCAGATAAATCTAGTGAATGTCCGGTAAATTGAAACTACATGTAAACTATGTAAAAAGTATAATTATATGTATGGGGAGGAGTAGGACAAGAGTGATGAAAATGGATCAAAATGTCCAGTAGTCAGCTTAATGTTTCCACACACCTGATAACAGAACATATACATACATTATGTACACATGTACATAATTATAGTTAGAGTCCTTGCTCTTTCCTAACCTTGACAATTCCAGCAATATGAGAATTAAATGAAGTCTTGTACAAGATCTGTCCGGTATCAGGATGCTTAACATCCACTTTACCACTAGACCAACCAGTAACTAGCTCAGGTACTCCATCTTGATTGATATCATATGAAGAGATACACATAGCAAAATTTTTAGACAACAGGAAAAATAGAACACTATTGTATATGTATACCCAAATTATGAGTATTAGGTATGGCAATTACTATTAGAACTACCGTACGTACGTACTGTTGAACTTCATGCACTGTAGCCAAATTATGAGTATTAGGTATGGCAATTACTATCAGAACTACCGTACTGTTGAACTTCATGTACTGTAGCCAAATTATGAGTATTAGGTATGGCAATTACTATCAGAACTACTGTACTGTTGAACTTCATGTACTGTAGCCAAATTATGAGTATTAGGTATGGCAATTACTATCAGAACTACCGTACTGTTGAACTTCATGTACTGTAGCCAAATTATGAGTATTAGGTATGGCAATTACTATCAGAACTACTGTACTGTTGAACTTCATGTACTGTAGCCAAATTATGAGTATTAGGTATGGCAATTACTATCAGAACTACTGTACTGTTGAACTTCATGTACTGTAGCCAAATTATGAGTATTAGGTATGGCAATTACTATCAGAACTACCGTACTGTTGAACTTCATGTACTGTAGCCAAATTATGAGTATTAGGTATGGCAATTACTATCAGAACTACCGTACTGTTGAACTTCATGTACTGTAGCCAAATTATGAGTATTAGGTATGGCAATTACTATCAGAACTACCGTACTGTTGAACTTCATGTACTGTAGCCAAATTATGAGTATTAGGTATGGCAATTACTATCAGAACTACTGTACTGTTGAACTTCATGTACTGTAGCCAAATTATGAGTATTAGGTATGGCAATTACTATCAGAACTACCGTACTGTTGAACTTCATGCACTGTAGCCAAATTATGAGTATTAGGTATGGTAATTACTATCAGAACTACCGTACTGTTGAACTTCATGTACTGTATGTAGTATACTGATTGAGTAATCACTGTACTAGTACGTATGGTGACATTTTATTGACACGTACATGTATACACCTACAGTATGTACTCAGTGCTTGAAATAGTTTCCGAAAGTGTCCAGCAGAAACATCTGGACAATCCACTATTCGACCAGCAAGTTGTGAATTTTGTCAGAAAGAATGCAAGTCTCATGAACCAACGATGTACCCATTTGTGGGTTATGAGATATACATGTAGATATAAAAAGGAAGCTTCCCCAGTTCACACCCCCCCCCCCCCCCCCCCCCACTCACCTCCTCCAAATACTTTTATTAATTAATTAACGATAATGTATACATGTATAATACATGTGTACATGTACAGGTGTATGAGATGTTTGATTTGGACCCCGCCAGCTGGGTTGCCTTGATAGCTCAGTTGGTAAGAGCATCTGTCCGGAGTAAAGAGTGCCGTGGGTTCAAATCACACCTGCGACAACTCATTTTTCATTTTTTTCTTTTGCCTCAGGTACATGTACCTGTCTTTCTTTCTTTCTTTCTTTCTTCTCATCTCAAGTCATCATGTATATCCAAGGCCTATAGTGCAGTGTGGAGTGTGGAGGCCTTTGTTCACATTCAAAACATATATACATGTAATTACACATGCATGTCTTCAAAACTAAAAATTAAAAACATTGATAATAATTATCAATGTTTTTAATTTTTAATTTTGATGTATAATTACATGTATATACATGTATGTTCTGAATGTGAACAATTACAGTAGATGTACATTATATCTCACAGAATGCCAATCTCATACATGTACATAGAAATCTAAAGTCCAAATGTTTCCAGGCCCGGGAGACTGGGGGAGCAGCCCATTTACTGATTGTGAGCGATAATTATTTCTTATGTCTCATATATTAAATCCACTTGCTGACCTTGCTTCTCCATTGTCTCTGTTCGCCAGCATACACTCCAACTATACCATTTGCTAGAGCAAAACCAAATTTATTAATCCCAAGTGAACACAATGATACTACAGCGTCTGCTTCAGATATTTCCCCAATCATCTCATCTCCATGGAAGATACGAATATCATAATCTTCTGATCCTATTAAGAGCTCATCTTTACCATCTAGATTGAAGTCACATAGAGCTAATGAATGGACATTATCTCCTGTAACCTGTTTAATAATGAAATAATAATTATTATGGAATGTCACATAGGTACATGTACTATATACATGTACACATGTATAATGACTACTTTAGTTATATATGTACATGTACATGTACATGTCTGCATTCAGTGCTACATTCCATTCCAAGTCATTGTGGCTGTTCCTACATTTTCCGAGGCATTGTACAAGTAGCTGGTATTTTCCTAGCTGCTGTGGCTGTTAAATTTTTGAAGCCATTGTGGCTATTTTCCAAGTCATTGTGGTTTTTTTATTTTCATTTTGGGATGTACATGTGTTGTGCTGTGTGTCATTTCCTTTATGCTAGCTCGCTGAGCATGTACATATACATGTACATATACATGTACATGTAGTTATAGTATGTCTAGTTTCTCAAAATGTAGTTACATGTAAACATGATGTACATAAATGGAGAAAAAAGTATCCTTATTGCTTTGTGGTGTCATCATTCAGTAATCATGGCTAATATTCTTATGCCAAAAACACAACAGACTATTATAGTTATTGTTTGTGACCTAATTTTCAAAAAGGGACCCTTTCCCGCAAAATTATTATGATCAAACGCTTACTTTTAATCGCTCATCATTCCACCATTTCGTACAGGAAGTCAATGAAATTTGCTATCCAGGAAGGGGTATTATTAAGTATGTTAGATACCAAATTTCCTGTACAAAATGGTGGAATGATGAGTGATTGAAGGTAAGCGTTTCATTATAAAAAATTTTGCAGTAAAAGGTCTCTTTTCAAAAATTAGGTCCCATTTTGATTATCTACTCTTCTTAGTTTTTAAAGGTTCTTGTAGGAACATTAGGATTACATGTACATTCAGTTTCTACATAAGCTGGTTTCTCCTGTTGTCTGTAGAGTTCAAGCATGCATTCTATTATGCAATTACATTTGATTACATTTACGTGTGCTGTATGTATTCAATGGTACGAATGATTAACATAATTTACATGTGCTGTATGTATACAATGGTACGAATGATTAATATAATTTACATATGCTGTATGTATACAATGGTACGAATGATTAATATAATTTACGTGTGCTGTATGTATACAATGGTACGAATGATTAATTTAATTTACATGTGCTGTATGTATACAATGGTACGAATGATTAATATAATTTACATGTGCTGTATGTATACAATGGTACGAATGATTAATATAATTTACGTGTGCTGTATGTATACAATGGTACGAATGATTAATATAATTTACGTGTGCTGTATGTATACAATGGTACGAATGATTAATTTAATTTACATGTGCTGTATGTATACAATGGTACGAATGATTAATATAATTTACATGTGCTGTATGTATACAATGGTACGAATGATTAATATAATTTACATGTGCTGTATGTATACAATGGTACGAATGATTAATATAATTTACATGTATATTGTTCAAACCCGTGGGAAAACAATCATAGGGATGGCTCTGTGGTAGGGATGGGCAATATTTTGATTATCGTGATAACCGTGATTAAAATTTCCTGTGATAATCATATCGTCTAAATCGTGGTCACAAAAATAATGATTATTGTGCCCCATAACTTCAGGTTTTCATTACTATCACATCTAAATCAGTTTTTTAACACTGTTTACTCAACAAATAAAAGGTATCAATTTGATTGTTGAATGAAATCTACATACATATGTAAGGTAGCCAATAATCGCAATAATCGTGATACTTGCACAGACAATAATCATTGACTCACATTTTCATAATCGCCCATCCCTACTCTGTGGGTCATAAAAACTATTCATGTGTAGGTATAGTTAATTACTAAAGGTTTTTGTTTTATGGTTTATAAACTGTTTGCTCATTCACGTTTTTGTGGGTCTACATGTACATGTATATTTCAAAATGTGCTGAACTTACTGTCCAGAACTTATCTTCTCCTTCACTATTGAATCCCAGTACAGAACAGTTTCCACCAACATAGGCCAGTGGGCCCCCTCCATCATATAAATGATTACCAATTAGTATAGAATTAGCACCGTCATTAACCTGTAAAAATTAATAATGACATATTACATGTACATATATAAAAATTATACATTTACATGTATATTATATATATAATTATATATATACGTATATGCAGTATATACATGTATATAATTGTGACCATGGATGCAAAAATCAGTCATTTAGCAAATAATAATTTTGTCAAACTCTTGCATTCAAACAGTCACTCATAATTCAGCCATTTTACAAAGAAAACTAAATAAGTTTGATGAGTGGGTGGACTCGTAGAGCAGCAGTTATTATTTCTGAATAGCAATTTTAGTTCACTGTCTAATGTCTATACAAAATGACAGAATAACAAGCACTAAATGAAAGAGTTTATTATTAGCCAAATGACTGATTATTGCATCCATGGTCACATATACATGCACGTAATTGTATATACATTAAAGAGGCCTTTGTGGCTAGGTAGAGACATCAGTATTGTATTGGAGTATTCTTTTTCATTAAAGAAATATTTCAAAATTTGCTTAGAGAATACTCCATTACAATACTAATTGTATATACATAATTATATACACTGCCTTGGTAGCTCAGTTGGTAAGAGCATCTGTCCGAAGTGCAGAGAGTTGTGTGTTCAAGTCCTACCTGAGGCAATTCATTTTCATTTTTTCATTGCCTCGAGTGTCTTTCTTTTTTTTTTCCTTTCCATCTTGAGTGTCATCATGTATATAAACATGTATATACAATATTATCTACATTGTAGATGTCCTGTATATATACAATGTACACTATATATACAGTATATCATGTTCCATGTTTGATCAAAAAAGGTCTAAATACGTTCATTTCCAGTCAAATTTATATCATTTTTTAGCATTATGTCTGAATATTTAATTCTAAACAGTTATCATGAGCACTTTACACACATTACCATACGCTACATGTATGTGTATGTAATGTAAATGTATAATACTACAGTATTGTAAATGTATACAATCATATACATGTACATGTACATGTATGTAATGCACATTATTACATGATGTTACAGTATATGTCATAAAAACTCACCATACAGTAACAGTAACTACATTAGTTCTAGTATAGTAAAGTAATTACTGTCTCATTACTGTGGTGTTAAATTGACATGTACAGTAATTACAAAACTATTGTTGAACTACTGTAGTTTGAATATGAAACTGCTGAGTAATTACTGTACTGTATGGGGACTTTTTATTGACATATACTGCATTAATATTAACTAGAAAATTACTGAGTTAGCCACAAATAGAAATATACAGTACCCCAAATCAGAATAATTACTTTCTTATGATTCAATATTAATATCACTGTTCTGCCCACTGGTTAGAATTCCACCCCAACTTTAAATATCCGATAGAACACTACAACAATAAAACAGATTGGCAACAAAAAATGTCTTTGCACAAAATTTTATCTGATCTGTAGTTTAGTGTACAGTATACACATGTACATGTACATGTATACAGTATATACAACATGTACAACATGTATGTACAGTATATCCATCATAGGTTTCTTTGAATGTACACCCATACATTAGCCTGTTCACACAGGTATATAAGATATTTGATTTGGACTCTGCCAGCTGGGCTGCCTTGGTAGCTCAGTTGGTGACAGCATATACCCGGAGTGCAGAGTGTCGTGGATTGAAATCCCACCTGTGGCAACTCATTTTCGCTTTTTCATTGCCTCAGGTGTCTGTCTTTCTTTCTTTCTTTCTTTCCATCTCATATCTCAAGTTTTATCATGTATAACAAACACAATAAAACATTCTTTATAAAAGAATATTTCGGTCTGAAGGCCATGTTTATTCAAGCTGAAGAAGGCTTTGTGCTGAAACGTTCTTTTACATAGAAATCGTTGATAGATACAGAAAATACAATAAGGAACCTTTATGGAATTATATCTATCTATGTACCTCATTATAAAATAAATCTGCATTTTTTTTCCACATCATAAGCTAGTATATGTGTCTGAGACCCTATCATCAATACATCATTACTGGACCCAGAATCCAATTGACCAGCACACAGGGATGTCACATGTTGACCAACATTTAAAAGATTGATGTCAGATTCAGTGGATGAGGAAACCAGACGAGATGAGGAGGAGGTGAAGGAGGAAGAAGTGGAGTTCCCATGTGGTGAATGAATAAATACCTGTTGTATTGAAATATAAATTTGAAAAATAATTATCTAATCCAATTTGAGAAAATCATTTTCAGTTTTGATTATGAGAAGCAATAATTATGAACACTCGCCAGCGTAGGTGGAGCGGAAAGTTACTGTAATCAGGTTTTCTGTGTGTGTGTGTGTGTCTTTTACTAAAATGTCTGGACAACCACATGTACATGTATCAACATTGGCACTTCAATTTGATCAAGCTACTAATGGACTTGAAATTATGCAACGATCAAAATGAAAGATAGGCTTTTCTATAACCTTTCAGTTATAAAGTTATGACAATTTTTCTTCTTGATTTCAACACTGCACTTCTTATACTAGAAATTATGTACTCTTGAGTTGGACTTAGAGACTGAGTGTAAGTTGTAATGCACACACAAATATTATTATAATAATAATTGTAATAATTATTATAACAGTCAAATATTTCCTGCAATTATTTTCATGTCATTACTCCCAAATCACACTTGTGGCCACTTGTGGGAAGGGTTATGCACTGTGAGTGCATTCATTAGTGTAGTACTCATAATAACAGCTAGAGACTTGACAATATTTGATCAAATAATTATACTCATTTCCAGTCAATTTTTAATAACTATTTATCGTTTTGTAGTATTATGTCTAAACATTTATCATGAGCACTTTAATATGCACATTGTGACAAACCAACCTACTATTTATAGTAACAAAACACAGCATACAACCATTAACAAATTGACTGTATGATGTGAGTTGTTTAGTCTCGTAAACCTGACCCAACGGACTGTTATGAAGAGATCCACCCACCTTGTTGCCATTAGTAGCAGCTGTGAGACAGGGATGTTCTCCATCATATTTACCAACAGTTACCAGACGAGGAGGTATCTTGTGGTTAAGTTTGAGAGTAAACACTGGAATCATGTTGCAGTCCTATCGTCCAGATCCTCAGCTGTGTTGTTCTCTCTGATCACCATGCATTTAAATTCTTAATGGGCGTGGTACTGGTAAAATGGTCGCCAGAAACAAAATACAAAAGCGATTAATTAAAGGACCTAAGGCATCTTTGCAAAGAGAGGGAATTGTTTTCATATAAGTAAGATCTATTACGCCATATGATAATAGTAATTTCAACTTGTCTTTGTTCATTATAATTATAGTTTTCGTTATTATTATTTTTAATTAACACGAAAGCGAAAATAAAACGCCGGAAGATGACATTTCGCGTCTACGCTACGCGTCAAAACTCATTCCACATGACAGCAACCAAAATGGACAAAGGAGTTGCTGATTGCTCTGTTTCATCCACACTGACTACACATCGTACACCTCGACTGTGTAATAGCAAATTGACTACATTCACTATTCCTTCACTCCCTAAACTCCATGGAAAGGCAGCTCTTGTCGCTACAAAACTGTGTGAACCGGTGAGTAACTAACAATCTGCAGAAATGCATAATACACATGATTTACATATTCTCTCAAAATCTATCTTTGTTTACATATGATTTTGTCATTATTAGTTTGGTGCTTTCAGCCTAGGAGTATCCCAGTAATGGGATCCCCTCTTTAATAACATTTATGTCTGTGTATGAAGGTTATTCTCTGGAAGTGTTGCCACAGAACTGCTTCCTAATATGAGGTGAAACACATCAGTCTCTTCCAGCTGAGTCTCATGCAGTGTAATCAAACCCACTACCCTGGTTTGCTAGACTTGTTTTAGCATGACAGTAATGACCGTTTAGTTAACTAAAAGTCATAAAGCCTTAATAAAAGGGGTTTTAGTTATAGTTATACCTTTAGTTTCCTAAAACACCAAGCAATGAATTCAGCACCTTTTCTCCAAATTCGATACTGTCTATGGGATGTAGTCACGATTCTTTTCCATCATTTGTAGCATTCCACAGACATGTATAAATGTTTATTTCACTTGTGTGCTATAATAAATGCATCAATAGTTTCATATTTTCTATGCATGCAGATATACAAATCAACCACTTCTTATGTGTTTGATCTTTCAACTCCAAAAGAGTACATCACATCCACATTAATGGAATACAACAGTCTTCATGATCCATATTTAAAATCATACTTCTATCAACCCACAATGCAGACCAAATTGACAAAAAATGGTTTCATAAACGAGGAACTAGATGTGATTTGCTCTCTCAGAAAATACAATGCTTACCGGCATTTTCTTGAGAATGAATTTCTCAAAATGTACAAGAAACAAGTTGAAGAGAACAATGTAAGGATTTTGCAATCATTCTAATACCTTTTGAAGTGGATTTTATGCCACTATATATATACATGAGGCAGCATTTGGTGCCATGGTATTATAGCATGCTACAAATATATATATGACTGATAGAATGCTACAAGAAACATTGCCTGAATTGCTTCTGAATAGAAATGGCGCTATTCAGGGTTGTGGAAATAGTGAGCCAACTGCCGGACATTTTGGCCTATTTTCAACACTCTTGTCTTGCTCCCATATACTTTGTAACAGTTTAGTTTCAATTTACTGGGCATTCACTAGTTTTATCGGACAATGTCCATGACTGGCTGTTTCCACACCACTGCTGCTATTTCCATTCAACATGTTGCATGTAGCAATTTCATGATGCAAAGATGCCTCATGTATGGTGCACTGTTAAATAAAAGTAATGAAATTTCTCAAGCGTTAGGAAAGTTAGGGATTAATATGCCAATGCAGTACATGTAAGTACAATGAAAGATGTTTCTATGACCCCATCATTCTATGTACATCTGTAAGTGTTGTTTTAGGGAGACATTTGTGACCACTTTTAGTTATAGTTATAATATTTTGCTTGCTTTCTCAAAACAAAACATAAAGTATACATACATTGTAGCTGTACTTATGTAGGGTTATATGGTTTAATTTTGAGTCCTACATTAACCAACAAATTAAATTTAAATGCTCATAATTCAGCCATTTTGTACACATAGCAAACTAAATGTGGTACGTATCCAGGAATAGCAGCTATTGCTCCACCCAGATACCAGATTTAGTTAGTTTCTTGTGAATAATGGCTGAGTAATGATTGCTAAAATGTAAGCATTTGACAAAATTAACTTATTTTGCCAAATGACTGATTTTTGCATGCACATTTACATATTATATTCCATGTACATTTAGTTATTATACATGTACTTATTAAGGATCTGTGATTAAGATTCATGACTACATGTACATGTATGTATGTATGATTGCAATCTTAAAATACGTTAATAATAATTATAAATATTCCATATTTACATGTACTGTACATGTATCAGGTAAAGAATCATTGTGTCGTGGAACCAGCTAAACAAAACCCAAAAGTAAAGGAAAGAGAAGAAAAGAAAAAACAGTTTTTCTTACAACAAGAAAAGAAACTCAGAGCAAAACAAGTAAAATTAAGGTGTGTTGAATGTTCACATGTAGAATTAGTGTAAATGACACCACTAGTGATTGTTTCTCATTAGAGCAGATATTTCTGAAAATGTTTACCCACATTATAGATGTGTGCTCATGTTGTTCGCTCCTACATGTACAACAAAAATGTACATAAACAGTGGTATGGAAACA
Organism: Petrosia ficiformis; assembly: GCA_947044365.1. Lineage (NCBI taxonomy): Eukaryota > Metazoa > Porifera > Demospongiae > Haplosclerida > Petrosiidae > Petrosia > Petrosia ficiformis. The sequence goes on along the minus strand of OX345636.1, from coordinate 14,126,306 downwards.
GCCAGTCATGCAGGACATTGTCCGATAAATCTAGTGAATGTCCAGTAAATTGAAATTAACTGTTTACAAAGTATATGGGGAGCAGGACAAGAGTGGTGAAAATAGGTCAAAATGTCTGGTACATGTAATGTTTCCACACCCCTGTACATGAAACAAACAGTCTGCAAAGTCTACATTAACATACATGTACATGTACATGTAGTAGTGAAATGTATATACTGATCTACACTGCACTATGACTGTAGTGTAAGCATAGTACATTCATCTAATACTACATTACTGTGTATTATCTATATAATATATATCTATATATCTACCGTTGTCTGTCTGTTGGATTACAAATTACAAAGACCCAGAAAATTAGACGTTGACACGATGCTTTGATCAACGTGACGTAACAAAAGAAGGCGTTGACAGTAGATTTGACATTTATGTGTTCATAAAGAAGATTGGAAAAGAGATAGACAATAATCAGTGACAGAATTAGAGAAAGAGAGTTCAGGAGATCTTTGGATAGAGAGAGACATAGACAAACACGTACAACACTAACTGATATAAAGGAGAAGCCCAGTTAACATTTGATAGAGATTCTCGTGCGTGCACGTAGACGTTTGATGCGCACAAGACTAACTGATATAGAGAGAGAAGCCCAGCTAACATCTGATAGAGATAGACATAGACTAACACAGTCTCGTGTTGCCAGACCCATACTAACAAGAAGATTAACTAATATAAAGAGAGAAGCACAGCTAACATCTGATAGAGATAGACATAGACTATCATAGTCTCGTGTTGCCAGACCCATACTAACAAGAAGATTAACTAATATAAAGAGAGAAGCACAGCTAACATCTGATAGAGATAGACATAGACTAACACAGTCTCGTGTTGCCAGACCCATACTAACAAGAAGATTAACTAATATAAAGAGAGAAGCACAGCTAACATCTGATAGAGATAGACATAGACTAACACAGTCTCGTGTTGCCAGACCCATACTAACAAGAAGATTAACTAATATAAAGAGAGAAGCACAGCTAACATCTGATAGAGATAGACATAGAATGAGCCTGTAGAGTACTACACTTAGAAGGTACTATGCATGTCTAGCTTAAACTACTGAAGGCAAGTACAGAGAAGATCTAACAGAGTCGAAGAGACGTAACATTTAGTTTATTCATTTATTAAACAAAAATTATAATAAATTCATTCGTAGTACATGTATGTAAATTTAATTATTGTTATAATTTTAGATAATAATTCTTTCAATGACCATACTACACTACTATGCTTAGAGCATGCTTGCCTAGCTTTAACTGCTGAAGGCGGTATTAAGCTAGTATTCTACTAATACAGCAGCACTATTAATGTATATAGTGTACATTAGTGTGTATTATATGTAATGTATAGTACTGCTCTACTATGTCCTAGCACTGCACTATGACTATAGCATACATGTAAGTATAGTACATTAATACATTACTGTGTCATATTCCACTAGTACTTGTAAATTTCATGGAATATGATACGGTAATGCATTAATGTGCTATACTTACACTACAGTCATAAGTGAGTGCTAGTACACAATAGAGCAATACAATACATTATATAGTACATGTACAATAATACATACTAAGTTAACACTACAACTTGTAATGTATACAGTGTTAAATTAGTATGTATTATTGTACTACATAATATTGCTCTATTGTGTACTAGCACTGCACTTATGACTGTAGTATAAGTGTTGTACATTAATGTAATACTATATTACATTGTAAATGTATTACATTTCCACTAGTACATGTTATGTATACAGTGTTAAATTAGTATGTATTATTGTACTATATAATATTGCTCTATTGTGTACTAGCACTGCACTTATGACTGTAGTATAAGTGTTGTACATTAATGTAATACTACATTACGGTGTAAATGTATTATATTTCCACTAGTACATGTTATGTATACAGTGTTAAATTGGTATGCACTGTATAATGTGCTCTATACTACTTGTCACAGTCAAGCAATTGCAGACACATAGACACTACATACTCGATATTCTTTTCTAGTTCCCATAATTCTGAAATGTCTCATACTTCCATTGACCAAAAATGCATTTCAGAAATGTTATCATGCTCTGTCAGTGTCATGCTGCTCTGTCACTGTGTTTGTCTACATGTATGTCTATCTCTATCAGATGTTAACTGACATTCTCTCTTTATATCCTTTCCTATCTTTTCTTACTTTTTCAAGTTCATTTTTATCGCACAAATGTCAAATGTCAGTAAATTTGTCTACATCACGTCACAAAGTATTGTAGAAGCACTACATGGTATTCATTTCCACGCTAAACACATGATGGTTGGTACAAGTACTTGACTATAGTATTACATGTATATGTACATGTATTATATACATGTAGATTGTAGACACGATGGCAGCACTGTTACAAGAGATTGTAGCAATATATCCAGCAATCAATGATATAGATAATTTCGAAGCACTACTTGTTACCCCCTATAACCAAGGATATGGAAACATTGAGCCAACTGCCAGACATATTTTGAACTATTTTCACCACTCTTGTCCTACTCCCTAATACTTTGTATGCAGTTTAGTTTCAATTTACTGGACATTGAGATTTATCAGACAATGTCCCGCATGACTAGCTGTTTCCACACCACTGCCTATAGGATCCTAGAGCTAACCCAGCTAGTGAGTAATAGTTTTCAGTATCTCTGTTCTATTTATAGGAAAATGGAAATGGAGGAGAAGAAAATGAAACAAAGAGCAACTGAAAAACGAAGACTTGAAAAGGAGAAAACAGAAATGAAAAGAGAAGCCGAAAGGGAACAAAGACGTATCACAAAAATGCAAAAGGAATACCTGGTATGAAAACTGTCTTGCATAGCCAGACCCAACCCAGTGCTCAAAATAACATCCAGCAATTGGCCATTTTCCGGATCTTAGTCCAGACGGACAAAATTGCATTTGACTGGACAAATTGTCTGATTAGTTATAAGATTTAGAATAATACAAAACATGAGAACATTAACCTCATAGGAAGGTTAATTATTAGTCAAAAGCAGTCATGGCCTAGTGGGTTACTTCTATATCTCATAAGCCATAAATGAGTACAGTACTGGTTTTCAGCAGAAAATTCACAATTTGCTGATCAAATATTTATTTGTTCAGATGTTTCTGCTGGATACTTTAAATAATATTTCGAGCACTGCAACCTACTACATGTACAAAGGATGTGTCTGGTAGATAGAATACACATAGATTTGTTCTGAGTACTACTAGAAGTTGGTAGAAGATAAGTATCTGTCAAGTAGTATATATAATAATTGCAAATTGTACAAATGTAGTTGCTGAGGTAAGGGGTATATTCAGCACCCTTGATCGTTGTTATCACCATTCATATTTCAAACACTCCCCTTGCTACATTAATCCTGCTATTAACAAAGAATAATTTTGTATCCATAGCTTTCTTAGAAGGTCTTCTCTTCAATTTAACAGGTTAAAATTCTAACTTATTTAAAATTGAGAGCTGAAAGTATAATTAAAGGTCATTCACATTCACCATGACCTCAGAAAAATGTTCATAACTTTAGTTTGGAATGTCTAACAACCTTTTTACCTGCACCATTTTCATATAATAGTCCTTCCTGTTCTTCTTTGTGTACATGTATGTCAAATTTCAATTCATTGCTTCATTATTGAGTTACAATATAATCATGTATTAACCTTATGACGTTAAACTATACATTATATTACATATAAAGTCATTTCATCATAGTTTTGAGGACACTATAGTTAGATTGTCACACCCACTTGACAGATACATGTACAAAATTTGTCTACTAGTAATTGTTGTTCGTTATCACTGAGTTTACTAATATGTACTAAATTTACTAAGTAGTATCATCCATTGTAACGCCTTACTCAACAGAAGAATCCAGCTAGTTATTTCCAACAAATAGAAGTAACTAAATGGGATATTGAAACTTGGAAAGTGGGAAGACACAAACTAAAAATTTGTCATTCTAGCTGAAGAAGGCCTTCAGATCGAAATGTTCTTTTATAAAGAATATTCAATTATGTTCAAAGAATAAAATTTATCATTGTGGACACAGTATACATTATAATAATTTTAAAAATTAATGATAGATATATAGCCTGTTTTGATATTTACTCTTGCCGCATAGCATAGGTTGAAGCATGGTATATCTAATACAGCAAGTAATCTGATTGGTCAACATTTGCAGAAAAGATACTGATTCTTAGGCTGGAGTCAAACAGACGATGCTGACTTGTTATCCCATTGCACTAATATCAACAAACTGAACTAAAACACTGCAAGTTAGACTGATTGATTCAAGATGCGGTAAGAATTTGAGAGGTGGTATCAAAGGCTTAGTAATACACTATGGACTTGTGGCCCTTACTATATAAATCATATAGCAACCTAAACCTCGGTGCATAGATGATAACCAAGAATTGTCACTTGAGAAGAAACTCATCCTGTCCGATTCCAGGGTGTAGTGGTTATCACGTGAGTCTAACACACGCAAGGTCCCCGGTTTGAAACCGGGCGGAATCACTTTTTATGGCCCGTAGGGCCATCCCTATGATTGCTTTCCCACGGGTTCGATGTATGTTTATATATAATTATATATATATGTTTGTGTCACCTACGCGAGTATGCGTTGTATACGTAGTTAAGGAAGTTACATCATTCCCGGGGGCTCGGTCAATTAATAGGCGTGGCGCGTAAAAGAACGCGCGATCAAGCTCTGCACACCAGCAGAAAGAAAGCTGTGTAGCTTACGTAGAAACTGGAACTAACAGCTAGCTATTCTGCCTGACATATATTCCTAAAGTTCTACAAGGCCCTTTGAAAGGTCAGGAGAGTAGATAATCAAAATAATAACTATAATAAGCTGTTGTCTTTCATGCTTGATAGTCAGTCAGCCATGATTACTGAATGCTGGACACCACAAAGCAGTCATAGGGATACTTTTATAAATTTGTAAAGCAATCATAGGGATGTTTTTTTCTCTCTATATACACTTGTTTTTTTCTTGGTTTTCTTTATTGTTTTTTTTTTTTACAACAATGTTTGTTAGCAAATTTTCTGGAAACCCAAGCCATTCAACTGGCTGGTGTCATTTCTATTATAATTATAGATGTTTGTAATAAACATTCTGATTACTAAGTATATCAGCCAATCAAAATCAACTTACAACTAATAAACATTCTGAATGCTAGTACATCAGCCAATCAAAATCAACTTACAACTAATAAACATTCTGAATGCTAGTACACCAGTCAATCAAAATCAGCTTACAAACATTCTGAATGCTAGTACATCAGCCAATTTAAATCAACTTACAACTAATAAACATTCTGAATGCTATATAGTACATCAGCCAGTCAAAATCAACTTACAAACATTCTGAATGCTAGTACATCAGCCAATTTAAATCAACTTACAACTAATAAACATTCTGAATGCTAGTACATCAGCCAATCAAAATCAACTTACAAACATTCTGAATGCTAGTACATCAGCCAATCAAAATCAACTTATAAACATTCTGAATGCTAGTACATCAGCCAATCAAAATCAACTTACAACTAATAAACATTCTGAATGCTAGAACATCAGCCAATTTAAATCAACTTACAACTAATAAACATTCTGAATGCTAGTACATCAGCCAATTAAAATCAATTTACAACTAATAAACATTCTGAATGCTAGTACTTCAGTCAATCAAAATCAATTTACAACTAATAAACATTCTGAATGCTAGTACTTCAGTCAATCAAAATCAACTTACAACTAATAAACATTCTGAATGCTAGTACATCAGCCAATTAAAATCAATTTACAACTAATAAACATTCTGAATGCTAGTACATCAGCCAATTAAAATCAATTTACAACTAATAAACATTCTGAATGCTAGTACTTCAGCCAATCAAAATCAACTTACAACTAATAAACATTCTGAATGCTAGTACTTCAGCCAATTAAAATCAATTTACAACTAATAAACATTCTGAATGCTAGTACTTCAGTCAATCAAAATCAACTTACTTACAACTTAATGATTTTTGCATTTACAGGAAACTCTCAGACATAAGAAGCTACATGCCAGAGCAGATACAGTCGAGTATTCACGTCTTGTACAACTCCATGAGTTAAAACAAAAAGAACGTATGAAACACATCAAAGAGGTACGTTTTAATTCTATAATTTATATTTCACTTACTTTACTTTGCAAGCTACACTTTAATAAGGTGATAGTCAACTGTACTATAGTCAATTGCTATACTGTTGAAATTTTATGAAGCTGTTACACATGTACTCTTTGGCTAAAATGCTAATAATAACTAGCTTAATACATGTACCTCCTTTGGTGGTTTAAGCTAGACCAGCATAGTATGCTCTAAGCATAGTAGTGTAGTATGGTCATTGAAAGAATTATTATCTAGAATCATAATTTATATATACTACGAATGAATTTAATATAATAAATGAATAAACTAAATGTTACATCTCTCGAGCTCGCTCTCTCTCTCTCTCCAACTCTTCTCTGTACTTGTCTTTCCTGTTCTAAATGCCTTCGGCGGTTTAAGCTAGCTAGGCAAGCGTAGTACCTTCTAAGTGTAATACACTACAGGGTCTATCTTTATCAGATGTTAGCTAGGCTTCTCTCTCTATATAAGTTAGTCTTCTCAGTATTTGTCTATGTCTAGTTTTGTGCACATCAAACGTCTACGTGCATGAGAATCTCTATCAGATGTTTACTGGTTATTTTCTCTATATCAGTTAGTGTTATCCGTGTTCGTTTATGTATCTTTATGTATCCATCGATCTCCTGAACTCTCTTTCTACTACTGTCTTTAACGCTTTTCTTTTTCTTTGTCTAATTCTGTCACTGATTATCGTTTATCTCCTTCTTTATAACACTAAAATGTCTAATTTAATGTCAACGCCTTCTTTTATTACGTCACGTCAATGTTTAATTTTCTGAGTCTTTGTTGCAGGTGAATTTGACAGACAGACAGACAGACAGACAACAGTATCATTATGTAGATATTTATTCTCTTGCAGTGTTTTGTACACAGTATCATAGTACTACTTTGTACTGTAATGATAGTAATGTGTGAATTCCATTTACATTTGTATGTGATACCATGTGATACTATAGTACTAGGGTTACTAGTATCCACTCTTTGTATCACAGTTATGATTATGAGCAGAGTTGTAAATTATAATTGTACTAATACATGTATAGTACGGAAATTAAGGCAAGATATACGGAGATAAAAGTATCCCTCTGATTTCCTTGTGGTGTGAAGCATTCAGTAATTATGGCTGAGTTTGCTAATCATGCTAGAAGTAAGTCTTGAACTGCCAAACGTATACCAACACCTACAAATCATAGTCATACACAATACTCCCATACAATAGACCTGATCAATGGTGAATTAATGGCTCCATTTTATTGCTTAATATTTGTTTCTGTATGCTAACACGCCACGTGTTCATAAACTGCATACATAATATAATTATGTGCATATCGTATTGGTACTCGTATCGGTATGGCCGATATTTCAAAACAGGTAATATACATTTAATATAGGCAAATAGTAGTATAGGTGTAACACTAACTACAGTCTATTCGAATTGCAAGCCCTCTCCTCCTTCAACGTCAATATGCTTGTACCATTTCTATTCTAATGCTTAATATTGTTCCTCTTCATGTACACTGAGGGATGCAGTTCAGAGTTTGCACACACAAAGATGTAATCATTTCCAAGTTCAATATGAAAAGTAAAATACGCAGCGACCAGAGATCAGATTTGACCTATTTCATATAGAGTATAGGATATGATATTATATGAGATATTATTTGTGATTGAGCAGATTAAGGTTGTATGTATACTAGTATTGGTACTGGTATAGACGCATATACTCAAAATTCTGGAGGTATCTGGTATAGGTGGCAGATACTTACTTTATGTTTTGTATAAACTGCTTTACTTTCATCAACAACATTGACGCCATATTTTCACCACTGTCCTTAAAGTAACCAGAGAGTGTGGCCATTTTCTAGCTCGAACATGTAATGAATGTTATTTATAATCAATTAATTATTACTTAATAATAGAATTTTGTGAGTGTGGTAGTAACGGTATTGGTATCTGGTTCAGCAGATACTCGAAGTATTGGATTGGAATGGCTAGAAGTGGTATACGTGTACATGTAGGTACAAACTTAAAGTAGATATTTTATGATTATGTTGCAAATGAAACACTGATTATTTTATAGCTTGAGGATCGATGGGAGAAATATGAAAAACATGCACAGTTTGCACATGAAGAAGAAGAGAAAAAAAAGAAAGAAGTGGAAGAAGAAAAGGAAAGGAAATTGCGAAGACGAAAGAAGCTCTTTAGAATCTTACAGCAAAGAGAAGAGCGTAAGTAAATTTAATAGGGCTGGGAATCAACTGAAATCCATTATCAATATCTAATACAATATCATCCAGCTCTAATAATTATTACTAAACACTGGCAAGAGTTATATGATTATGCATCACAAGTTCTTGCTTATAATGATATAGAAAAATCTACAATGAGCATAGGTGTAGTAATTAAACAAGAATAATTGGATATTAAAATTGAAAAGAGCAAACAAGATTAGGAGGATACTATAGCAACAAGACTAAACTATACTTAAGTATGTACCTATGTACTGTAGCTACTTTTGTAGGGTTATATAGAAGTGGATAGTTTTGTGAACCATCCCAATCTAATTTTGTGTGTTTTTTTGGTTAATGTATAATACATGTAGTTTATATAATTATTTATTATTATGATAGAACGAAAAAACAAGATCTTGGAAGAAAATCATCAACAAGTAGAACAGCTCAAAGAAGAAGCTGATAAATTTGAAAACCACTGGAAAGAGATCCATGACTCTCAGTTGATGGATTGCCGTGAGAAAATGAAAAAGCAACATGAACTATGGAATCAGCAACAAAGAAAACTATTCCACAAAACATCTGTGTCATCTGTGACAGATGCAAACAGTCACCAGAAAATGTCTGTTAATTATTCAAGTGATTTAGAACATTTGAAAATGTCATTAGGCAAACAGAAACAAAGAAAACCAAGTGCTGAACAGCAGACCCTTGTGTTAGAACCAATCCTTATTGCAGTAGCAAACAATACTGCAAAAGAACTATCGCTTGAGGTCATTGATGAAGAAGAAGTGGATGGTGAAAATGTCAACCAAAATTTGTCTACATCAGTAACTGAAGTGGAAGTTGATGATATAGAGAAAGCAGGGGTTAGCAATGGGAATGAGAAAACAGAAGCCAAGGCTGAAAATGAAATGAACAGCAGTACTATAATCGAAAACGAAAATGCAAAATTGTTGACAATGGGAGTTGATACTGAAGTAGATAGTCCTAATATTACAATAGATGATGGTGGAAGCAAAAATGATGTAGTAATGTCAGAAATTAAAAATATAGAAAATACAGAAGAGGGGAATGATTTGTGTATAAATGCTACACTATCTGTTAAGAATAGCATTAATCAGTCAACTGATGAACAGAATGTTGGTGTTGGAAAATTAGATGCTAGCTCCAGCATTACCAATTCTAGCTGTTTGAGATCAGAGTCATCCACTCGATCAAATAGTATGGAATCAGTCTCTTCAAGACCAAAAAGTGTTAGGTTTGATCTCCCATGAAATCATAAATCTGTACAATAACTCTTAGAATTAATGATTATTATTAGTTGTTATAATCATTCATTGATGTATGAAACTGAATGAAGATTAAACTAATATAATAGCTTAATACCACCTTCAGCAGTTTAAGCTAGACAAGCGTAGTACATTCCAGGCATAGTACATTGCAGTTATGTATGTATGCCAGTATGTTCTAAACTTATTACGATTTAAGTGTAGTACAGTAATTGAAACAATTATTATCTAGAATCATAACAATAATTAAATTAAACAATGACCTGCAGTGCTCCTGATTCAAGTAGTGAATGCGTGAAAAGAACATATTAATATTCATTAATACATTAAAAGAATAATTACATTATTACTATAGAATAATAGATACTAGCTTGGAATCTACAAGCAATGAAAGAACTTGTTTTTAAAATCGTGTATAATTAAATAAATAATGCATCTGTTGATAATATCACAAACCAATTGCAACACAGTAGTAATACACCTAAAGCTGGAAAACTGAAGTGTTGTACTATATGGCCTACCACACTGCTTAGTCCCCAAAGTGTAAAAACCTCATAACTGTTTCTACATAATTATATAATATTTTTTCACCATATTTGTTTTATTCACCAATACTACATTTAGTGACAATAATGCAATAGAACTGTCATTAAAAGAATTAAGAGTCCCAAAACTGCTTTTCTTTATGATATGTACTAAAACAAAATAGTTTTTAACATTGTACATAATTTGTTGCAAACTCTTTAGCAGTTGAAATGCTAAAACAATACAATAGCCACATGTTTGTCAAAAAAAAAAACCAACTTCAGCAAGCAATATTACTTTTTCATTAATCAGTTCTCAACATCATGTTATAATACATACAATCTATGCACATACAAACATACAGACACGGCTAATTATATATAGACTATCAGCTATTGTTATAAATATGGCATTCAGTCATAACTCTATTTTAAGATGATTACTTTTAGGATCTCACATTTCAGTTATGCATAATTAAATAGTGATAGTCAGATAACTAAAATAATAATAGTTTTACAGTAGGCTGTTTCATTATTTATTAGTTGACTGACTGAAACTATAGTTATATTATTGCTGATCATGTGACCTGTGGCCAATCAGAGTGCAGATAATGCGTCACATGATTGAAAATTAAATCACTTATTGCACACTTTTGCGTGCAATAAGTTAGTTATTGCACACTTTGCTCACCTCTACTAATGAAGCAGCTCCAACAACAGTGGTAGTTTACCAGATCGTCAATAAATCACTTAGAACACACTTGACAGTGTGCATTGTGTGTTTCAATGCAGCGCTTGGGCGGTCAATAAAGGTCTCGTTTACATAACACACTCGCCTTCAGCTCATGCATTATGTAAACTCAACCTTTACTGACGTACCCTCGAGCTACATTAAAACACGTAATCGCTGTAAAGTGTGTTCTAACTATTACTTAATATCCACTATTTCCATATACACATGACTGTATTATTATTAGAAATAAAGGAGTTTACTATAATATATAATAAGTAAGATTATTGATATGAATTCTAGTTTCTATAATAACCAGTAATGCTCTGCCAGGTATTTCAGCAGTCGTGATGTTTAGGATAACATGTTACATTATTAAACTAGTAATTAATGTCCATACATAAAATAGCTGATCCATTACAAACAGGTTTAGTAAGATCATTGACTACGATATACTACAGGGCCCAATCTGCTCACTAAGTGGCTCTGGACATACCTACATTGTTACAATGCGTACATGATGCATATCTCCAGATCTATGATAATAATTTTAATTAATGCTAAAACTATAATTTATACGTACAGCAGGTTATACTTTTTATTTATAAATTATGGACTAATTAGCTAAATAATGTAAACATCATGAAATAACTGTTAATGTTGGGTAAACGCAATTTGAACAACTTTTGCTGTACTTATATTAATTAATTGTTGTAGTTTGAAATTATCCAGGCCCTCAATAGGTATGGCACCTCCTTTACTACATGTGGAGATAATATCATTAATAAGAAGTGAAACCTAGCAAGTTTGCATCTTGAATTACCTATAGTAGCTAATTTGTTTTCATCATTCAGTTCATGGGATTCTGTTGGCTATAATTGATATTGCAATGTAAACAATTTGAAATTTAATTGTTTATTTATTAAATTTAAGATTAAAGAATTTTAAAATTAAAGAATTTATGGAGTGAAGCCTATTAATTTTGATCATAACTGAATACATGTACATACAATGCAACATAATATTGTACATAATAATCATTCTATCAGTAGGTAGAGCCACACCCACAATTTAAGCTTTTTATGGCCCGTAGGGCCATCCCTATAATTGCTTTCCACGGGGTTTAATAATGTATATATAATTATATAAATTATATATAATATAATTATATTCTTGTGTCACTTGCGCGACTATGCGTTGTATACGTAGTTAAGGAAGTTGCGTCATTCCCGGGGGGCTCGGTCAATTAATGGGCGTGGCGCGTAAAAGAACGCGCGTTTGAGCTACAGACCAGCCAGGAAGATTCAGAATGGATGTAAAACTGCTAATAACTGTTGTATATAGCAGAGAAACAGTATAGATATTATGCAAGAATCTTTAACAAGTAAGTATGATAAGTTGTTGAGTTTCAGACACGAGGAAGTCATCATTTAGAACCTTGAAGGAGTACCTCAGTCAGTTCATCAGACATCTGTGTATTTAGACTGCAATTAGGCTTACACTTACGTCTTCAGGCCCCAGGAGTACACAGAAAGGTAGAGACACTAGTGCCATCAGCAATGCTTAATACATAGTCATCACAAAGCAAATATAGGGATGTTTTTTTCTCTATATATCTTGTTTTAATATCTTTATGTACATGTAAATATAAAATCCAGGATAAAACCATTGGGTAATTTATAAAAACTATAATTGTTTAGCCTGAGAAAATATTTGTGAATAAAGATATTTTTATGAACACCAGTGGAAGTCCACATATGCAGGAACCATCGTACAGAATCTTTGGATGTGTGGTTTCAAAAACAATTCTACTTCATATAGAGAACTGGATGATACATTTGGATGTTTACGACCATTGTGTGAACTTAAACATTCTGGCTCTGCCATTGTACATGGAGGATACGTTTTTCTGTTCATCCTCCTCCAACAGAAAAATCCCTTATCCTTACTAAAGTAGAAAATGTCATCATTAAAGTATTGTGGAATGTTAAGGAACCTCTCAATTTTCTTAAGTTCTGGTACTGGATTACTGATTAGTTTATCCCCATTTACAATATGTATCTGTTCCTGTTTAAACAGCTTTAGCCAATTTTCATAATGAATATCATACATACTAACTTTTATTTCACTAACTCTTGTTATGATTTCTGATTTGCTCGGTTTCCCATTTTTGAAAACTATGCTCTCGTAACTGGGTGTGTCATTTCCTTTGCATTTTACAGCAAGCCGCCATGCATAATCTGAAATACTTCTTATAATAGGATCACGTAATATTAAGAGAAATTTCATATCTCTGGAGTATTCATAGATTCTTTCCAGTGCATTTTGGTTATAAAAATAACTTGGAGACTTCTCAATTGTGATTTCTTTCTCACTAGAATATGGCATAATCCCTCTGTACCATTCAAAACCGCGATTGTAACGATTACTCACAAAGAATCCTGTTTCATAACCAGGTCCTGTGATCAGAGGATGAGAACGTAGCATCTTAAGAAGTGCTGTTGTTCCACATTTTTTAGCTCCAATGATTAAAGCTTTTGGTAATCTTCTTTTCATAGTCTCTTGATGTCTGTTATTGTCACTGAATGTAGTTGAATTACATAAAACTGGAATTAGCCTCTTTTCATCTGACAACTTCTCCATATGGTTAAACGTATCATATTTCTCTGTATCCACTCGAGCAACCATCACGAGTACTTTCTCCTTCAGCGAAATTGTAAAATATATCACACACACACACAAGACTACAAAAACACCAAACTTAACAAACTGAGAGGCCATTGTGAAGAATTTATCACCTAGCCACGGGATATGGCAACGGAATGCGGAATGCGGATTGCGGAATACACACTACTTACAGATTCACGTGGTAAGAATTGAATCACACATGACATCCTGTATGAGTCAGATTCCCACGCTTGGGTGTGTATAGAGCGACTGCATGACGTCACAAAATATTGCCACGCCCACTTTCGTGTGGCAAAAACGCCCGTTAAACGCGTATAAGAAGTGCTAAAAGTATTAACATGGAACAGCTGTCTGACTTCTACTACAAGCTAGAACCCAAGATTAAAGCGTGGTATCTAGAGAAGATCACTCACATCAGGAACGAGGATCCTTATGTACTGAAAAGGAGTGACTTTTGCCAGGATACATCTCTTTTACCTGCACTCAGGTAGGTTCTAGTATGGGACTACATGCAGTGCAGACTTGATTGTGATAAATTTAGGGGCTAATGTTACATTTGTTATGAAAGCTGAATGCATCATTAACTTTTACTTAACTTCTTGTATTTTGTTTTAGCTACCCAGATATTGTTGTCTACTTGTTGCACACAACAAGTTTTGTCACTCTGAATGAAGTGAAGAATTATAAAAGTCTGCAGAGCTTCAAGTATTTTACTAGTGGATGGGTGCTCGATGTGGAGTGGAAGAAGTATCAGGAAGAGGATCTTGTTCTCATTCTTGGGAAAGTAAGACACAGCTATGCAGCTAGCAAGGCTCCCCTCCATCCATGGGTACTAGCTAGTGTTGGGCTGTCTACTGTTCCCAATGGAACAGTTTTGGTCGCACACTGCACCTGCATGTATGGCAGGGTTAGCTGATACCTGTTCTCATGTGGGTGCAGTACTCCACTGGGTGGAAACAGCTGTTCGAGTTCATAATGAAACACCGTGTACCTCAAAAGAAAACAAGTGGTTAATGCCAACACCAATCAAGGATATCCCATACTTGGAGCTCTGTGACATTGACTTCACTACTCCTTACATGTATCATCAATACTACTGGAAATACTCCAACACATAACAAAGTCAAGATTGTACCCCCATCCCACACTGAGAAACAAGAATTTTTCCGCAAAATCGCACAAGAGCAGAAAAGAAGGCCCATTATCCTTTCCGTGATTCAACCTTACAACAACAACTTCATCCTTTCCAGTGATCACCTCCCCAAGTTGCTTCAAGATCTCTACCAGCCAGCATACCTAGAAAGTGACTACACTGAGCTGTTGAAACTTGCAGAGAGTTACCTTGATGATGTGGTCACCAGCTATGATTGACCACCTTGCTCAACTGACGTGCAAACAATCAAACTCAAGAGAATGGTTCAAACACAGAGCAGGACGAATCACTGCCTCACGTTTTAGACAGGTACTCCACACTCATTGCCATCAACCGTCACTTTCATTACTGAAAAGCATCTGTTACCCTGAAACCCATCGGTTTAGCACCAAAGCTACTACATGGGGTTGTGAACATGAAAAGGATGCTCTCTCAGCCTATAAAGCCAAGATGTCAGCTTCCCATGAAGACTTCAACGTAAATTCATGTGGTTTTTATGCCAGTGCCGACCACCCATTTTTGGGTGCATCACCAGATGCCCTGACAGAGTGCGAGTGTTGTGGCTGAGGAGTCGTTGAAGTAAAATGTCCACTGTGCGGTCAGGAGAGCTCATTTGCAAAAGCAGCTAGAGGAAATAGGAGTTTCTGTCTTCAGGAGTGTAATGATGGCAAGTTTAAACTCAAGCGTCAACATGATTACTACTACCAGTGCCAACTCCAGATCTTTGTGACTGGGCATAGCTTTTGTGACTTTGTAGTCTGGACAGAGAAGGAACTACATATCGAGCGTTTGACACTGGATGAAACTCTCATCACGTCATCACGTCAGCACTTCCAACAGCAAAGAAATTTTTCAAGTTCTGCATTCTACCTGAACTTCTTGGGAAGTGGTACACGCGCCAACATCCAACCACAGGAAACAATGACCCACTAGAATGTGAAGAAGATGACGGCACATGGTGCCACTGTAAAGAAAGGAAGGGTGGTGACATGGTTGGATGTGACAACAGATCATGTACCACCAAGTGGTTTCACCTGGAATGTGTTGGGCTGTCTACTGTTCCCAATGGTAAATGGCACTGTGCAACATGTCAGCATAGAAGAAAACGAAAATCTAGTAGTATGAAATAATGTATAATTATGTATTAATTAACTGTATTTTACATGTACATGTACACAAATTGAATTTTAACACTGTTATCATAATTTATTACAACAATGTACATGTATGATGAAAAGTTTAATTAAATGGTACAATTCCTTCACATACATTATTCAAAGCACAACAAACATGAACTACAGAGTCTAGTACAATAGTTCCATTGAGTTTCTTTGTAGCCAATTCTTTTGGGAGAACTCCAGTAGCTGATAAAATCTGGAAGCGTTGGCGAACAGCACCAATAATTCGTTCCACATGAATTCTTACATTTGCCAGTTTGCGTGTTGCTTCGACATCTTCTGCTGATAGCTGGTCATGACCCCTTGTGAAGGCAGGTATATCCAAAGTTGCTCCATACAAGGCTACACTATCTGCTACATCGAACCCCCTGTCAGCAAGGACAACATCTCCTGGAAGAAGATGTTGAAGGTATCCAGAGTTCTCAACTATGTACTTATCCGAGACTCTACCTCCCCAACCATTCAAAATGTAACTGATGATTCCTTGGGGTGTAACACTAATCAAGTACTTCGCTGTGTTGTAGTGTTTGTACTACGACCATGTACATGATTTTGCTAATAAATTTGAAGGTTTTTCTATAAACAATTCAAAACAGTCAATGATCAATGTGACTTTCAATCCATAGTTTGGTCTGAAGCAAAACGGCATTGTCTTTTGCAAACTTTCACGATTAGGCCAAGTGACGACAAATTCTAATCGACCATGCATTGCTTCAATTCACCTCGAAAATACTCTATTCACAGTGGTGTCACAGACACCAAACCTGAAAGGAGATCAAAGTTGTTTGCATTTAACCGCATCTTCATCAAAGTGAGGGTGAATGACTGAAATCTGCTGAGTTTCGACAGTGGGTTCTCTGGGATCACACCAGCTACCAGGTTAAAAACAGCCATCAATACTGTGAAACTGCTCAGGCCAGTATAAAAACGGAGTAGCTTCTCATCTCTCTTAAAATCTTCCTGATCAGGAATTCCCTTCCTTTCACGAACTTGGGAGAACTCTTCTACTCGTTTCTGGTAGTCAGCCTCCAAAGCAGCAATATCTAGAGCTGTCAAATCTGTCTGAGTACCACAACACACTGTTTGGGGTGGGTACTCAACAGGATCACTATTTGGTGGAACAGTCTCTTGAGGTGGGCACTCAACAGGATCATTACTTGTGGAACAGTCTCTTGATTCATTCTCCTTTCTTCCTCTTGTAGCAATTCTCTTCTCTCGTTCCTCAGCTTAGTAGATTCATATCTTTGGAGACTTTTCTCAATATCGGTTCTCTCATGAGGAGTGGTGAAAGAGAAGAGTCTTGGGACATATGCAGGTGACAGTGGATCATCACTTCTGCAACCTGCAGCAGAGAAGAAAGCACTACATTAAACCTAAAGCTCTATGTATCTACTACCTCCCACACAGATGGGAACATTCTATTTAAAGCTACCTACTGTCCCCCTGCTAAACAGAATGAGGACACTCCATTTTATGCCACCTCCCCCTTCCCACCTTCACAGTATTTGTACTTCGTGTATTTACGTCATGCATCAGCTTAGCTGATCGCTAGACACTTACCTCCCACAAAATGTTGGCTACAGATCACTGTAGAGGCACTAGGTTGCCAATCTTTCCTACGGATAGCATTGACCCACAGCATTCGCTTAGTCTCATCCTGAGGAATCCTGTAGAACTGTATACCTGCTTCTTTAGTCTCCTTACCATCTCTAACTGTACAGCCAATAGCACAGCAAGAGCGGACCATGGTAACTCAGTTTAAACTAACACTCAACACTCTGTTCGTGGACTTTTTGTCCTGCGGAAGTGATTTCCGGAAGTTACGTGACGTCACCTGCAGCCGCTCCATAGTCTATACCCACATGTCTTGGCAGGAAAGTTAGAGAAACTGTTGCTGCGATTATCAACCTTCATCTGTATATAGAATTCACAATGCCAAAGTGAAAACGAGTTAAGAGCACCTCGAAGAGTATTATTTGCAATGTACATGACTATTAGGCCTGCCACGCTACAAGGGACGCCGGGAAGAGGGTCTGGTCAAACTCTTTTCGTCTGTTATTACAACTGGACCAGTACATCCAAAAATAATCACCAAGAAAGCACTTTCCACAACAAGATACAAATGAATATCTGTGTGGCTATAGATATTTAAAATTGAATGGATGCAGAATTGAATAAAGTACTGCACATAATCATACTTATACACTAGCTGAATACTGCCTTCGGCGGTTTAAGCTAGGCAAGCATAGTATTCTCTAAGCATAGTAGTGTAGTATGATCATTATTATTATTTAGAATCATAACATTTACGAACTAATGTATTATAATTTTTGTTTAATAAATAAATGTTACGTCTCTCCTACTGTGTTAGGATCTTCTCTGTACTTGCCTTCAGTAGTTGAAGCTACATGTAGACATGCAGTGTAGTACTCTACAGTCTCATTCTATGTCTATCTCTATCAGATGTTAGCTGTGCTTCTCTCTTTATATTAGTTATTTAATCTTCTTGTTAGTATGGGTCTGGCAACACGAGACTGTGTTATCTGTGTCTATCTTTATCAGATGTTAGCTGGGCTTCTCCTCTATATCAGTTAGTGTTGTATGTGTTTGTCTATCTCTCTCTCTATCCAACGATCTCCTGAGCTCTCTTTCTATTAATGTCTCCAAAGATCTTCTCTCTCTTTGTCTAATTCTGTCACTGATTATTGTCTATCTCTTCTCCAATCTTCTTTATGAACGCACAAATGTCAATTTTACTTATCAGATGTTAGCTGAGCTTCTTTCTCTATATCAGTTAGTATTGTGCACATCAAACGTCCACAAGAATCTATATCTCAGTTTTTAGCTGGGCTTCTCGTGAGTCTCCTCTATATCAGTTAGTGTTGTATGTGTTTGTCTATCTCTCTCTCTCTCTATCCAACGATCTCCTGAGCTCTCTTTCTATTAATGTCTCCAAAGATCTTCTCTCTCTCTTTATCTAATTCTGTCGCTGATTATCTTCTTTATGAACGCGCAAATGTAAATTTTACTGTCTATAATAGATTATTTATCCATTCTTTTTCACTTACAGATGATGTCTATTCTCTATTTCACTTACAGCACTGTCCGCAGTCATACAAGAAGTAGTATCTGTCACTGTGTCAACCTTTGAGTATTCCAATGCATATAATATTATTATACAATGGCTTTATTAATATAATGTTAACTTTCTTAATTAATGATACTGCTAAGTTTAACTGTTAAGGTGGTACTAGGGAGTGGGCGGATGCAACTCCAATCACTTTCAAAATAGAATATTATATAATATGACTCTAACCTGGTGTAATAGCAACCTTCATATCTTCTGATGATCTTTATACTTGTCTGTAAGAGTGGGAGTGTTGGAAAAATGTCCATTTTTGCAATCGTAATAAGTACAAAACCAAGAAAGCCACGCCCACCGATCAAGCTCTACGCTACAGACCAGCAGAAAGAAAACTGTGCAGCTTACGTAGAAACTGGAACAAATAGCTAGCTATCCTACCTGAAATATATTCTTAAAGTTCTACAAGAGGTAAACAGAGTAGATAATCAAAATAATAACTATAATAGGCTGATGTGTTTCAGGCATCATAAAGTTAGCCATGATTACTGAACTATGATGATGGACACCACAAAGCAGTCATAGGGATACTTTTATCTTCACTTAAATTTGTAAAGCAATCATAGGGATGTTTTTTTTCTCAATATACACTTGTTTAATTTGCAAGTAAAATCAGGTTAGTACTTGTACTCGATACTCCATGACTATTGTAATTGCAACATATTGTGCTGATATCCTCAGATGCTTATGTATTGGACACCAGTACACTACCAGATAGTAGTACAGTACGTCACAAAAATTGTGAAATACTCATGAAATGTGCAGTGAATAGATGCCATCAATGTTCTAATTATTGTAAAACATTACAAAAGTTTCTTGGTCGAACACAACAAAAATCTGCTGATCAGATGACTTCTCCAGCTAGTCATGTAAATTACGGGTATACTTTATTAATGCATGCTTCAATTCAACTACTATACAGTATATAAATGACACACAGGTATTTACTACCGTCTCAATTAAAGGAAAGACTACATAATATGCATGATTCCCTTTGTGCAATGAAAGTCAAGATTGGTCGTTTGCAGAAACTTAATCTATTCTTGACAGTGCAGTTCAACTTAATGAGGTAGACCACAAAGATCTGGTTGATTTGATGACACAGTGCAGTAAACAGGTAAACGAGACCTATTCAGAGGACTTTTTTCAAAAAATATTTTGGGATCAGCAAAAAAAAGCAGCATCTTATTTGAATTCTAAGGCCATGAGATGGCACCCACTAATAATTAAATGGTCCTTGTATTTGCATCATTTCTCTGGTAGTGCATATGGAAACTTTGAAAACATCAGGAATTTTGAAATTGCCATCACGACGCACTCTCCGAGACTATACACATTACATTAAATCAAGTTGTGGTTTTTCAAGTGAGGTATGTAGATAATGATTTATTACGAGCTGCTGACTACCATAGTCTTGAGGAATGTCAAAAGTATGTAGGCTTGATAATAGATGAAATTCACATAAAGGAAGATTTGGTGTATGACAAGCACACCGGAGTTTTGATTGGCTTCACAGCTCTTGGAGATATTAATGATCAGTTATTACAAGTAAATAAAAATTTACTGAATTGAGCTAGCATTTATATACATAATTCTTTTAATATAACATAGTTTGAAAGATGATTAGATGAATCTAGAGTTGAAAAGTCTCTGCCATTAGCAAATACAATCTATGTGTTTATGATAAGAGGTCTTTTCACATCATTTCAGTATTCTTTTGTGCAACTTGCTTGTAAAGACATGACTGGTTAGTTATTTATCATGGTTACAATAATTGTTATAATCTAAGAACATAATTATACTTCATAAGGTGACTTACTCTTTCAAACAATTTGGGAAGCAGTGTTTAGACTGGAGAGATGTGGCTTTAAAGTTTTGTCTGCTATATACCTTTGATGGAGCATCAATTAATCGTAGACTTATAAGGATACATGACTTAAAATCAAAGGAAATTATTCATGAAGTCATCAACCCTTATTTTTTTGAGAATAGATATTTCTACTTCTTTTCTGATGCACCTGAAGACAAGAAACTGTTGGTTCAATAACTCAAACCACTTATGGGTGAGAATATATATACATACACACATTGTATAACTTGGTATTATAACTTCACACATGCAGTGTAGAGGAAAGAATATATTGTGGAGTCACATCTCATCACTATACCATCGAAACAGCGAAGCCAAGCATGAAACTTTCATTGTCATTAGTCCCAAAACTAAAATATGAACACATATTTTTGAATAGTTTCTCGAAGATGAGAGTTGACCTTGCAGCTCAGGTGCATTATATACAATAATTATAAAAATCATTATAGCATCACACATCTATGACTATCATATAGGTTCTAAGTGAGTCAGTTAGCAAAGCAATCCAATTAACAGGAGGTCCTGATGCCAATGAGACTGTAGTATTTTGTGAAATGTTCGACAAGTTTTTCGATTGCTTAAATGTACGTAATTATGAAAGTGGAAAGCTCCAAAGAAAAGTATTTAGATCTCCATATTGCTCTTCATCTGATTTTAGGCTTAAAGTATGGAATATTGAATGATTTATTAAACCAAGCTATAATAATACATGTACAATAATAGTGGTTGGAAGATACCTTCTTAAAATATCTACATGAATGGGAGAAGTCAGTGAATGAAAGAGAAGGTTATACTCCAGATGAAAGAAAAAGAATGCTACTTAGTCAAGAGACAAGAGCTGGCATAATAATAACAGGTACATGTATATATTATAGAACGCTACCATTAATATATAATTATGATTAATCACAGTAAAATCTTTCCTGGAATTTCCTGAAACTCGATCTTCTATTCTAGTTCACACAATTTCTGAAATGTCTCATACTTCCAATGTGTTTGTCTGTGTCTATCCCAAGTAATAAACTGTATCTATATCAACATGACTTAAGTTATCCTGTGTCTTCTCATTCTATGTCTAACTCTATCAGATGCTAGCTGGGCTTCTTTCTCAATCAGTTAGTATTGTCTATGTCTCTCACTATCCAATGATCTCCTGAGCTCTTTTTCTACTACTGTCTCCAAACCTCTTCTCTATCTTTCTGTATCCAAAGATCTCTTTCTACTACTGTCTCCAAAGTTCTTCTCTATCTTTGTCTAATTCTGTCGCTTATTATCGTTCATCTTTTCTCAAAGCTTCTTTTTCAACGCACAAGTGTCAACTTTACTGTCAACGCCTTCTTTTATTACGTCACGTCAACGTCTGGGTCTTTGTTGCGCGTGAATTTCACAGATGGACAGACAGCGGTATTATTATTAGCGAAATAACGGCCTTTAGTCGTTATTTCACTAGATGCTCGCAAAGTCATAATGTGTTATACATGTAGTCATAAAATGAATCAATGATCAATTAAAATTTATTAGAAATTATGAAGATGAAAGAGTAACGATGAATAACAAAAATGAAGATTAAACAACAATGCACAAATGTTCATCTTATCCTTCTTCATTACTCTGTCTACAATGCCTTTGGCGGTTTAAGATAGGCAAGTGTAGTATGTTCTAGTGTAGTATGGTCTTTAAAAGAATTATTATCTAGAATCATAATTTATATATTTATACTACAAATGAATTATATATTTTGTTTAATAAATGAATAAACTAAATGTTACGTCTCTGTCCGACTCTGTTCAATCTTCTCTGTCTTTCCTGTTCTAAACACCTCTTTCTTTTTATCACTCTATGTGGCATGTCACAGTCTAGTCTCGAGGCCACGCCCATTCGCTGGAGAAGGAACAGTCTGGGGAAACTGTGTAGAAAACGTTTGGCTCTGTCGGAATGTAGGAAGCCCCAATCAGAATCGTTTGATCATGTGATCTGTACCGCAGAAATGTTAATTATTCATTGTCATGGACGCAAAGAGAAGGAAGGTGGATGTAGTTGCTGTTCTGCAGGATGTAGTGATCAGACTGGGATACCAACAGGTAAAAAAAAGGAGCAAGAACACCTGCCATTCTCGATTTCTTTCTCACTAATTATTGTTATATCTCACCACGGTCACATGACAGTCATTGAAATATATTCATTTCCGCATTCCTAAGTGCAAACTTTTTCTACACAGTTTCCCCAGACCGTTCCTTCTCCAGCGAATGGGTGTGGCCACGAGACTAGTCACAGTCTTCCTGTTTGTGTAAAAATTCACACAATAAAAATGTCACATACTTCCATTCACCAAAAACACATTTCAGAAATGTCATTATCTTTTTATACGTCTGGACTTAATGAGCTAGAGAATTTTGAATTGTAGACAATTATATCTTCCTTTTCGTTACAATTGACTGTGGATACAGCAATCCAGTGATTTCGATTGTTTTCATTTTCACCAGTGTGAAGAATCTGCAAAGAATTCTTCAACAGAGGCTTTAGAAATTTTGTTTGTTGTAAAATTGTATTCTGTAATCCATTGTACTGGGGAAATTGATTTTTGATTAACTTCTGTGCACAGGTCATGTGATTGTCATTAAGCCACTCCTTATTATTCAATAACACATCCCTATCACTGGTGTAATGGTATAGTTGATCTACAATCAGCCAACGGATTTGCATTTGTGAATTAACCAGTTGGTTAGAATCATCATCAATAACTATAACATGATGACCCTCTGAAGATTGACGAGCATGTTTGGTTGCTCTGCTAACTAGTAAGTTGTTTATGAATGTTTCACATTTGAAAGAAATCACAAATTCCATGGTTGGTTGTTGCCAGTTCTTTATTTAATTTGACAATAGGCATTGATATTTCATCAGTAGCTACTTTACTCTTAGTGCGACTTTGAAGGCAGTTTCTTGTGAGAGTACACACATAAGTTGAACTGGGGATGTATGAGTGTGTGAAGATCTCATTGACACTACATATTTTAAAACAAGTGGACTTTCCCTTTGAAGTTCATACCACGTACATAACACACCTATGTTTTTTGTGGAAAGATCGACTGACCATTCTTTGCACTCTTGGTGACCCACAGTCTTTCCTTTAAACTTAGCAAATTGAAGAACTCTCCCAATACACCACTCATTTCCATCTTGCATTTGAAATACGCACAGATCCCCAAGTTTCAATATTTTACTAACTGTAGGAAGTGCATCATCGCTTTTAGAATCATTACTTAACATCTCTTTAACATTATGTGGTTGCTTGCTTCTAACACGAAATATTCTGTCAGATGAAACACATTCGTTCACCTTCTTGGAAAAGCCAGATGGCAGTAGTTTTGCAAATGAGAGCAGAACGCTTTGGATCACCAACAACAACTTCAACAAATGAATTGTGTTTTGAATGTAATTTTTTTTTCGAATGTTTCTGGGAATTTTTCTGTTCTGATGATTTGTCATCTATTTTCACATACATTGAGACTGAGGTGGTTTCCAATTTTATAATTGACTGTTGTAAAATACTCAGTTCCTTTTCTAAACCGGGACAAATAAAACCTTTTGAAAGAACTTTTCAATTGCTGATGAATCTTCTGTACATACTTCTTTCACTGAAGCTGAGACTAAGGTTTTGTCTACAGGAATATTTTCTGAATCACCCTCTTCATCGGAATCATCTTCAATTTCTGTGTCATCACAATCATAAGCATAAAGCGAATCCCATACTTTATGTACCTGTAACAGAGTGGCCATGCCTAACTTTTCCAGTGATGCTTTGGCTCTAATTTCAGCTCGCTTAACGACCTCTGCGATATTAGTGTCTTTTATATCAGATAAGAAAGGGGTTATATACGTACCGTCACCATCTTTGATTTTATGTTTCTTGGCTCGGGGATAAACTATACCAGTTGCATTTGACTCTGCCTGTAGCTTGGCTTGAATCTGTAAACGATGTAAACGTCTCAGTAGGCCTAACATCCCAAAGTTGATCATAGTTGAGAACATATTTGTCATACTCCTGGCTGATCTAAAAATCTTCTTGCATGATTGAGATCCTAGTAGCCATAGACGGAAGCAACCTTCAAGATTTAGGAAGTTATCTCTGATAGTTAACAAAAAGGTAATTAGCGTATGAGCATTTAGTTCAATGCACATGTAAGTATTTTGTGTTATGAAGTTATCTTTAAGGGTATAAGTAGGATGTAACATAACCCATAAACGCCAATAACGAACAAAAAAAAACAACATACCACATCTTCTCAATGCGTTCAAGTGGTGTGAGTGGTTTGCTCAGATAACTGTCCACAACACACTCCATTAATTCAATATAAACTTGGGTACCTACTGCATCAGGAACTTTTTTAAGAACACTTGCTACTTTGATGATATTTAAGACCGCATCAAAATTTTGCTTGTCTTTGTGATTAAGATCTTTCTCTCTAAGTCCATGGATATCTTTTCCAAATGTTATTTGAACTGTTCGAAGGTGATGGACTCCAGCTACATAGTAACCCATCGGAAGAATAATGGAAGGTTTTAGCAGCCTACTTTTCAGTTTCACAGCAATGTGCACAACAACTTGAGCATATGATAAGGAGCTAGGATGTTCAATTATAAACCAAGAGGTCCAACTTGATGGTTGTTTTAATGTGGGATTTGCATTCACATTTGTGCAGAAAGCTTCTTCCTTTGTTGTATTCAAACCCACAGATACTCGCATTCCCTTCAAAAGACGTGAATCCCCATCACCTGAATGAAAAGACGTGAATCCCCAAGCTCAGTACATAAATGTTTCTTTTTTGACATTCTTTCAATATATACTGCCATCTAAGCAATACATGTTCACTAGTGAATTTATTATTCGTACCGAAACAAGCCAAACAAAATGATGGAACATCCGGTGCTGCTAATGGTTGGACCATATAGACATATGTTATCTGAAAGAAAGAAAGAAAGAAAGAAAGAAAGAAAGAAAGACAGACACCTGAGACAATGGAAAAAGGAAAAATGAGAGTTGCCTCAGGTGGGATTCGAACCCACGACACTCTGTATTCCAGACAGATGCTCTACCAACTGAGCTACCCAGGCAGCTCAGCTGGCAGGGTTCGAATACTAGGCTTTTAGGTGAAGGCCGGGGTAATGAAACCACCAAAGACACCAACACCAAACCTATGCATACTTTGATATTTCATGAGCTGAAAACATTCTCTCAATGGCTTCAAATGAAATAGCCAAAAATGAGTCATCATCTGGAAGACCATACTGATTAACTGGAAGAACAAACCCAACATACCTATCAGTTTCACTATCATATTCCACTCTAGATCTGACCCTTGTTGCATCTTCTCCAATTGTTACAATATGTGGCACATTATACTGTGTTAAATGTGCAGTCAAATCATCAAACCTGAATTCCCCCTCACATAAAACCTTATATTCTTTACATAGTATTCGTTGCACGGTTCGGACAGAGGGCAAGGATTATGATAAATTCTGCTGTAGGAATTCATAAGCTAAAGGTCCAGTATAAATGAACAAGGATGTTGCAAACTTTTGAACCACTTCTGGGTGTCTCGCACCTTGGAGAAGTGGAGAAGCATTTTGTTCTGCATTTGAAATAATCTGTCGTAAAACAGCAGTGAAAGAGCTGGTACTTAAGCCAGTACATGAGTTCTTTTCTCAGCCTGTGTTTGATGTGCTACATTGTAACAAACTTGCAAGCCTCGAATGTTCTGACGAGATGCTCGATTTCATTCATAACAGAGAAATAGTCAGTAATAATTACAGACTATTTCTCTGTTATGAATGAAATCGAGCATCAAATTATTTGACTTTGATCAAAAACCATTCCTGCTTCTTCCAATTTCCTCTTTTCTCTTCCATGACGAGACCAGTCCAGAACACAATTAGAAACAGCCTTCTCTCAGCATCTCGTCCCGGGTTTAAATTAATTGAGAGAGGGGCATTCACAAAAACCTGACCATGACTTGCATCATCTACATCTGACTCGTGCTTGGACTTAGGGGTACTCGAGGAGATACTGGTTTTGGTGAATGCTAGTCCTGTATTAGTCATCAAAGCATCTAGATTTGAAGGATTGATTTGGGGGTTTGTGCCAATTTCTTTATTTGTAGGAGGTAAATCATCATGTGATGACTCATTTGTGGCATCATCGTGTGATGACTCATTCGCGGCATCAGACAAATTACTTGATGTGGTTGAGGATGTGCTTTTAGTGCAGGGAAGTGATCCAGACGAGAATTGAGAGGTTGAAGTTGAGAAAGACCTAGCCGACAAGAAACCAAGCATAGACATTTGAACAGATTCAGATGGTTTGTTTAGTTGAGAACACATTTTTACATGTCTTGTCCAATTAGAAATTAAGTATGATGACCCAACAACAGATTTGTCTTTACGATAAAGCTGAATATATTTTTTGCAAGGATTGCACTTCACACGAACAGAGACTAAGTTACTCCTAACTAAATTGGTAATGCAAATTGTGAAATGCTTGTTCTCTTTCAATTTTCTAAGCTTTTCATTAGGCTGTTTCCTTACCCAAGCAGCAATACTCGTTCTTACCTATTGAGACACAGATGAAACAGAATCGAAGTTGGACTCAACAGATCCAGTTTCAGTTTTACTGTATTCATTAACTTTAACTGGCCTTTTCACTGTGGAGTGATGCACAGTTTTACACTTTCTCTGCCTCATTACAGACTTCTTTGTTTCTTATTGACCCTCATCTTGACCAAACTTCTTTTTTGCTTCTGCAACAAAATTCCTTATACGAAGCTTATGGCCAGGTGGAAATATACATGGAGTGTACTGATATGTAACTGTATTGATTATGTTTATCTAATGTAAGGTGTTGATTATGTTTATCTAATGTAACCAGGAGTTCACCATGTGCTAAGACATGTGCTCTCTGTTCTAGAACATTCCTTTTGTATATATATATAAGTACTGTTGTGTTGTCACAGGCTGTTGGTTGTTGATTGTTAATTGATATACTCTTTACATGGTTCCAACTATTACATGGTGTCAGAGGTAAAATGGCAACCTACCAGATTTCCCCACCAGAAGGTTTCACTTTTCAGCACCCGGATAACTGGCCTAAATGGATCAGAAGGTTTGAGCGATTCCGCCAAGCATCAGGCCTGAACGGAAAAGAGGAACAGAGTCAAGTAAATACACTGATCTATACTATGGGGGATGAGGCAGACGACATATTGTCATCATTTGGACTTACCGAAGAACAGAAGAGGGAATATGCGACAGTGAAAGTTAGGTTTGAAAAGTACTTCGTCAAGAAGCATAACCCGATTTTCGAATGAGCGAAGTGCAACAGCCGGGTCCAGCGAGAAGGCCAGTCGGTGGACAGTTTCATTACTTCGTTACACAGTCTATCAGAACACTGTGACTATGGTGCACTAACGGATGAGATGATCCGCGACCGGATTGTTGTAGGCATTCTTAACTCTAGTCTATCGGAACAGTTACAACTTGAAAAAGACCTCACTTTGGAGAAAGCAGTCACCAAAGTACGTCAGAGCGAAGCAGTAAAATGGCAACTACCTGTTGTACGAGGCGTCCCGGAATCGGTGGAAGCTATACACAAGTCAACAGACAGACGAACCTGTAAGGGTGATAGACGCAGTCAGGGGACAAAGCCAAATTTTAACAGACCATCAAAAGGTCAACAGCAAAGAGGACCATGTACTCGATGTGGAAAGTTGCCATCCCATCCCAAAAGCAAATGTCCAGCCCAAGACGCTACCTGCCACAAATGCAAAAAGAAAGGACACTACCAAACAGTTTGTCACAGTACAGGAATCGTTGACACAGTGGAAAACGATCAATTCCTCGGAACAATGCATACCAAAAGTGATCAAGGATGGAACATCACACTCGAGCTGAATGGAAAATCCTGTAACTTTAAAATCGATACCGGAGCAGACGTCACTGTCATAACCAAGAAAAGCTTCCGTGAACTGGGACCTCGCAAGCTCTACCCATCCAGTCGTATTCTGAAAGGTCCAAACTCACAACCACTTGGAGTAATTGGCAAATTCACTGGTACTCTTTGTCATCGAAACAGAAGAACTACCCAAGAAATATTTGTCATCAAAAACCTAGCAAAACCGTTACTAGGAAGACCTGCTATTGAACAGCTACAGTTGATTTCTCTGGTTGACACAATTGAAGGCAGTGCAAAGGAAACTTGGATCCAGACCCACCCTAAACTGTTCCAGGGTCTTGGAAGACTGAAAGGACCATACACCATCCAGCTAAAAGGAGCCAAACCTTACACACTGAGTACACCAAGAAGAGTGGCCATTCCATTGTTACCAAAAGTCAAAGAAGAGCTCCAAAGAATGGAGAGTCTAGGAGTGATTTCTAAAGTGAAGGGCTCGTCGGAGTGGTGTGCGGGAATGGTTGTGGTCCCAAAACGTGATGGGAAAGTACGCATCTGTGTGAACTTAATGAAGTTGAATCAGAATGTTCGCAGAGAAAGACACATCTTACCATCTGTGGAGCAGACTTTGGCCCAATTAGGAACAGCAACAGTTTTCTCCAAACTCGATGCAAATTCAGGGTTTTGGCAGATCGAACTTAACAAAGACTCTGCCCTTCTGACAACATTTATTACGCCATATGGAAGATACTGCTTCAATCGCTTGCCATTTGGTATCACATCTGCCCTTGAGCATTTCCAAAGGAGAATGTCTGAAGTCCTGGTCGACCTTGAAGGGGTGGTATGTATGATGGACGACATCTTGGTATATGGATCGAGTGAAAGTGAGCATGACAAGCGACTGGCAGAGGTACTTCAACGACTTGAAGCAGCTGGACTCACTTTAAACCAAGAGAAGTGTGAATTCTCCAAACGACAGATCTCCTTTCTCAGGCAGACAATAGATGCAAATGGAGTCCGACCAGACCCCTCCAAACTGAAAGCTATCCAAGAGCTACCTATACCCACCAATGTTCGAGAGTTGAGGCGAGTACTTGGGATGGTAAACCAGCTGAGAAAGTTTTCCCCTTACTTAGCGGACAAACTAAAACCGCTGTGTGAGCTTCTCAGCACCAAAAACCAATGGCTTTGGGAGAGGGCACATCAAGAAGCATTCCAGTTGATTAAAGAAGAAATGAGCTCTAGACACACACTGACTTTGTACAATCCCTCCTTGGAAACCTGTGTTAGTGCAGATGCTTCTTCATTTGGACTGGGAGCAGTATTGAGGCAGAAACAGGCAACAGGAGAATGGAAACCAGTTGGGTTCATTTCAAGAAGTCTGACAGCAACAGAACAACGCTATGCACAGATAGAAAAGGAGGCTCTAGCTGTAACTTGGGCTTGTGAAAGGTTCAAAGACTATCTCACTGGCCTACACTTCAAAATTGAAATGGACCATAAACCACTTGTACCCTTGTTATCTGAGAAGAGCCTGGATGAAGTTCCAATCCGAGTGCAAAGATTTGGCTCTGTTTGATGCGATTTGATTTTTCTATCGAACATGTACCAGGAAAGAACCTTACAACAGCTGATACACTTTCGAGAGCCCCCATCCTAGAGGCAGAATGCTCAGCGGAAACCTTACAGCAGGAAGTAGAACTTTTTGTCAACCATCTTCTCAGTGAATTACCAGTATCTGAAAATCGACTACAACTGATACGACGGCACCAGGAAGAAGATGAAGTCTGTCAAGAACTGATCAAATTGTGTCTTAAAGGATGGCCAGATAGAAACCAGTTAAAAGGCATTATCAAATCTTACATCCCTGTAGCCCACGAGTTGTCTGTTCATGAAGGATTATTGCTACGTGGAAGAAGAATTGTCATCCCAAGTTCGCTCAGAGCAGAAATGTTAGAGAAACTACATCAAGGTCATCAAGGTATGACAAAATGTAAGCAAAAAGCTAGGCAATCCATATGGTGGCCAAGAATATCTCAGTATATTGAAGATCGTGTTCAGAAATGTCTCACATGCTTAAAGTTCCACAAGCAGCTTGCTGAACCATTGATCCCGACATCCCTCCCAGACTACCCATGGCAAAGGGTTGGCACGGACCTCTTCGAATGGAAGAAGGTAACATATTTATTGATAATAGACTATTACTCTCGTTTTATAGAAATGGCTAAATTAACAAAACTAACCATACTAAGTCTATTTTCTCCCGACATGGAATACCAGAAGTTGTAGTTTCAGACAACGGTCCACAATTTTCTGCAGAGGAATTTACCCTTTTTGCTCATGAGTACAACTTCACTCACATTACTAGCAGTCCCAAGTACCCACAAGCAAATGGAGCAGCAGAGCGAGGAGTGAAAACCCTGAAACGTTTACTAGACAAATGTGAAGACCCCTACAGTGGACTTTTGGTGTATCGGTCTACTCCTTTAGAGAATGGATTTAGTCCTGCCGAGTTGCTCATGGGAAGAAAGTTGAGAACAACACTCCCTATTTTACAAAGTGAGTTGTGCCCAAGGCTACCAGACCACTCAAAACTGAAGAAAACAGAGGAGAAAATACAGGAGAGACAGAAAAGAAATTTTGACACTCGACACAAAGCAAGAAGTCTCAGCTCATTAAAGCCAGGAGACATAGTGTGGCTTCCAGAATATGAGACCACAGTGAAAGTGAGAGATGAAGTAGCACCTAGATCATATATTGTTGATACAACAGAGGGAGGTAGATATCGAAGAAACCGTAGACATATAGTGCCAATACCAGAAAACAAAATAACTGAAAAGGAGACTAATAGAAATGGAGAAGAGCACCATCTATCCTCTAATGTGGTAGGACAGCCAAATCAAGACCAAGACCTTGTTCATGAAAACAATGAGAAAGACTCGGTGCGTACCAGGTGTGGAAGATTGTCAAAGACATGCCAAGAGAACAATAACTAAAATTTCCTGGAAAGGGAGATGTACTGATATGTAACTGTGTTGATTATGTTTATCTAATGTAAGGTGTTGATTATGTTTATCTAATGTAACCAGGAGTTCAACATGTGCTAAGACATGTGCTCTCTGTTCTAGAACATTCCTTTTGTATATATATATAAGTACTGTTGTGTTGTCACAGGCTCTTGGTTGTTGATTGTTAATTGATATACTCTTTACATGGTTCCAACTATTACAGAGTAGTTGAACTTGCCAATACAGAGTTATGATACTCTTTGAGACCAGCACAATTTTCATTCACAAAATTTTCAATTAGTTCTATTCAATTACCTGGTTTTTCACTGACATCCATAGATGTAATTACATCAATTGAATCAAAACCTGACACCATGAAGCAGTTTACAACATATGGAGGTAGCCTTTTTTGCAACAGGT
Organism: Petrosia ficiformis; assembly: GCA_947044365.1. Classification (NCBI taxonomy): domain Eukaryota; kingdom Metazoa; phylum Porifera; class Demospongiae; order Haplosclerida; family Petrosiidae; genus Petrosia; species Petrosia ficiformis. The sequence goes on along the minus strand of OX345636.1, from coordinate 14,093,852 downwards.
TCAAGATATCACTTGAAGCCTCCTTAGCCGAGATGTCATGATCATCATGACTAGTAATTGCATCCTCATCTATATCCCAGCATGTATCACTCCACAGCGAGCTCCACAGTAGTTGAGACTGTTGAGTGGCCCGAGGAGTGGCCATCTAACCAGCTCCATTAAAAATCAAAGCCTGTGAAATGAGGTGAAATCATATAATAATTGCCTGTCGAGTTCTATAATATATAACCACACACTCACCTTGTGAAAACAATGAAACTCTAGAAGAAAACCACTGAACGTTGCTCTAATGGTAATTGGCAAAATGTATATCCATGTGGCGTCTGTAATTTACGGAGTAGTTCCGGAAGATTGGTTCAAAACGGGATTTCGATTCTGTAGAGATTTCTAGCAACTTGTACGAGATTTCAACGGAGTGACGGACCCCTCGGTTGATTGCAATCTTTCTCTCAAGATAAACTGTAGTAGAGATTTAGATTACTTGACATTGTTGCTCGCATAGCCAGCCCCTCCCCTCTAATGACAATGCGCTATGGATGCAAGACTGGTAAAGAACTTGTTTTAAAATCAAAGAAAACTTTTGTTAAACTAATTAATAATATCATCAACCAACATAGTAGTGCTATACCTTCAGCTAGAAAACTGGAGTATTGAACTATATGACCTACCACACTGCTTAGAGTCCCCAAAGTGTAAGTAACTCGTAATCGTTTCAACTGGATTTTCTACATCTAAACGGTACCTTTTTTCACTATATTTGTTTTAAACCCATGTATTTTTATTCAGTAACAAAACATAAGTGGGAATATTGCAATAGAATTGTTATTAAAAGACCCAAAACCCGTTTCGTTATGATATGTAGTAAAAAACAATAGTTTTTTAACATCGTACATGATTTGTTACTAATGTTTTAGCAGTTGAGATGTTAAAACAATACAATAGCAACATATATATCAATAAAAAAACACCTTAATTGTCCAGTTTCAGCAAGGAATAGTGTTGTTTTTTTTCGGTAATCAGTCCTCACCGCCAAGCAATAAATGATTTCTGGGGACACGGAGTGTGTCACAGACTTATGCTATTGGATCACGTGCGCAATCCCTTCTAAATTTCACTGCACTGGGTCTTGGTGTTACCCCACGCCCACGCTTTGTTGGATGTGGTCTAGCAATTCTTTGATTCAAGTGTCCGCCCTTTGATGTTACTTTGAAGTTAGCTTAGGGTACTTAAATAAAAGTAAAAGAAGAGTAGAATGGGATGTTGATGTATGTGTGACTTGGTTTCTAGCAAGAGAGAAAGGGATGTTGGGAGAATAAGTGAGAAATACCGTTTGCTTGCAGACTTGAGTGGATGCTGTGCTTGCAGTAATTGGTAAGCAAGGTTGAGGTGAGTGTTAGATTGCTCCAGTAGTTGGAGAAAGTTGCAAATTGTCTGTATTCAGTTGCAACGAAGGTTTTGATTTTAATGAGATTGCTGAGCCACACCTCGCAATCAGAATATTACATCCATGGTAGGTGTGGTTGGAATTATTATTTAAATTAATTCTTTTTTTTTTTTCAAAAGCCCCCGGGTTAAGAAACTGTGACTATGTATACAACGCATAGTCGCGCAAGTGACACAAACATAATTATATGTATAGCTATATAGATTCAACCCCGTGGAAAGCAATTATAGGGATGATCCTACGGGCCATAAAAATTTACAGAGAAATTATTATTAGGGCTATGGGCTTTCAATAATACAGCAATAATGAAAATGGTGTATAATGAAAAACACTGTTAGTCTTTCCAAAGTTATGGATGTTTTTATGAGGTCAACCTGAAAAATTCTAAAATGCCTGCAATTACATAAGCATAGGAAAAATGAGAGAATGGGGTTAGAGGCACCGAGTTAATTTCAGTACAGTCCTGTCAATATTGGGGCAGAATTAATTATTCCTGCCAATCATGGGGGTGCCCTTGTGGGTGTATGTCTATAAGTAAATTGTATTTTATTCATAGTTCATCATACAACACCTAATTGTCCTTCTTGGTTAAAAAGTATTTATACTAGTAGCTATGCATAGTATATGAAACTGTGATTATAATTATGCATTTCTCAGAACATAGAAATACACATGTACATGTTTTTACTGTGTCTAGAAGTAAATACTCATGTATAGCTACATCAAATAAACTCAGGAAGTATGTAGATTTATATATACAGTGTATATTACTATATACACTTACTCAATTGTAAGAAAACAACAATCATACATGAGGAAGGAAGCGATGAGTAGCAAACCATATATAATAATTGCAATTGAAACTTTTTTTGGTATTTTGTCTCTCAAAATGAAGTTCTTCATATGTTTTTTCGTTCTGGCAATTATCATAGACAGTGCATTTACATCCTGTGTTCCACCTGCCGTTGTTGGGTTTGAGCCATATTTTCCAGAAAAGGAATCATATGATGATGAAGAAATAGTTACTATTGGTGATCCAGTTTTGTATCGTTTTCAATGCGTTGGAGATCGGTGGGTTAGGCTGGATTTGTGAGGTATATATCAATCACAATTGAAATTTGATTTTGTTTTGCTTTTTTTTTTTACATATGTGACTGTGCATAGAAAATCAGTCTTATTTAAGTTTCATTTGTTTTTCGAAGTGGTTTGTTCAATGATGATTTACCAATCATTTTAGCAAAACTAATAACTAAATACCAATTTTTGTTAGATTCTGGTACTAGTGAGCTGAGAAATGAGCAGTTGGAAAAAAGCATGTGGTAAAACCTGAAATTCAAAGAAGACTGATTTTCGCTTACACATTCACATATAGCGATAATGATTTATATTGGGTATTATATAGTATTATTTTAGTTGACTATAATTAATTATTATTATAGGCAAAGCTATATATATAGTCATGTATTGATTGACATTGAAATGGTGGGTATAAATGTGTCTTTGTAGAAGAAGTATTTTTGAGAAATAGTACAAGAGCTTATGAGTGCCAAGATTAATTATTTAATTTGATATAACTATTGTGTGTAATAGTACTGACTGTGAATCATACATTTACTTGTAGGTGCACTATACTCCAAGAATGAGGGAGCAAAGAAGAAAACTAATTAAGGATTAATTATAAAACAGTAATATATTAAAGCTTTGTTATTTTCACAGTTGAAATCAATTACTTTATGAAGTCCATTTCTTGTGCACAGAACAGCTGGTATCAATGGGTTTGCATGATGCACTTTAATCATTAACTATTGTGTATATACTGTTAGAGTCCTGCACCGGATACACTCGTTTCGATTGTAGTGTATAGTGTAGTTAAGTGGCTAGTAGTGAAATTTGGATTTAGTATAGGATATTGTTTAGTTAGACTTATACTACCCATAGGAAATTTGGTTGAGGGTTAAGCCCAACAACAATTCCCCAAGTGGTTATAAGGAGGAGACAGAGTAAACACCTTTTACTCAGTCCAGGTAAATTATGAACCCAGAAGCAAGTGTATATAATGTCACCTTTGAAGTATTTACCATGAGTAATATTATACATGAAGTTATGATTATATTTACCACGAGTAATATGTAATAATGATAACATCATAGTACTCTGCAGAGCACATTAATTTTGTTTCACATGCACTGTGTTCATAATGTCCTATGGCTATATATATAGCTACACTTTAGTAGCATATACCACATAATATTACTACATGTCCCAAACCCCCCAAAGAGCGCCTCAGCCCCCCATCTTTACCTGTCTCCTCCCCTGTTATATATATGGTTTGCTACTCATTAAGTCCTTCCTCATATATATATGATTGTTGTATTCTTACAATTGAGTGAATGCATAATATATAATACTTCTGAGATGTAGCAACATTTACAATAAACAATTATAGATGTATGTTTCTATGTTTTGAGAAATGAAATGGCTTATACAAACTTAACTCAAGTTCCAATAACATTACTGATGATATATAGTACTCTGCAAACTGGGACAGTGTACATAAAAATATCTTATAGCTATAACTATTACTTGATCATGACTATAAATGCTAAATTGTGACTGATGATTACCTCTACTATATATATATAATAGCCGGTACAATCTCTTAGTACAATCTTGACAAACTTGAATGCTATTCATGTTACCATGACAATGACCACAACAATGTGATTCAGCCCCTCCTCTTTTTGAACAGATCAGACCACTTGTTGTAGATCAGCACATATAATATACAATCTTTCTCGAAAGGTAGCATTTTTAAATTTACAATTTCCTCAGAATATGTCGTCTTCTGTTTTTATAGAGAGTGAACGAGTCCAGTACAGCAGCAAGAAAGAATGCATTCTTGCTAGTTATGATTATAAAACCACTCGTGTTCAGAAATCCGATGAAGGAAAGTTTACAGTGACTCCAGTAAGTAACTCTTTGATGTTCAAGACGACCACGAGAATTCCTCGTGTTGGTTGCATGCTAGTTGGTTGGGGAGGAAACAACGGGTCGACAGTGACTGCTTGCGTGCTTGCAAACAAGCTTGGAGTTAGTTGGAGGACTAAACAGGGAACAAGAGTAAGCCCGTTTTTACAAAATTTAATAATTAATATTTGTACAATTATATATATATATATTTATATATAATTCCTTTTTTATACAGCATGCAAACTATTATGGCTCAATCACACAGTCTTCAACAACAAGTCTTGGGATTGGGCCTGATGGTAAAGATGTATACGTTCCACTGAAAGATTTACTGCCAATGATCAATCCAAATGATATAGAATTTGATGGTATGTATAATATTTATAGTAATCATTAACATAATATAATTATTAGTTATTATAATTATAATAATACACAACATAATGTTAATCACATTATTGCCATTTATATTTGGTAAAACATGCAATGTTAGTAATTAAACTATAAAGCTATAAAGATTACTGAAATTGATCTGATCATAACAGCTTTGCATTAATGGATTTGGTCCAAACTGAATTATTGTAAATATATATATATAATGCATTTATCTTGTGTTCCTGATTGCTGCATAATGCATTTTTTGTGTTTCTGTAGGATGGGATATTTCATCTATCAACCTAGCAGAAGCATGTGAAAGAGCACAGGTAATACAAATTATAAAATATAAATAATTATAATTATGTTTATTGTACAAATTATATTACTAAATTAAATTTTACATAGTTAAGACTATTAATATTATCATTAAATATAATATAGATACAAATGAAATTTACAACAGTACTGGTGAATACAAATTTGACCTCAATTTAACTCTATTCATATCGTTATGAATAATATTGACACCTATGACATATAATGAATCTTCAAAATTGTAGATGAAAAATGGAAGATACAGCTATAATGATTATAATTATGTAAAATGTTTATAGAAGGAAAAGTGTAGTGGTATTGACAAGTTTCTTTTGTTGAGTCTTCAGTTGAAATATTGAATAAGTAGCCAAATCATTATAATACTATTTCTTTTGTCTTTCTTAGGTTCTTGATGTCAGTATTCAAGATCAACTCCGTCCATATATGAAGAAAATGAAACCACGGGCATCTATCTATTGCCCTGATTTCATTGCTGCAAATCAAGTATGCAATTTATTGTTTATATACGATATACCTATTTGAGTTCTCAATTTTCTCTAGAGTGATAGAGCTGATAATGTTTTATCAGGTACTAAGTGGGAAATGATGGAGCAGATCAGGAGAGATATTTGTGAATTCAAGCAGAAAAAGAATTTGGACAAGGTTGGTGTGCATATGACCTTGTGTAAACTTAAATAACCTCAATTGACTCAAGAGCAAATATGGTTTTTGTTACCATGTAAGATGACATGCAGCTATATCAGCACTTCAACATAGTCAAACAAATAAAGGTCAAGTATGTATAAAATAACTGCTATAGTAACAAACACTTACTAATTGCTGTGGGAGGTAATCATTTTGATGCTCTTCCTGAATACCTGATTTTGTTGTCTACCTGTATAAAATTCACTTCTTTGTATAATTTCACTTTGCTTATTGAGTTAAGATTTTATTGTAAAACATTTCATACTATGTTGTGGTTTTGTTCTACTTTTCGAGGATAATATCTCCAAATCTGCATAATTAACTATTATTAAATCTATTTCAGGTAATTGTTCTATGGACAGCTAACACAGAGAGATTTTGTGATGTTCGTGAGGGACTTAATGATACCGCAGATAATCTCTTAACTTCTATTAAACAAAATGAGGACGAAGTGTCTCCTTCGACATTATTTGCTGTTGCAAGTATTCTGGAAGAGGTTAGATTATAAATATTCGTGCATTCACAAAATTAATATCAAAACAAGCATTTAGTTTATTATTCGTAGCCAATCAGATCACAGAATAATGGTCATGTAATTAATGCATTGTATGCGTGTAATAAGTAATTTGCTGATCGGCTATTGTGAATGTAATAAAACAGTTTCATCACACTTGATCATGCATTTCGTGTTCTATGTAGCACTTAAATACGGTCACGATTCACATGCTTTTGGCTTGTGCATTATGTAAACTTGACCCTATTGACCCTTCCCTTGTGCTACATATAACATTGGTACCTCTCTTTCAGTTTCAGAGCTTTGTTAAGCCTTTTGCTTGTATACATTTATTACATTTATTATTTTATAAAATCATTATTATATTATTTACTATAGTGTACTTATATAAATGGATCTCCTCAAAACACTTTTGTTCCTGGCTGTATTGAATTAGCTGAAAGACACAATGTTTTTCTAGGAGGAGATGATTTTAAGAGTGGACAGACAAAAATTAAGTCTGTATTAGTGGACTTTCTAGTGTCTGCTGGACTAAAGGTTAGAAACACATAGGTGTGATATGTGACCTAACTTTTGAAAGGGACACTTTCCCATCAAATTTTGATCTTGTGATATGAGGAAGAGGCATTGACTTTCTGTACTAACCATTGATGAGTGATTTCCTGTAAGCATTTGATCAAAATTATTTGCAGAAAAGTGTCCTTTTTCAAATGTTAGGTTACATAATTATTATTATATGAAACATGGTAAAGTGTGAACAAAATTCAGACAATAACTCCTATGGGTAGTAGTGTTTTGTAGTTCAACCCAACAACCATCTTTTTTTTAGATAGCAGTAAAGAATGCTTTGATGCTGATATAAAATATCAAAAACTAGATCCATATGACTACTTACACAGGAAATAATTAGCTATGTAACTATGTATGTTCATCTAGCCAAGTACAATTACTATAGTAGATTGACTAGTTTTGATTTTGTTTCTCTTTTTATTATAGCCAACATCAATTGTTAGTTATAATCACCTTGGCAACAATGATGGCAAAAATTTGTCTGCACCAAAGCAATTCCGGAGCAAGGAGATATCAAAAAGTAACGTTGTTGATGACATGGTGGAATCAAACAATGTGTTATATTCAACTGGAGAAAAACCAGATCACTGTGTAAGTGTTTGTGTAAAAGGTTGCGTACATTATTCATGAACATTTATGTGATATACAAAATGATATTGTTGGTCATCGTGTTAAAACCATAGCATCTTTTTGATTGGCTTCTTTGCCCTTTCATATAGTGACACTTCAATACGGACACTACTCTTACCACTTCAAAGCCTACTACTATATAGCCTTCATGTGAGATTCAACCGTTTGGAAGAAGTGATTTTCAATCACACCACTGGCATTTAAATGCTGTTATTTAGCCTTTTGTAAAGAAAGCCACTGAATTAGGTATCTGCAATGCTTAATCATTGATTGAGTGGCTTCATGTATAGCAAAATTATGAGCATTTAAACGCAGGCAAATTGATTCCTCTAAACAATTGATTTTGCATACATGGTCACATGACAAATTCATGCTTCATACAGCCAAAGTCAGTTCCTATTGATCAAAGGTGGTCAAAATGACATGTAGTATACATAGGGGTGTGAAAATATTGAGCTGACTACCAGACATTTTGGCCTATTTTCACCACTCTTGTCCTGCTTGCGATATACTTTGTATACGGTTTAGTTTCAATTTACTGGACATTCTCTAGATTTATCGGACAATGCCCTGCATGACTGGCTGTTTCCACACCACTGCATATATAGGTTATTATTATCAAGTATACTATGTCCCCATTAACACTATATATGTATTGCACGGCCATAGTAATAGTACTCTTAAGATTGCCATTTATAATAAAACGCTAAACTCATTTTTGTATGCATTGCTGCTATACAGGTTGTGATCAAGTATGTCCCATATGTTGGTGACTCAAAAAGGGCACTTGATGAGTATACCTCTGAAATTTTCATGGGTGGTCTAAATACCATCTCTCTTCATAATACTTGTGAGGATTCATTGTTAGCATCACCACTGATTTTGGATTTAGTGATAATAGCTGAGCTCTGTGAAAGAATACAGGTTTTTAATCCATCCATCATGTATACCTACCTACGTAACTATCTTTCTATCTATCTATCTATCTATCTATCTATCTATTCATTCATCCATCTATCTTTCCATGTATTCATTCATCTATCCTTTCTATCCATATTTATTCACACATCTGGATCAGTCCATGTTATTTTACTTCATTAATCTTTTACTAATCTATTTAGCAATATTATCATTAATTTATATTTTTTAAAGGTCAAAACAGTGGAAGGTCAATTTGAGAGATTCCATTCAGTTCTCTCTATTTTAAGCTATCTTCTTAAAGCTCCAATGGTTCCTCCTGGTACTCCTGTTGTTAATGCTTTGTTTCGCCAGAGAGCTTGTATTGAAAATATATTCAGGTGAGTCTTCATTAAGTAATGTTGTAGCAGGTGGCATGAGCTTTCTTAAGGTCACCTGTGTGATATGAGCCAATTCATTGTACATAATTTGTAGTAGTCTGGTATTATGAAATCACTTTGATATGCAATTGGGTGATGTATATTTGACCTTGTTGACCTTGACCTTTTGCATGTGACTTATATAGTAATTGTTTACTATACAATAATTAATAAAAGACAGTTTAAAGATTGCAAAAGGAAATAGTCATTAGCTTTGAACAATGTAAACGTATATTTTAATGTAAAGTGATTTCTGGGTGTATTGATTGAAACCAGTGGAAATACAAATGTTACTTGTACACTGCTGTCTATCATAACATTATGTGGAGTGATAGGCATCAAAATATAGCTACTGCTGCTGATGAAGCTATCACAAGACATATAAATTTATAGTTATAAAAGAATTCCACATCACTGACACAAATGAGATGTAAAATATTAATGATAATTAATAATGTCACATGTAATGAATATAATTATAATAAAATTATTATAATTTCTGTAATTCATTGCAACAACATAATAATATATTTTGAGGAATCTATATTCAGCTTTTGATTGTTTTTTAAACTATAATTTATATTTACTCACAATGACACACCTATATTCTTATATTGTATATAGGGCATGTGTTGGGTTGCCTCCCATTAATCATATGCTACTGGAACACAAAGTACCACAGCTAATGAAGGAATTCACGGGGACACCGACTACAGGAACATTAACTGTACCTTTGAAACCAGTGATGAAAAATGAGCTTCTATCTGATGATGGTGGGATAAGAAATGAGGTCACAACTAATGGATACATGAATGGAGTATACTAATTCTTGGAGTATATCTGTATGTCAGTCTATATGTCTGCATGTCCATGCAGATAATACCTCATCTCAACTTATTAGATAACACTGGAAAAGGAAAGCTATAAATATTTTAATATTGTATCTATACAGGTAGCTAGTTTCAACGCTATCATTTATTTTTATATTATATTCTTAATGAATCACAATAATATATTTTGTGATAATATAATTATTGTTCAATGTAAACTATACGTAATATAGCAGCAAGTTAGTAGTATTTAGTCTGGTGTCCAGCCACTTCACATAGAGTCCTAGGGCATGGTTGCATGTTTGTGTTTGGGCATATAAGTATTGGTTGGCTGTCTGTTTGAATGAGCAGCTAAACATTTGACTTGAAATACAGTCTTGATAGCAAGTGAACCCATAATATGTGGGGGTGCATAAATACACCCTTATATATGGTTGTGTGCATACGTCAGACTTACTGATGACATTGGTAAGCAGACATTACATATTAGATTGTTATAAGGATGACTGGAAATGTCACATCACATTTATGTAGTTCAAGTTATCCAAAATCAAGAGGTAAGCTTCTGTTAATATCAGTCGACAACGCAGCACAAAAAGTGATTGGAAATAATTTTGATTGTGCAAGTATAATAATTATGTATATTTGACCTTAACCTTTTGCATGTGACTTATTATATAGTAATGTGTTTACTATACACTAATTAATAAAAGACAACCACAAAAGGAAATAATCACTGTAAAAGCTATATTTAAGATGTAGCTAAAGTGATTTCTGCATGCATGTATTGATTAACCCTCGCCCGCGTAGGCAGAGCAGGAGGGTTACTGTAATTGTTCTGTCTGTCTGTATGCATATATATATGACATTCTTTGTGAGGTATAACTTGAGATTAAGTAATGCATTGATCAAATACTTCATGCAGTTTACTCATAATAATAAATAATTATATATATATATAGTTTGGCCAAGTCCAAATCCAAGTCCAGGTCCCGAGTCCAGTTGGTCTTCTCGATCGATCGCGTAGCCAGAGTAGGTTGGGTCTAGATCTGGCCGTTTAAAAATTGATTAGTATGACTGACGCGCATAAGGGGTAAAAATATTTTATTCACCAATAATTACCACAAATTTTGGACATTCCTCATTACTTACTTTTTTATGGCTGCACGAGTGGATACTAAATTTTATACTGAGACGTTTGTATTAACAATGATGTGGATAAACAGTTGCGTGGTCCTGATACTTATATATTATTTGCAGTTGACTCTTGCGCAGGTAGATTTAGGAAGAACTGGTTAGTCTTATTACTGCTGTCAAGAGAATTATCTTCATCAAAAAAATATTGTTATATAATAATTATTATAATGATAATTTATATCAGTGCTACTTTATAGGCTCTTGTATTGAGGCTGGACTCACTGAATGTTGTCTATATGAATGTCAGGGGCTTGGTGGAACATGTTACTGCGACGAGATTTGTCTAGTTGCTGTAGATTGCTGCAGAGATATTTACCAACTGGTTGTCTGTAAAAATTGTCAGCTTATTGATGATAATTATATATAAGCACACATGCTCCATTGAAAATCTATTGCCTGATTACTCACAGATGCAAACTGTTAACTGTGTTCAATACAGTTAACAGTTTAATTAAGATTGCTTTTTATGCATTTGAGAGTGATAATCTCGAGTAGCAGTCCTAGTTCTAGCCACTTCTCAGTTTTCCATTAAGTGAATAGACCATATACTTATAATTTTATTTAGTCTGATAATCTTGAGCGGTGTAATCACAATAATTGGTTGAGTAGAATTTAAATTGATGTTGGTGTCTACGAAAACAGATTATACTTAATATATTGTAGTTATCGTAGCAAAGAAGTATACATTAAATATTTGAATTCAAATGAGTAGCCACTCATTTACATTCTCATAGTTGCAGGGACAGATTGTACTTCAGGTTCTGTAAGACTTGTTGGAGGATTAAGACCATATGAAGGACTAGTTGAAGTATGTGTATTTCAGTCATGGCATCCAGTGTGTAACACCACATTCTCATATCCCGAAGCTCTTGTAACTTGTAATCAGCTTGGATATTCAGCTACATTAGGTAATAAATATTATTATGTTTTGAGTATTTGATTAACATGTACATTAATTTTTGTCTTAGACTCTCATACAAACACAATTCAGCTTCTAGATAATACTACTATTCTAAATAGAACAGCTTATGGACCAAATTGCAGTGGAGATGAATCTCGCTTGACTGAATGCCTAGTAGATTTTAGGTATTGTGTATCTGGTGATGAACAAGCAACAGTGCAATGTATAGGTATGTACATGTTATTGTGGGAAATAACAGATGTTGTGACATGCGTAATATTGTTTGCCTATATATTGAGTATCATTGATTTTTTGCAATTTTTATTAATTTTGGCTCAACAATGGTTAGTGTGTCCACCATTAGGAATACGTCTTGAGCCAATCAACGAAGAGTTAATGCTGTTAGTGACAATATAATCATAAATTCATAATTAACTGCACCATTGGCCCAAAGAGAGAACTGTGCTGTGCCAAATAAAAAGCTCTTTGGGCCAACGGTGCGCCATATGAGCTTATCAAAAACACTGATTATAATATTCATCCAGCTGGCATTAACTATGAGAATTGTGATATAACGTGTAATTTTTATAATTGTTAATAGACCCATTATTTCTGCAAATTTTGAAATGTATTTTAGCAAAATAATATAATTATATTTTTGGAGCGGTGTTTATATAATTATAGAGAGTAAAATTGTTCACTGAGAACATGTACACTGTTAAAACTGCATATATACACCCAATTTTCACTTTATGCTTTAAAAACTCTACCCCAGCGTATAAAGGATCAAAGGTTGCCATGGCAATGCAACAACATTGGGTTGAAGTTTTAAAGTGGTTTGAATGGTGTATATAATTATACACCCTGTTTTAATAGACTAGTATAATAGTGTGTGATCCACCTTGTGTCAATGTGTCTGAGAAGAATGTGCATGATTGCATGACTGAATGGACTGGAATTGTTTGTGATAATGATGTAGCACTACTGAATATAATTCCTTCTTGTCTATGATATTATAGCTATTTGTACTCCAGACTGTGTCAATGGAGAATGTATTAGACGCAATGTTTGTGATTGTGATCCTGGATGGACTGGAGAGAGATGTACAGAAGGTTAATAGTTATGATATATAGTAATTATTGCAATGACATTGTATTATGGTTAATTTGATCACTTTGAACCCAATGTTTATGGGAGATCACACATTTCAATTGCTTTACAACATGACTCTTGGTATAGGTGAACAAATGAGTCAATTATTATTCATCACGACACATCTTGTTTGGGTGTATTATTTACATAACTGTCTAAATGCTAACCATTGATGAAGATTGCTGTCAAGCAATTGAAATGTCTGGACTCTTTGTCAACCACTTCAAAATAATTAATTATATAAATTCGGAATATTAATGAAGTTTATAGTTAGAAAATCCATTAAGATTGCTTTTACATGTATATATTTACATGTATCAGAATGCGGACAAGGAGTCTAAATGCTTTGAACCCCATGTAAGTGTGGTCTATCCACTAATTGGCTTTGCCTTGGAGTGTACACCACACTCATGGGGTTTAACATATATAGTAGCACTGAAGGTAACACTATGTCCTTTTTTGACACAACAGATGTTGTATAAACTACACTTACAAGCAAGGCTGTTCATACCAGTACACTTGCAGAAATGTTCCCAATAACACTTAAAAGTGTTCAAATCTAATGTTGTTTACTATGAGTGAGATTAAGATACTGCTTTGGTGACAACAGGTCTAGGACAAGGTTTATGTTAATCAATTCCCAATAACACTTCAAAGTGTTCATCCACTCTAAATGTAACGATGTTTACAAGATTAAAGATACTGCTTTAGTGACAACAGGTCTAAGACAAGGCTTATGTTAATCAATTCCCAATAAAACTTCAAAGTGTTCATCTACTCTAAATGTAATGATGTTTACTATGAGTGGATTAGAAGATACTACTTTGGTGACAACATGTTGACTAGGCTAGGACAAAGTTTATGTTAATCAAATTACAAAGTAATGGATATGAGCAGTTTTAAGTTATCCTTTGTTTGTTTTGGCTGAGAATGGTAGATTATGTTCATTATATACATTATATATATTATATAGATTCAACGATTCTTGTTGAGTTGTGCTACTTGTATTTAAAATATATTTTATTATTGCCTTCAAGGCAATCCATGATTGCTCTCCACGGGGTTGAATCTATATATATATATATATATATATATATATATATATATATAATTATATATATATATATATATATCTCATAATGAGATTCATAGCCCATAAATTTCTATGGGGCGTGTAAGTTTATATTTCTCATATAAACCTCAAAATAGGTTGATATTTTAAAATATCAACCTTGTGAAACTCGACGGCGATTTCTGACAGACTTAATGACAATCTCTTGCAGGACAATCCAAGGTATGAATCTCATTCTAAAATATATCAGATATAACATGTTTCATCTGTCTATATGCGTTATATATAACACATATATATATATATATATATAATATGTATATTGTGTCATGGTCTCATATGCGTAGTATACTCAGTTGGTGTGTAATAGAACACACACTCCAGCTCTACAGACCAGCAGGTGAAAGCTGCTTGTAGCTCAGGCATGAAAAAAAGTGAGCCATGATTATCGAATGAGGACACAACAAATCAATCATATAGAGGTATACTTTTTCTCCATAATATCTTACAGTTATGTACTATTGTTAATAGTTTAACTGTCACAGATCTCTATGGTCACTTTATAAATATACTTGATCATGACTCACTATGCATAATCGAGGAAGTCAGTCAATTGAAAATACACTAAACAAGATATAATTATTGTGGAAAAAAGTATCCTTATGATTGCATTATGATGACCAATAATTATTGCAGATGCATTTCTCATGTCTGGAACTCAATAGCACATTACAGTTGTGCGTTTTTTCGTTCTTACTTGTTAACAGTTCTTGTATAAGGTTTGTAAATGTATTTCAGCTACATCAGTAGTTTCCACAAGTGGATTTCATCCTTTTGGTATTGCTATTGCTTGAGTGTGTGTTTGTTAATGTGAGCCCCCTAGAATGATGCAACTCCGTCTACTATGTGACTCAAGAATACATATTATATACACACATAAATCCTGTGGAATAGCAATGATGTAGCCAGACTCAGTTGACTATGAAGGAAGGGTCTAACTAACCCACAGGCATTTTCTAACAATTGCTGTTTCACCAAATTCAGAAGACTTCTGGTAGCAAAAGAGTGCACCGAAACACAACTCATTTGGTTTATAAGCTATCGCTGTCGAATCACAGCTTTTGACAACAAGTGCAATTGAAGTATAGTGGTTGCTATAACATCGAGCTGGCTCTAAGCTTTATGCCATTATGTTCACTTTGTAGCTCCACCTCTTATTGCTCTTGTACTAGGAATTATGTATTCTTGGTAGGACTGCAGTGTAAGTTGTAACATGCACAAATAATATTACAACAAAATTATAATCTCAATATAATAGCTAATTATTATTAAAGTGAAGTATTGTCTGTGATTATTTACTTGTCAGTAATCATTCAATCACACTTGTATTGAGGGCTCTGCACTATGAGTGCATTGTTGATTGACTGCGGTAATGATATTTATATACTTGACTTGCATAGTTATAATTATATGAAATATATTTATTTTGGTTATGAATATTATTATCAGTTCGTCATACACTAAAGTAGGGAAAAATTGTGACAAACACTAATACAGTACAGTGCAGACCCTTCCTTTGTAGTAAGTTAGGTATAACTACATGAGAATAATCATAAGGATGGCCCTGCAGGCAGGCCATAAACATATCTCTGCAATACCATTATTAATAGTCACTACAAAATAGTCATAATAAGTACTTTCTCCATAATAGTTTCAGTATAACATAGCAACTGAGTTGTCACTTCTATATTATTCCTTTATCCCAGATATCAATGAATGTGACACAGACAATGGAGGATGTTCTCATTCTTGCGACAATACTGATGGAAGCTACTTCTGTACATGTCCATTGGGTTTTAAATTAAGTGGGACTTTTATATGTCAAGGTATTTTTCAATGACTGACCTGTGTTGTTTACAAATTCTTTATTGCTGCATATAATTAACCCTTGCTTGCATATAGGCAGAACAGAAGGTTACTCTAATCTGGTGTTCTGTTTTTGTGTGTGTGTGAACAAAATGTCTGCACAACTAAAGCTACCAAAAAAAGCAGGCTATAAAGTTATGACAATCTTTACAACTTGCAATTGCCGTTTCATCACTTTCTGAAGACATCTAATTTATATTTTGATCCACAAGACTGCTTTTCACAGAGCTGGTCACATATATATATATATATATATAATTAAATTCGCTATATATCAGAGAGTACGGTAGTACTCTCTATGTACGGATGGCACCAAAAAAAATGGCCACCAATACATTTCAACTGCAAATGATGAGCTGAAATCTGTGGTATTATATACAAAGAAGTTTTAATACACACATACCTATTCATATCTATGACTACCAACATCGTCTAGATGGCCAAAGATTGTCCTTAAGGTAGAAAACCGGTAAGTGGCAAAACTGGCAAAATCTTCATCATAATACTTCCAGACAAATCATTTGTTTGTTCGTTGAACTATTACAATGATTCTAGCACCATTCCAGTCGCATTTGTAGTAAAGTTCTGGTCTACAAGTATTGAGATGATATCTTCAGATACTATGAAAGAAGACAGTCTTAACGACTACAAAGATTTGATCTCGAATTGGATGCCATTTTCCTAAGTGGAATTTATATAGCGAAGTTTATTAGGAAGAAACCCTCCTAACGGTGTTATATTAGCATTGAAGTCCACAGAAAGACAGACACTCTCTTTTCAGGAAACAACATGACCACAGCTGGACTCAAACCACCGACCTTTCGATCGGAGGCTCAAGTTCCAACCACTAAGCCATGCTGCGCCCCCAAAGAAGAGTGCCCGTCAAACTGGGACTATTTGGTGGGAATGACAAACCACAACATATATACACACAAGTGTGTATATAAGACCGTAGTCCTATCAGTTGTGGGTAACCCAAGTTCTATTATATCCCCCAACCTAAAGTGTTGGGGAATATAATAGAAACCACTTCCATATAACCCTACATAAGTACTTACACCGCTAAAAAGCAAAATACAAAGAGCTGTAATTATGTAGGTTTATATGCTGTACTTATGTAGGGTTATATGGAAGTGGTTTCTTTAATTTTGGGTTAGCTATGTTAGCTTCCCATCCTTGTTCACATGCTTTTTGGGTTTTGACATCCCTACATCTTCTTTCATTTTTATTGAAAATGTTTTTTATATTCTTTATATATATACAATGAAACCCCTCTATTGAGGACACCCTGAAATGAGAACACCCCTGTATTAAGGACAATTACAAATGTCCCAAACTGTGCTTTATAATATAAATTCACCCCTGAAATGAGGACACCCCTGTATCAGGACACTTATATTTGTCCCAATGCTGTCCGCAATAGAGGGGTTCCACTGTATATATATATATATATATATTTATATATATATACATGTATATATATATATATATATATATATATATATATATATATATATATAATTATATATATGTATATGTAATTATCACTATGTGTAGGTATTGTTTATAATTATCTCAATTGTATTGTTTTATTATAATACTTGTTACTGTTACTGCAAAGTAGACAGTTCCATGTTGCCTTTCTTACTTCCTGTGGAATATCAACATAGTCCTTACATAAGTATTTATTGCATTGCACCATCTTTCCTTCCATCAGCATTCCCAATTTGCTGTGTAGTTTGATTCAATAGAACATCGAACCTTAGATATGCTTCGTAAATGTCTGTTTACTAGGAATTGATCAATGGAGACATTTATTTCTTTTGAAAACAATGCAAGATGCAGGAGATGCATTGATAATAATCACCAAATCACACTGTAGTGGGGTCAATAGCGCGATAAAGAGAGGTTGCAAAACCATAAGCTAAAACACTACAGTCATCAAAATTGCTTTGTCCCTGAACGTTAACATTAAGATGGTTAACACTAGATGTAAATAGAAGATATTATATATTTTATATTATATAATTACGTATAGTTATAATTATATATATATATATAATATATATATTAATATTATAGGGAATTTCTTCTTACAAAATATCTGGCTGTTACCGATCATGTTAATAATGATTGATATAATAGAAATTGAAATGTACACAAACAGATTGACTACAGGTTTGCTAACTCGTCCTTGTTATGGAGATATATATGTATATATAACTGATATAACGTTTCACATAGCTACAAGCTGTGATTTGTGTGGGCATTGTTGTTGTCTGGTCCGTTCTGTGAAATAAGAAGCGATTCAGGTTCGATCTGGTTTGGCTCATTTCGTAGCAATAGAGTACATGCAAACACAACACATCTTGTTTGAAGGGTATTACTGTCAAAATATACAGCTTGAAATCAAGTACAATTGAAGTAGTGACTGCTGCAACATCAAGCTAGCTCTAAGTTTGCTGCCATGATAGTCACTTTCTAGCTCCACCTATTTCATTCCATGCATGTGATTGAAACTGTTTTCTAACAGCTGAGCTTCTTATACTAGGAATTATGCAGGGCTGGAGTGTAAATGAAATAAAACACACATACATATAACATAATCACAGTATAATAATTGTTACTGACCCTCCTCCTTCAGGAGGATTACAGTAATTGGTTTGGAAAATTTCTGTCCATGTGTCTGTGTGTCTGACTCATTTACTCCTCCGAAGTGGCAAGAACGAGCACTCACTAATATTTTCTCCACTATACTAGCAGCTATCAAAAAGGGCAAGAAAACTGCTGTGCGGCTTCTTATAGTCTTTCAGACTCTTCCTGCATCTAACGAAGCACGAGTTTTACATCACTGGCTGTCTTAACGACTCCTCTTTCCAACAAAGCAAGTTAGAAACTTTGAACATGTATACTTCGAAAGTTTTAAACCTGACAAAAGTTTCCTGAAATACTCCACCCATAAGTATAGCATAAATTATAAATCAGGATTGGGAGGGTTTGCAACCTTTATATTTTCCCTGTGCAGATATTATCCTGTTCTGTCAATGACTTAGCTAATATTATGCACAGCAGTATTGCACAGGGTATGTGCTCTATGAACATCCAGTTTTAGTCAAGTATTGTCTGCAATTATTTTCTTAGCTGCAGTTGTCAGTAATTAATGTTCTTGTTTCCCCATCACACTTGTGGCTAGCGTTCTGCACTGCGAGCGCATTCATTATTTTACTGTGGCAGACTATGATAATGGAAAATGAAAATGTGGAGTGTTCCTAGTCAGCCAAATATAAACTCACATTCCAATCACAGCTGATATTTAAATTTCTATTTAAAAACAAGATTACTATGACAAAATATATTGAGAAAATCATTTGATTTCCAATGATTATGTATCAATCATTGCTGATGGCACTAAGTGTCTCTACCTTTCTGTGTACTTGAAAACTGAGGCCTGAAGAAGTAAGTACAACTGCAGTCTAAGCAGTACACAGAAACTAAAATACTCCTTCAAGGTTCTAAATAATGATTTCCTCGTGTCTGAAACTCAACAACTTAGCTACTTGTTAATGATTCCTGCATCATCTTTATACTGTTTCTTTGCTATAATTATACAACAGCTATTAGTATTAGTGGCATGCAGTTTTACATTCTTCCTAAGTTTTCCTGCTGGTCTGCAGTGGCGTAGCCAGCCCCTAATTGATACCTGGGCCTAAAAAAAGATAATTGGCGTGCAAAGCGCGTGGAAAAACTTTTAAACCTAATTATTTATTCATGATGGGCGTGTCGATTAATAATAATGACATGAATAACACAACCAAGAAGTTCAGGTTGTAGTCTTTTTCGTGGGCGGATGCTACTCCAATCAGTTTCTACTCTTGCAAGCTTCTTGCTGCATACAATCTGGTTCCATTCTGTATTTTTTGGAAGCCACACCCACCCGGGGGTATAATTATTGGGCCTAAATGTTTTGACTGATAGTTTATTTTCAGAAACAAAGCTAAAGACGGCCCACGGGTGGTGGAGGGGGCGGTGGGTGGGAAACAATGGCGGGGTAACTGTAGTTGCTCTCTGAGAAAGATCGGAGTTTAATAGTGTCTAGAAAGGTAAATTTTATGGTTTCAGTGAAAAGCTACAGAATTCAGCTTTCTTCAGCCTCTTGTAACTATAAAAGTAAAATGAATTTCCAGAAAACGGCTCTATTTGTTTTCTCTAAATGCATTGTACTTGGTGCACGTCGCACGCCATGATTGGTGGGCGTGGCTTTCTCCGTTTTGTACTTATTGTGATTACAAAAATGGACATTTTATATATGTTTTATCAATTCCAGGACCCTATAAAGGTGATTAGAAGATATGAAGGTTGCCATTACACCAGGTTAGAGTCATATTATAATATTCTATTTTGAAACTGATTGGAGTCGCATCCGCCCACTCCCTAGTACCACCTTAATAAACGAACAGTTCTACTTATACTGCGACATCGTCAGGAACTTCGCCAAGAACTTGTACATGCAACTGTTATAAATCATCATTGGTGGTCCTGATATCATTACTTTCCAGCTGTATCACTGTTCATCAGTTTCATCACTATGCTGCAGCCTTTGTCGCTTAGAAGCAGAAGAATCTAACTGATTTACATCTAAACAGTCAAAAATAGTCCTCTGTCTACCTTTACTTTGCTTCTGAAAGGCCATCACAAATAAACAAACTTGACAAGTGTCGGAATATATATAATTGTTATTAATTTTAATAATAATCAGCATAATTAAAATTCGAATTTAATTCTGATGGCTGGGCCAAGGCCCGCCAGGCCCGGGTGTAGCTACGCCACTGCTGGTCTGTAGTTCGAGTGTATGTTATTTTATGCGCCTCATTCCTTAACCATTGCATACTCATGTAAATGACACAAACATAAACACACACACACACATATATATATATATATATATACATACATACATTAAACCCCATTGAAAGCAATTATAGGAATTGCCCTATGGGCCATAAAAAGTATAGCTATACTGCAAAAACAAATGTTTTTAAATAACTATATTATTGGTTAGCACAGTTATACTGAAGGATTTAACAATTAGTTGGTTGTACAGATTATTATGATATACACATGCTAATGCCATAACTAGTTGAAGCAGTGTAATTTTAGGGTGCTGTCTACTTCTATTTCATGCACTGTACAAACAACTTAGTAACTTCACCAACGTAAAGTTATTGTATCTGACATATGGCCAACAAAGGGTTTGGAACCTGCAAACACACAATTTAATTTATTCTAGTGTACATTTTTATACTTCACACATAATATCATATAGTCACATCATGTATGTAGCCACAACAACCTGTATCACAAACTAGATTGACTATCCCTTGCACCTGTACTAACCAATAAATTGGTTAGTTTAACCATTTACGTTTTGCAGTGTAGTCGCTGAACATTTAATTTATGTGTTACATAGCAGGATAATACAAAGATGTTGATTCATATCCCAGCTTTCATTATGGCTCGTAGGGCCATCCTTATGATTGCTTTCCCATGGGTTTGATGTGTATTTATATATATGTTTGTGTAACTTGTGCGAGCAAGCATTGTATACCTAGTTAAGGAAGTTGCATCATTCTGGGGGCTCAGTCAATTAATGGGTGTGGGGCGTAATAGAGCTCAAGCTCTATAGACCAGCAGGAAGAAAGCTGCTTAATTGTAGCTTTATGTAGAAACTGGAACTAATAGCTGTTCTAGGTGCAATAAATTTCTAAAGTTCTACAAGAACCTCTAAAAAGTAAGAAAAGTAGATAATCAAAATAATAACTACAATCAGTGAGTATGGTAGTACTTCTATGTAGGATGGCAGGGGAAAAAATGGCCACCCATACATTTCAATTGCAAGTGATGAGCTGAAATCTCTGGTAATCATTAACAAGTAGCTAAGTTGTTGAGTTTCAGACACGAGGAAATCATCATTTAGAACCTTGAAGGATTATTTTAGTTTCTGTGTACTGCTTAGACTGCAGTTGTAATTACTTCTTCAGGCCTCAGTTTTCAAGTACACAGAAAGGTAGAGACACTAATGCCATCAGCAATGATTGATACATAATCATTGGAAATCAAATGTTTTTCTCAATATATTTTGTTATAGTAATCTTGTTTGTCTTTGCCAGTTTTGCCACTTGCCGTTTCTCTTCCTTAACAACAATCTTTGGCCGGCGAGTGGCAAAACTGACAAAATATTATTATTACAAACCATTTTTTTGTTTGTCGAACTATCACAATGATTCTAGCACCATTGCAGTCACATTCATAGTAAAATTCTGGTCTACAAGTATCGAGATGATATCACTATGAAAGACGAGTCCACAACTACAAAGATTGGATCTTGAATTGGACGCCATTTTCATTTAATTACGCATGCGCATTTGTATATTCGGAACATGGAAGCTGAAAAGGAGAAAGTGCTCGTTGCATTGGATTCATAAGCTTAGTAATAACATTTGTGAGCAAATACATTCTAAAACAGGAGCGTATGAACCCTGCTGAAGGTGTAGAAGGAGCATACAACTGCTGTGTCAACCTTTGTCCAACGAATTGCACACAATGCCCGTATATGGGCAAACACTAAGCAAACAAGGCGGAGGTGCTAAGTGGCTGATGATACACCAAAATCGACCGACAAACTGCATCCAATGCACGTGCAGTACTGGTATAGATACGCTAATGAGTTAGGAAAAAGAAAGGCAGCTGTCAAGAAGCAACGAAGAATATGGAAGTATATAAAATAAGTGGCAGCCCAAAAAGAAAAGGCTACAGGCCAAAACAATGACAGATAGACTTCACAAGAACTTCCAAGGAAGGGTAGTTGCTCATAAAATGAACAGCATCCACTTCTCTCACTCTACTTATAAGATGCTTCACCGCCTTCTTCAACAGCCGTCTAGTATATAGTACGTTTAGCAGCTTTTGTCACCATTTGTATCACGTGCAGGATACGGCGCTAGGCGTGTATGTTTACCACTAGCACTTGAAATACATTATGAATGTCATTATCTCAAGTACTCTTGTTCAACAAAGGTTGACACAGCTTTTCATATCGCTGTTGTACCTCCTTGGGATTCATGCGCTCCTGCTTATAAAAATGAATATAATAATTATTAATATTAAAGCCATTGTATAATAATATTATAATATATACTATGATAAGCATTGGAATACTGAATGATTGACACAAGGACTGCAGACGGTGCTGTAAGTGAAATAAAGAATAGACATCATCTGTAAGTGAAAAAGAATACATAAATAATTGATATATACAAAAGACTGATCTTTATTGATGAACAAATTTTAATGAATTTATGATTGTATGATTTCATATGATATATAACTTACGTAGGTTTATATGGAAGTGGTTTGTTTAATTTTGAGTCCTATGTTAGCATCCCAACCTTGTTTGCATGCTTTTTGGGTTTTGATGTCCCTACATCTTCTTTCATTTTATTGAAAATGTTTTTTATTATTCCTGTAGTATGTAGTGTTTCAGAGTAAGCCATGATTACTGAATGTTGAACACCACAAATGAATCATAGGGATAATTTTTTCTCTATATATCTTGTTTTATTCCTGTTTCTGTTTATCATATCAGTTGATGCTGGTGATTTATATAAACTTCATGCAACAAAAGATGTTTTTTTGGAAGGGAATTACAATAAAGCATATCACAACTTACTGATTGTTGGGAAGCACCCATCATATGCGAAAAAACGAACACTGATTCAATTTGAAAACCTTCCTTCAAAATGTTCTCATGTTCGATGGGCGATAATGTATCTTTACTTTTACTATGCTCATAAAGCAAGCTTTCAGAGTGTGTTAGAAGCTCCTTACTGTGGTAACTGTATGGACTATAGTTAGTATTATAATTATTATGCAATATAGTGTTATATTTAACAGTTATTGGACTCATTGTGTATTAGTCTAGAATATTCTCTAGCATGTCTATTGCATGTGTTCTCCATGTGTTATCCATGTGTTTTTAGTCTATTTATAAGTTCTGTAAGTCAGTTATTATCAGTTGTTAAGTTCACTTACTTCACTATTATCATTGTTATTGAATAAATATATTGGAAGTTATACATAAAATACCTCGAGTTATCACATATTGGCGACGAGGATGGCTGGTCTAATCGGAAGAATTGGTGAAT
Organism: Petrosia ficiformis; assembly: GCA_947044365.1. Classification (NCBI taxonomy): domain Eukaryota; kingdom Metazoa; phylum Porifera; class Demospongiae; order Haplosclerida; family Petrosiidae; genus Petrosia; species Petrosia ficiformis. Next base: position 14,069,710 of record OX345636.1, on the reverse strand, counting down.
ATGAACAAGGAAAAGAAGAATGGACACAATACTGCGAAAGGTTGGAGTATTATTTTGCAGCAAATGGAGTACTGGAGGAAGCCAAGAAAAAGTCGATTTTCCTCACAGTTATAGGTTCATCTTCCTACAAGCTACTAAGGAGTTTGATATCACCACAAAAACCAGGAGACAAGACTCTGGAGGAATTGATTACAGTACTACAACGCCATCACAGCCCGACACCATCCGAAATAGTGCAGCGATACCGATTTAATACTCATTACAGACAACAAGCCGAAACCATAGCTACGTTCGTATCCGAACTGCGATCGATCGCCGAGTTTTGAAACTACGGAGAAAGTCTAAATGACATGTTGCGGGATCGTCTAGTGTGTGGCATTAATGACAGTGCCATACAACGCCGATTACTAGCAGAAGATAAACTCTCTTTCACAAAAGCAATGGAGATTTCTCAAGGGATGGAAGCAGCTACTAAGAATGCACAAACTCTTCAGAGTTCAAGCGGAGTAGGAGAAGTGCAGCCTGGAGCCGTACACAAGCTGTATTCGCAACAAAAGAAATCAACACCAGCAACTACATGCTATAGGTGTGGAAAGGGTGGACACTTGCCTGTTAAATGTCGATATAAAAATTCAAAGTGCCATAGCTGTGGAAAAGTAGGACACTTGATGAAAGTCTGCCACAGTAAACCCCAGAAACAAGCCTATGATCGCCAAGGTCACAAATCTGTAAAGTGTTTAACAAAGGACGATGACAGGTTGAGCGAAAATTGTAAGGAATACTCTCTGTATAAACTGACATCGAAGGAAAAACCCAAGCCACTATCGATCCCTGTGTGTATTGATGGGGTGGCAGTCTCTATGGAACTGGACACAGGTGCCTCAGTATCACTAGTATCAGAAAAAACATTTAGGCATCTGTGGCCATCGAAAGTGTTACAGAAATCCTCTGCCATACTGCGTACCTATACAGGACAACCACTACAATTATTAGGAAGCGTAAACGTTAGTGTAAGTTACAAGTCACAGCAAGCTCAATTACCTTTACTAGTGGTCACGGGAGAAGGACCAAGTTTGTTTGGGCGAGACTGGTTGGAATCCATTACTCTTGATTGGAGTGAAATACATAGTCTACAGACTGATCCCTTACACAGTCTACTGGAACAACACACTCAATTATTCCAAGCGACCTTAGGAACTATGAAAGGTTTTAAAGCTAAGTTCTACGTAGATGAAACAGTACCACCGAAATTTTGTAAAGCACGTTCTGTACCTTACGCAATGCGCACAAAGGTCGAGAAGGAACTAGAGAGATTAACAAAGGAAGGGATTATTGAGCCAGTACAATATGCCGAATGGGCAGCACCGATCGTTCCTGTTTTAAAGAGTGACAAAACTTCAGTTCGAATCTGTGGAGATTTTAAGCTGACGGTTAATCAAGCCTCAAAGTTGGATCGTTATCCAATTCCCAAAGTGGAAGACCTATTTGCTACACTAGCTGGTGGTAAAAGTTTCACCAAGCTAGACCTCAGTCAAGCTTACCAGCAGATTGAACTAGAGGAAACATCCAAGAATTATGTTGTGATTAACACCAACAAAGGACTGTTCAGGTACACTCGACTACCGTATGGAGTGTCGTCGGCCCCAGGACTGTTCCAGCGAGCAATGGAGAATTTGCTACAAGGTCTACCGCATGTGGTAGTATACATTGATGACATACTTGTCACTGGGGATAGCAATGAAAGCCATTTGGCTAATCTACGTGAAGTACTAATCAGATTAGAGGATGCTGGACTTCGACTAAAAAAAAATAAATGTGTCTTTATGGCACCATCCGTTACTTATTTGGGTCACAAAATCGATGGTGAAGGATTACACCCAATCGCCGAGAAAGTAAAAGCTGTTAACGATGCACCCAACCCCAGGAATGTGCAAGAGTTGAAATCATACTTAGGACTTTTAAACTACTATGGGAAATTCCTACCAAATCTATCGACCGAGTTAGTACCATTGTATAAGTTATTGCGAGCAGAACAAAAGTGGAAATGGTCAGAGAGAGAAACAGCAGCTTTTCAAAAATCAAAAGATCTGTTAACCTCTTCACAACTACTAATTCATTTTGACCCCCAAAAGGAACTAATACTGTCGTGTGATGCATCTGCATACGGCATTGGGGCAGTGTTAGCACACCGAATGTCAGATGGATCCGAGAAACCTATTGGATATGTGTCACGCACCCTATCAGCAGCTGAGAAGAACTACTCTCAGCTTGAAAAGGAAGGTTTGTCATGTGTGTTTGGAGTTAAACGTTTCCACTCATACTTGTATGGTCATCATTTTTCATTACTAACAGATCATAAACCATTGTTGAGTCTATTTAATGAATCTAGGGCAGTACCCCCTCAAGCCTCAGCCAGGATTCAGAGATGGGCACTCACTTTAGCTATGTATGAGTATTCCTTGAAGTTCAAATCAACAAAACAACATGGGAATGCTGATGCTATGAGTCGCCTGCCCTTGCCAGATACGGTGACACCTCCATTACCACCAGAAACTGTTCTCCTGTTGGAATTTCTGGAGAAGTCTCCAGTAACGGCCAAGCAAGTACGATTATGGACAAGAAGAGATCCAATTCTGACAAAAGTGTCAGAATACATTCACACTCAATGGCCAACTACAATAGAAGATAATCTTAAGCCATATGGAACAAGACAATTGGAACTGTCGAACCAAGATGGATGTATTTTATGGGGAAACCGAGTGGTAATCTCACCACAAGGGAGATTACAAATACTACAGGAGCTTCATGAAGGTCATCCAGGAGTATCCAGGATGAAAGCACTAGCTAGACAATATGTTTGGTGGCCTTGTTTAGATAAAGATATAGAAGAAAAGGTTCAGTGTTGTCCTACTTGTCAAAGTAATCGTGTTAGTCCTCCCGTAGCACCTCTGCATCCATGGGAATGGCCCTCACGTCCGTGGTTAAGAGTTCATTTGGATTTTGCTGGACCGTTTTTAGGACACATGTTTCTTATCATGGTTGACGCTCATTCCAAATGGATTGAAGTGCACGTTATGGCTTCATCAACTTCCAGTGCAACCATCGAAAATGTTCGAACAACATTTGCTCAGTTGGGGATTCCACAAACAGTAGTGACCGATAATGGTTCCTGTTTTGTAAGTGCAGAGTTTAAACAGTTCCTCACCAAAAATGGTATACATCACATAACATCAGCACCGTATCACCCCTCTTCGAATGGTTTGGCCGAAAGAGCGGTACAGACAGTCAAACAAGGTCTCAAGAAACTTCGAGAAGGATCAGTTAAAGATAGAGTTGCACGCTTTCTCTTTGCATATAGAAACACTCCACAGTCTACTACAGGAAATTCTCCTGCCGAACTGTTGTTTGGTCGAAAATTAAACACTCGTTTTGATCAACTTAAACCTGATGTATTTACTACAGTGCAAAGGAATCAGCAAAGACAGAAATTCAATCATGACAATCATTCGTCTCAACGATCAATTAAAAAAGGAGATCTGGTGTATACTCGAAATTACAGTGCAGGTCAAATGTGGTTACCAGGGAAAATCGTGAAACAAACTGGCCCAGTGTCATTTCTCGTGAAATTAGAGGAAGGACGAGTGTGGAGAAGACATATAAATCAAATTAGGAAAAGATTTGAAAACGAAAGTTCTAATCCTACAATAACTAATGATGGATCTATTCCCAATCTCATAGACTTCCCGATTGAATCAGTGCCGTACCCTACCGTTACAGATACTCAAGAGCCTCCTCGCATGGAAAATTCCACCTTATATCAGAATGAAACTGGTATGAATCACACTTCAAACAATCAACGAAGGTCTAACAGGAATAGAAGACCTCCTGTTCGTTATTCCCCTGAACCTTACATTTAAGGAAGGAGGAAATGTGGTAACTGTATGGACTATAGTTAGTATTATAATTATTATGCAATATAGTGTTATATTTAACAGTTATTGGACTCATTGTGTATTAGTCTAGAATATTCTCTAGCATGTCTATTGCATGTGTTCTCCATGTGTTATCCATGTGTTTTTAGTCTATTTATAAGTTCTGTAAGTCAGTTATTATCAGTTGTTGTTAAGTTCACTTACTTCACTATTATCATTGTTATTGAATATATATATTGGAAGTTATACATAAAATACCTCGAGTTATCACACTTACATCCCTCGTACTTTGCAAGTGCATCAAGTTAAAAAAGACTGGAGTGAAACACAGGCTACCAGTATCAGACGCTTCTCTAATACTAACTGGAATAACAGTTATCTTGGATTTGGAAGAGATGCTTCACCTTATTCTCAAGATAGTGTCACCATTTTTACTGGTCGGCCTAGTGGTTATGTTCAGTTTGATGTGACTGAAGCTGTGAGCAATTGGTATAATGGTGAGCCTAACTATGGTTTGTTGATTTGGGCAACCAATGAAGAAGTTGAAGGACGGGATTTTCGTTTCTATAGCAAGGAGGTTTCCGACAGCAGCAAACGCCCAATCTTACATGCACTTTGTGACTGACGTATATAATATTAATATGTACTTGTTTATACACACATGGTAATATTATAATTATCTTGCATACTTATATACATACATAATTGTTATGATTATTATTTTTGACTGTAATTTATGATACCCATAATTGTAGTCCTATAATAATTGTTGTCTTCATTATAATAGTGTTTTTATCCCATGTTTTGTGAACATGTGTACAATGAACATAATAATTTCTAATTACATTGCAGCATCTTTTACTATCATTTTGCCTGACTCATCATAAGTGTCATAGGCTGGAGAGTTGAAACCTCCTTTTTTCAGATAGTCCTCGAACAAACTCATCTCATATATAGCACAATGCACACTTTTCAGTACTTTCTATCAGCAGATAAATAACCTTTATTGTGTATACAGGGCAACAGTATTCCAAATGAAGTCAAACAAGTGTTACATAAGAAATTGTTTTAGTATGATGATTTTGAGCTCGTCTATTTGCTGTTTTCACTTTGTAGGCACAGTGTTCACAACACATTAAATCATATTTTATTTAAATACGGTGCCAGAAGTTGGAACTCCCACTACAGAATAAGAGAACCACAAATCAAATCTCAGCACAGCTTGTCCATGGAGACTGTTCACATACCACGACAATGTAAGAAAGAAGTGCAAACTAGGTGTCTTGCAGCATAATCAACCATGGTTGTTAGAACATAAGCCATCAAAACTGAATTCAATTATTGTGATAACTTGAGCCATATAGTGTTGCTAATAAATGACACCTTTCCAGTTTGCCTCATTAATCTAGTGACCTGCCAGTCACTCTTTACGAAAACACTAAAATTGGGATGTTAGAGGACATAGATCACTAGCTACTATGTCAGCTTACACAGTGAAGAAAGAACTACCGAAAAAGCCAACAGAGGAACAATATGAAACTATAAAGGACCTAGTCAATTCTTTCTAGCACAACACAGCTTACCCTCACACAAAAAGAAGCTCTCTTATTCCCCTTAGTTAAATACTCAAATATATTTGCTTTTCCAGAACCACTATATAGGACGTTCTTCGAAGATTCATCACAATATTAACACAGGAGACAAACCTTCAATTCATCAAAGATTTCGTCGATTACCTCCTTACATTGAAGGAAAAAGTCAGAACTCTTATTCGTGATATGTTGGACAAACACGGTATCAAACCCTCTAGTAACCGCTGGGCGTTTTGTACCACAAATGGACTATACGAATTCAAAATAATGCCTTTTAGACTTTACAATGCCCCAGCTACTTCCCAGAGGCTTTAGTGAGGATGTCTTGTTGGTTTGTTACATAGGATGAATAAGATGTTCATGTGAATTCAGAGAACCAAACATTAACTCAATTGGGAGATGAGTCTCATGACCAACCATTAGCAAAATGGGAGAGTATTCGGTAGTGCTTTGGACACTTGTGTTGTATGCCATACAAAGTTTACTCAAGTGGTGGTCCCATTCTTTAGGTTGTTTTTCAGAACATGTAGACAATCAACAGAACATTTTATTTAGTAATTTCTGGGCTAATGTTGCTGCTTCTTGATCTTTGATAGGGTAAGCTTTTTACAATTTCTACAACTGTAGTGTACATGGGAAACCATACAAGAATGGAGAATTAGTGTGGTTATTTTAATCCTGCTATTAAGAAGGGATATGCCAAGAAATTCCATAAGCCATAGAGTGGACTATATGATCTGCAACAAACGGGTTCTCCCTGGAATTGATAGAAGATGACCGTGATACCATTCAACCCTCTTCTCCTTGATACCCTAACTCACAGTAGAAGGGCACCCAACCGGCTTAATGTGGGAATGTATTCTCAAAGGAGGGGGAGCAGCATTGTAACAGTGTTGAACTATTGTTTGTATAGTATAGTTGCCTTTCTTCTGACAATCTTTATTGTGATCATGTTTAAATTACATGTCTACTACATATTCATGTTATTGTTCCGTGGCACCAATTTATGTTCTGTGTACTTCTATAAATACTTTGAACTTATCATTTTACAAAGAGATTTTTATTGATTATTGCTATTCACTGTTAGTGACCTTGTTACACTATATACGTGATTAACATGCTTGTGGTCTTGTGCACCACCTTTGTAGTCTAGACATACTATTCCATGATTGTTTGTGATTGAAATCTGGGTGCATATAAAGCAATAATTACTGGTGCCAGTAAACAATACTAATCCAACAAACATAGACTGATTTGATAAATATTACGTCTAATTTCTGATTTTTGAACATTTTTTCGCACAAGAAATTACTTAATTAGTGCACTTATTACTATTATAATATCAGTTTCATCATTCAGAAATAACTGATACTGATATAGTCTCACAGGCCAGCCCCTCTCTGTAAAAGTGGTTCGACCTTATTAACTCTATTGTTGGAAAACAACAAAACCAATATTCTTTTGAGTAATGTAAAGTTTGCACCCATGTGTAACACATTTTTTCCATGGCAGAGTTTGTAGTACTAGCAACAGTATAAATACTTGAATGTAGGTTGCAGTTGAGGCTGTTGAGGTATAGTGCTATAGTTCAGTCAAGCCAGAACAAGAAGAGGCAGTAAAGGCTTTTAGAAGACAGGTTTTCATAGTCGTTCCAACAGGATTTGGAAAGTCACTGTACTACAGTTTGCTGCCTCTGGTATTTGGTGGAACCTAAGGTATTGCTTGGAGTACTCGAGCTACTGCAGTCAGCAGACATTGCTTTTTGTTCCTATAATTTTGGAATGCTCGAAGGCAAAACAAGCACAAAAACATAAGTTTATGACTTTAGCTAATAAATACATGTTACCATCAGGTGGCACAGGTCTTGAAATGTAATGGATTTGGCATTACCTTAATAAATAGTAATTCCTTTAACAGTATTCAATTTAAGAATCGTACCATTGACTCTTTTGGAATGGCAATGGTATTTAGAAAATCCACACTTAGGTGGGACTTAGGTAGTAATAAATTGCACTTTTATAATATTGTTAAAAGTACCTCTAGAATGGAACCATACTTAGATCTGCTATTTACAATACTAATTGAATTAGGAAGACATACTAAACCAAAGACACCTTGCATTCTTAGGTTATGTCATAATTGTCATTAATGTGATCTGGTAGAGGATGAGATTCATTATTTATTACAAGGTAAAAGATTCTCAACACAGTGCATGATTTTAATGAACAAAATCAATAAAACACTGAACGTGTCTCTAAACAACATGCATCAGTGACAACCAGATAGTTTCCCTCCTCCTTAACTATTCAAATACATCTTTATTAAAATTAATGCATTTTGTTCATTTGTAAATGTATACAACAATTTAAACATTTGTATATTTATATTATAGCATTAGTGTTGTGTATTAGTGTATTCTATGGGTCATTCCTAGCTTACATAAATAAAATTCAATTAAAATTACACATGACAGTTTGCAGTCTCCAGTCCTGTAACACGTATGTCGGCAATATGAGACTAATTGAAATGCATATGGCCATCTTATGTGCTACGTGAAGAGAGTACTGTACTATTGTACTCAATAAAATTTATCATTTATGTCCACTATGTCACTCACTGCCTGTAATGCGTTCCTCAGCAATGTGAGACTATCCCATAACACATGTACATTACGTCGGCGACGCGAGACTATCCCTTTGAGAAAGGAAATATAACCTACTTAATTTATAGAATACTAAATTAAACTGCAATTCACTGCACTGTACTGGATGTTGGACATACCACACTTGAAATTGCTGTAGATGACAAGAGTATACCAATGTGGTGGCTAGTCTTGCTTTCATCACAAAACCATGGCAAGCTATCATAATCAAGTTATTAACTACAATTAAGTTCTCTCAACAATTCTAGCTAATTGTGTGAACAACTGGGGTGAAGAGAATAACTTTCTAAATGAGTGTCAATTTAGTTTCTGCAGGCCAGATCACAATACCACAGATGCAGCATTCATTCTACAAACTTTGCTCAAAAGAAGTAATAAGACTGAACCATCTGTTTATTGTTGCTTCATGCATGACTTTGCCAAGGCTTTCGGTTCAGCTTGTTGTTGGAGAAACTTCAGTATAAGGGCAATATGATAACTCTATTAAGAAATATGTATAGTAAGGCTTTTAACATACGTTAGAAGACCTAATGGAATTTCCCATGAGTTTAATTGCAACAATGGCATGAGGCAGGGATGTCCATTGAATCCTATACTCTTTACTATATTTATATCAGATCTCTTCCCTTTATTGCAGAAAAAGCTGGTGGAGCTTACAGTCTGATTTTCGCTGATGATACTGCCTTAGTATCAGAAGGCTTTGGATAGTTTAGAAAGATATTGTGATAGATGCAGGTTATATAAAGTAAAGTAACTGGTAGAATATTTTTAATTATTTTAGGGTTATATTGCCAGTTATATATTCCATTGATAAGCTGTTTTATCATCCATCCCTCTATGTTCACTAACAAAACAAACACTCCACCTGATTTTTCAACAATTTCATGTGCTCGGGAAACAAGTGCCACTCTTTGATGTTACTTTGAAGTTAGCTTAGAGCACTAAAAAAGGAAAAGGAGATTACAATAGCATATTGAACTATGCATGATGTATATATACAATTACTTTCTAGCTAGTTCTAATGAGAGAGAAAGGGAAGTTGGGAGAATACATGATAAACAGTGTTTGCTTGCAAACTTTTGCTGTGCTGTGTTTGTAAACATGGTGACTGTAGGTCCAGAAAGTTGCAAAGGACCTGCAGTGGAAGCTGAGCCACTGAATATATAATATTACGCTTATCAACAATTATTTTCTTGGTACGAAATTGGGCTATCCTATTACGCAGTACGTCGGAGATGCAAGACTAGATATCTCTTCTTGGAAACTTTCAGTTCTATCTTCGTTTCAGTTCTCTTCACTGTTAAAAATGGGGTGCTCCTGTACACCCCTTATCAAGCTTTAGATATAATCAACACCTTCAGAGGTGTTATGATACTGTAAGCAAAAAGAATGTTTTTTGCTTACAGTGTACTGTTGCATACTCTATATACTTGATGTGTGTGGTACGTACATATGTACATAAGTAGTCTCGCACTGCCAACGTATCGCTAAAATGAGAAAACGCCTCGGAATCTGACAGATTTTGTTTCTGCTGGAAAATTTGTCACAGAGCCAATCAAATATGTTTGGTCATATGACTTTAACCTCAAAAAATGTTATTATATACAGTGTATATAATAACATTTTTTGAGGTTACAGTTACACTGTATATAATAACATTTTTTGAGGTTAAAGTCATACGACCAAACATATTTGATTGGCTCTGTGACAAATCTTCCTAACTGAACATTCAAACAATCGCCTTGCTGTATTTCTGCAATAACGTACAACCATTCTGGTATCTGTGGCTTTCTTAGAAGATCTTCTATCCAACAAAGCAAGTTAGAATTCTGAGTGTTTTCAAATTCTAAAGATACAAAAGTTGTTCAAAATCCTGCTCACGCAGTGTCACGGGGATTTACAGCGCTTTTCATTTCATTGTTTTCCGTAACGTAACCATGCCCAATTCTTGTATTGGCCAATTGGCGGGAATTTTGAATTTCTACTGTTGTATGTCTCCCTGTGAACCATATCGTACTAGAACGTATTTGACGACATTTGTTGGAAGGTGGTGTGGTTGAGAATAGCTCTAGGTCTCACTTGCAGGAAAATAGCAAGTCATTTGTGTATTGGGTACAGTCGTAAGGACTTTAAAACTCTTTGAAATAAGCCAGATCTAGTAGAACTGATATGCATACATTGGATGATTATCACGAAATTTTCATAATAGGGCTTGTGTTAGAGAGTACAACAATCCTTTTACATGAACTATGCCAAGCAATATACTATGCAACAAATGTGCAAGTCTCAGTACCTACTGTATATCGTGTTCTGAAAAGATATGGCTTTACTAGAAAACAAGTTTAAAGAGTGGCAATACAAAGATCAACGTTGTGAGAGCATCTTTTATGGCCAACATGTTTCTCTACAATTGTGCATCTTTTGTGTGGATTGATGAAACTGGGAATGACCGTAGAAACTTTCTACAGATATGCTTTAAGAGGTAAGAAAGCAATCAAACACACCTTTCTGTCACAAGGTAAAAGAATAAATGCCATTTTGGCTATTTCGTCGTGGTATAATGTCCAAATTCCTAACTGAAGGCTGAAGAATAACAAGTCAAATGTTTAAACAATGGTTCACTCATTCCGGATACTAACAATTCATGATACTTAATTTATACATAATGCAATAATCAATCAATTACAATTGTTCAATATCAGACATTATTTTATCCCACAGTTCATCATACCGTTGTTGAGTAATCACTTTGCTCAACAGATCATGCCACTTTTGGAGCTGGTCCACACACTGGGATCTTAACTCAATTTTTGTTTTTTTAGGTGAAGTTCTCAAAGTCTTATTTTTCAGTAACACGATTCTTGTTACGAAAAAAAGGTTTATCTGGGGGGTCATCAAAAGAATGATGTTTTGAATTAAATAGGCCCAGGCACGTAATTGCTCAACTGTAAAATTTCCTGATTGTTTTTCTGATAGTTTGGTGACTATTTCATCCACTTCTCTCATCTTTTGAGTTAAAAGTTCAGCTTGTGGTGTTGTAGTTATAGCTGATGATTTGTTATCACTGCGACATGGTCGTTTCGCTGATGGTTGTTCTACGTCTTCCTGTGTTTCATTCTTTAGCATAATTTCTTTTCTCCCCTCGTATATTTTGTACATATCATCAACATCAGCATCAGTATTGAGCCATATCTTTCTCCCTTTGGCTCCATGACCAGGTTCAATGTATCCCACTTGGTCATTAACACTGAGATATTGATCAGGTAGCTTTGTATGAAGAATATTCTTAATATGTTAACTTTCTTAATTAATGATACTGCTAAGTTTAACTGTTAAGCTGACTTAACAGTTAAGTTAGCAGTTCCATTAATTAATAAAGTTAACATTAACTGCTGAAATCAACCTTCAAAATTTGGCAGTTTATAGACAATAATTATACTGGCTTTTCTTCTTGGCATTAATAAGAATAATGAATGGACAAAGGCTGAGTAGAGCCATAAGAAATGCTACCAGTGCACACACACATTATAATTAAGTTCAACAATGCACATATCTGTACTGGTGTTTGGCCCAAGTTATTATAATAGTGGCATCATTGGCATGAGTTGGAGAAATTGAAGTTTTTGTGGTATGTATGATTCATTCTTTTAAATGCAACGTCATAGGATTGGGTGTGGCTACGCTAAGGAAAGAGCGATTCGTCGGCCACGCAAGCAGCGCAAGACTAGTACGTAGGCGGGGTTAATTAATGTGATAAGAAATCAGTACAGAACCCCAGTTTTGTGTGTTAGTTTGTAAGTCGTTCCATCCCTCCCCTCTGGCCTCGAGACTAGCAGTATGTCAGATATCTCATCTACTATTTTGAAAAACCTCTCGCAGAAATGCGGTGTAAAGACCTCTTTCCTGAATCAACAGTGTGACGATGTTCTATTATTTTCTCTTGCATTGCAAATCCAAAGTTTTGAAGCAACTTCATCATGTTTTGGATTAACTCAATCAAAAATACAAGAGATCCAGCAGAAGTTTCCAAAAGAAAAATCAATGAAAATTCAAATGTTGTGGGATTGGAAAAGAAGACAAAGGAACAATGCAACTTACTTTGCTATCTTCGAAGTACTCCAGATGATGAAAGATGATCAAAACATGTGTGACTTTGTGATACAACATGTGCAAAAGCTTTTCCTCAAACAACATCGCTCTCCCATTATATCTCGCATACATCCAAACAAATTCTACCTTTATTGGGAAAAACTGAGCGAGCTTGAGAGGGATGAATTGACTTGTGCTATCTTTGATGAAAATGAAGAGATTCGTTCCATCTTTGCTTCCCTTGTTTTAGATATTTTAGATTCTTTTGAAGCACGATGTGTTGATGTGAACGAGTTAAAACACTTTTTAATATCATTAGGTACTCCAGTCGCCATCCAGCATTCTGAACGCAGTGCCTCTTGTTTTAATTATCTTCGAAATGCCACCAATCTTACTGAAATGTTCGTGAAATTACTATTGAATCACTTGTCATGGTTTAACATTTCGTTACTGAAACGTTTAGTTTTGGATTACGGAAGTCAAAACGATCAACAGATGACAAAACAGTATGAAGAAAATAATCTGCTTTCTTATCTCGAAAGAGCTATCGGCTTCATTCCATCAGATTCGTATGTTTCATGTTGTGATACAACGAATGTCATCTTTCTGCGTATAAAGCTACCTAGTGAAACAATATCAAAAGGGCAAGATAGCTATGAATTGAAACAAAACATCTCCAAACATCTTTGTATCGATGATGGAATTCTACAAATGATAAAATACGAGGCCGAAAGTGGTTTTGACCCTTTCAGAGGTCACTCGTCGATTCTCTGTGAAACCATATGTAATACGGGAATCAACAAAATCTTACAGATTAAAACTGTGAGTTTATCATACTGAATTCAAATTTGGCCAAATATAGAGATTGCATGCTTGTACATATAAACTCATAAGACCTTAAACTAATGGGTATCTATCATCAAAAGCAGGAACTTGTAATTTATGGCCCAGGCATTACTGTTTTGCATAAGTTAGACTCTTTATTATATTTCACTACGGACATATCTAAGTATGAGTTACAACCTATAGGCCTTACACTGCAGAAACAATTAAATTTTGGTTATTTCATGCAATCGATCACCTTTCATGCATATCGATTTTAATAATGTTCAATAAAGTATATTATGCTATTCAAGCCATTAAACTTAGTTGTTGAAGAGTACGTTTGTATTGTTTAATTAATAGTGGAGGGGATGACTGTAATAATGATATCCAACAGTTTTGAAAATTTTGGTCTGTTGCATCTGATAAGAATAAGCAAACACTGAGTTATGGATGATTATTGTGAGCCTGGTATGATAAGGTATGTGCATGGCACCTCAAACATTTGGCATAACCAAATAAGGTTGTTGTTATCCCTTCAGGGGATTTAACAATGAAAGAATTGCATGTTATACAACGTATCTCCTTACTACTGATATGAAGTGCTGTATATGCTGCTAGTGCATGTTCTCAGATCTTATGTAATTTATTGTGGGACTGGCATGCATATGGAGAATCCTGTTTTCAAAGTTTATATCAGTCATCCTCCACTAGTCATTGTTAAAAGTTAAGAATACCAATTAACATACATCTCAACAGCTCAATTCAGCAGTAGGCACAGGTTTTATTAGTGAATGCTTTGCAGTGTTATATACTTCATTAACTCAAAACAAACAAACTACTTGTCATACACAGCAAAAATTAAAATTTTAAAATAATTTATTGCCTAATTAGTATACAATTATTAGTTTGATTTGTCAAACAGTTTGTTATGGCTACGTGCATGTTGTTCCTATGACACAATGTGCATATAAATCTTTACACTAGAATAAATGTATTCAAAGCCTTTTGGGCAGATATAATCATTTTAGTGGTAAATTTATTAAATTGTTGGCATGAAATATATGGAGACTACACAACACCCTTAAATTATAATGCTTCCACTAATTGTTAGTAATAGTAGTTATGGCATTACAATAATATGTATTCATATTTATCTGAACAACCAACTAAATGTACTATCAAACAAATTAGTTATTTAATTTTGTTTTTACAGTGATATAGCTACTTTCTTCACTAGTAGGTGTGTGTTGAAGTATGAGAATTAATAATATTTGCACAATCTTTGCAAGCATTGTTTTCTAAAGTGCAATTCAAAATAAAACTACTATCAGTCTAATAATGTACTGACATACCATATAACAACTCATATGGGAATTTATCAAAAAATGATACAGCATAGATAGCTGTAGTTTAACCTATTATCTTGCAAGTGTGATCCTTACAATAAATATTAACAGAGGCTGGAAGAAATAATAGACAATGTACAAAAAACATTATCAATTGCTAATGAGTCTAAGGATTAGGAGTGGTTGATTGTTGTCGAGTTACTCAATTATATGACAGTAGACTGACTGGCTATCGTCCTAAATTAATGACAATCAATAAAGAGTAACATAAACTTCATATTAAAATTAATTCTTATTACTGGTTGTTACCAACAAATTGTGGATACGAGAACTACAAAGTATTCAATATATGCAGGGCGGTAAAGCTGTAGTAAATGAAGCTCAAACTGAAGCAATTGAGAATGAAGCAGCCCTAGAAACTGAGGGAGAAGATTAGTCACTAATTGTTGAAAAAACACAGTTGCATGTACTACTGTAATTAATTTTATTTCCTATATTGTAAATACTTTAATGATTTTTAGCTGTTTTTATAAGGATTTGTGCTGCATCAACTTATTTTATGTCTATATGCTTGTTTATTGATGAATTTGATTTGTGTCACACAGAAATTTAGGGGCGGGTGCAGCACATAAATTAACCCTCCCAGATGTTGCCAGAATAAAAGTTTATTTCCATAAAAGAATATTACAATGTAATTATCAAAATCAGAGAGTATAATGGTACTTTGTGTAGGATGGCACCAACAAAAAATGGCTGTCCATACATTTCAAATTTCAATAGTCTCGCAAGCTAGACCCAACCCTGAAACTGTTAAATATTAAAGCATTACAAATTGGACATAACAACTGTACATAAGTATAATAAGTATAAATGAAGCATTACTTATGCACAGTTGTTGTGGAAGTGCATTTAATGTCGTTGGTCGAGGTACCATCCCATGTTAACTTATTCCTGTGCTTTTTGGGTTTTGATAGATATCCCTACTTACTCTTTATGTTTTATACTTTTATTATATATAATATCAAAAATATATATCTTTCTTTCTTGAGGGAGGACACAATACCAAAGAAACCATCATGATGATGATCATGACGTGTATGTACAATTGAACATTTCATGAATAATTAATTAGCAATACATTGGGTGTCACTAGAACTTTATACCTTTAGGTTTTGTAATGTTGCAATTTTAAACCAGGATGCTGAGGAAGGACATAAACACTTAGCTACTTAATAAAATACTAATAATTATAAATTTCACTGCAATTTGGGCCTATGGAGGAAGGGTCTAGTCTATTGCTTTACTACTTGTACCTCACACAGAGTATATTGTGGTACAATCCTTCAAAATCCACACGAAATTGGGACGACACTAAAGTTTTACAAATGCATAGTTCGTGAAAAGACCTCATAATTGAGAAAGAGAGCGCCTAACAATAGCAGTAGCTTCACATTGCACTTGATTGAGCTGTGAAGTTGCATTCAAAATTATCAGTTCTCGATACACAAATTCCAAGGAAACTCTAAATGGGTCCAGGGTATCTTCTGGTATGTTTTTGCCATCGGAAAAAACAGCCAAGTCATTCACAACTCTCCTCGCAACAAGATTTAAGATCTGTCATGTTGGGGAATCCCCAGCCAACCACACTGTCCAATTACAGGTGAATGAATAGAAACAACCCTCCAATTCACTAAACAAATATACTCCACTAGAAGCAACACATCTCGAAATATACCCCTCCAATTCACTACATATGCACATGCACTCCACTAGAAACAACACCCCTCCATTTCACAAAACACGTACTGATACTCCAACAGAAGCAACGCACCTCCAAATCAGAAATTGGACCTCCGAATTTTGGCACTTTTCACCCTAGATTAGGTCGATAATTCACGCAGTTGCGTAGCCAAGAGGGTGGAGGTTGGGGATTGAAGACAAGCTGTGGATAAGTTTTGGCAAGTTGTTTCCATCTTCATTGACTTCTTCAAGATGTTTTACACGATCTCTCACTAACTACTATTTAGGAAACTGCAGGTTCTAGGAGTCAGTGGTAATGAGCTGCTCTGATTTAAGGACTTCCTGTCCTCTAGGCAACAAAGAGTGATCCTTGATGGTTTTTCTTCGGAATGCTTAATTAACTGTTCATCGAGGTGTCCCGCAAGGTTCTTTATTAGGTGCCTTACTATTTCCATCTACACCAACAATATATCATCTGTAGTGAAAGATGAAATGCAGATGTCACTCTAAACTCTCTCGTATGAATGGCTCATATCAAATACCTTGGAGTTCTCTTGGATTCATGAATTAATTTCAAACATCATGTGAAAGCCATCACATCTAAGGTCTATGGAGCATTAAGAACACTTAGGCAGGTACAAGTATCTTTTCTATTACCATCCTGGGAACTATTACATAGATCAATTACCTTACCTAGCATCGCCCTTCAGTTTGGGAACACAGCTCTGTTGGAATTATCAACAAAGTAGAGAAAATACAGAACAGAGCCATGAGACAGATTCTCAATGCTCCCCTAGAAGTTTAATTATAAATCACTGTTTTGGTCAAATCTCAATAATTTACCTTAACTTTTTACTTTTTAGTTACTTTAATCTTTGTAGTTCGTTTTGTGCTTTGATTTCTTATGTTTGTCTTCTATTATTCTTCTTTATCTTTATTTATAATATGTTTGAATTTTTTCTTTTCAGATCTAGAGCTCCCTGGTAGACCAGCATTTGCTGATGGAACTATGTACTCGGTCTACATAAAATTTACCTACATACCTATATACTCAAAATTTAATTACCACAAAAAAATGTGTGGGCGGAGTGCTTAATATAATTTTTTTAATTCTCATATTTTGTAAGACTGAAGATTCTAACTTACTTTACTGGAAAGAAGAGTTCTTAAAGAAAGCCACTGATGTAAAACTTTATGCTCTGCTATCAGCAGGAAGTAGTTCCACGGGCTTCGTTACTAGCCTGTATAACTTTTGCATTTTAAACAGCAGTGAATTTTAACTCAGTTAGACAGAAGACCTTCTGAGAAAGCCATTGATACCAAAAACATGCTTCGTTAGCTGTGGGAAATTCATTTCTTAATTTAAGTCTTGTTGCTATGGAGATATCATAGGGATGGCCCATGGGGCCATCCCTATGATTGCTTTCCCACGGGTTTGATGTATGTTTATGTATCTACCATTACTAGTGGCACTAGTGTCTCTACCTTTCTATATATGTACTCGAAAACCGGGACCTGAAGAAGTAAGTGTAACTACAGTCTAAGTGCACAAAAACTGAAGTCAATTAAGAAAGTTAACATATATCTTGATATATGTTAACTTTCTTAATTAATTAATGCAACTGCTAAGTTTAACTGTTTAAGGTGGTACTAGGGAGTGGGCGGATGCGACTCCAATCAGTTTCAAAATACAATATAATATAATATGAGTAAAATTGGATGTAATACCAACCTTCATATCTTCTAATCACCTTTATAGTGTCCTGGAATTGATAAAACGTATATAAAATCTCCATTTTTATGGCCCGTAGGGCCATCCCTATGATTGCTTTCCCACGGGTTCGATGTATGTTTATATATATATATATATTCTTGTGTCACTTACGCGAGTATGCGTTGTATACGTAGTTAAGGAAGTTACGTCATTCCCGGGGGGCCGGCTCAGTCAATTAATGGGCGTGGCGCGTAATAGAACGCGCATTCTACAGACAAGAGTAGAAGAAAGAAAGCTGTAGCTCTACTAGCTTATGTAGAAACTGGAACTAATAGCTGGCTATTCTTCCTGAAATATATTTCTAAAGCTCTAGAAGATCTTTAAAAGGTAAGGAGAGTAGATAATCGAAATAATAACTATAGTAGGCTATTGTGTTTCAGGCATAATAAAGTTAGCCATGATTACTGAATGCTGGACACCACAAAGCAATCATAGGGATACTTTTTTCTCTATATACACTTGTTTCAATTGTAAAAAGTACAAAACCACGAAAGCCACGTACAATGTGTTTTGAGAAAATGTACATAGCCGTTTTCTGCAAATTCATTTTACTTTTATAGTTACAAGAGGCTGAAGAAAGCTGAATTCTGTAGCTTTTCAGTGAAACCATAAAATCTACCTTTCTAGGCACTATCAAACTCCGATCTTTCTCAGAGAGCAACTACAGTTACCCCGCCATTGTTAAAAACACCCACCGCCCCCTCCTTCACCAACCGTGGGCCGTGTGTAGCTTCAGTGAAAACATTTAGGCCCAATAATTATACCCCCGGGTGGGTGTGGCTTCTAAAAGATACAGAATTGAACCAGATTGTATGCAGCAAGAAGCTGGCAAGACTAGAAACCGATTGGAGTTTCATCTACCCCTCCCCCTAGTACAACCTTGATATATGTTAACTTTCTTAATTAATGCAACTGCTAAGTTTAACTGTTAAATGTCATAATTATGCAACGTTTGCCTTAATTATAACGAAGGCTGCAAATTCTCTCACTGGAGTAACTTGTTTAGTTGTCTCTTGGTCTAAAAGGTTTTGAGCAGCTAGTCTAGGAGACCTTCTAAGATTAACAACAGGCTGTATAAACCCTCCTTTGTTTTTATGGCCCGTAGGGCCATCCCTATGATTGCTTTCCCACGGGTTCGATGTATGTTTATATATATATATATTATATAATTATATATATATGTTTGTGTCACCTACGCGAGTATGGGTTGTATACGTAGTTAAGGAAGTTACATCATTCCCTGGGGCTCGGTCAATTAATGGGCGTGGCGCGTAAAAGAACGCGCGATCAAGCTCTACACACCAGCAGAAAGAAAGCTGTTGAGCTTACGTAGAAACTGTAACTAATAGCTAGCTATTCTGCCTGAAATATATTCCTAAAGTTCTACAAGGTCCTTTGAAAGGTCAGGAGAGTAGATAATCAAAATAATAACTATAATAAGCTGTTGTCTTTCATGCTTGATAAAGTCAGCCATGATTACTGAATTCTGGACACCACAAAGCAGTCATAAGGATACTTTTATCTTCACTTAAATTTGTAAAGCAATCATAGGGATGTTTTTTTCTCTATATACACTTGTTCTTATGAAAATTTGATGCAAATAGAGCATACAGGACAAGACAAGATAGCTAATTAAAGCTAATATTTAAGTCCGTCCACAAAACAAAACAAAAAGATAATAATATATGAAGGTGCTATAGCTATTTACATAAATAGTATAACAAACATGATTTAAAAAAGTGAATGGTTTAAAGCTACTGACCTCAGTGAACCGTAGATTTGCTTCGTGTTTTACTGCACCAACTACATCCTCCATTCCTGGCTGTAGAATTATTATGCTTCAATTCTGCAGGTATCCTGTTTTTTCTGTGGAGAAAGGCTATGATATGCTGACCAGAAATCCCTAGGGGATTTTAGCTTGTCAGCAAGGCTCTTTAAGAGATTTGTTTTTACAGATCTCAGAGCAGACAAAACCTTGTTCCAGGCACTGGTGTACTTAGATCATGTTTGCTTTGTTTTGAGTAGTTTGGCTTGTTTGAAAAGCTTAAGTTTTCTTTTGACAGCTTTCTTAAGGTCTTTGGTCAGGAATGGGAGGCTGTGCCTATGTTTAATGACTTGAGATGGAATTGTTTGAGACATTGTGTTCATGAAAAAGTCGAGCCATTGTGACCAGAGAGTGTAAACATCCTCTGAAGGAAAGGAGTCAGCAGAGAGACACTGAAGGGTGGAATTGGCCTCATCAAAGTCTGCTTTCTTGTATAGCCAGATCTTTCGACGATGACTTTTACTAGTTGTTTTATTTAGTCTTAGCAAGACAGAGTTGTGGTCAGAGCCAGGCACAGGAGGTTGAACAGAACAAGAGGTGTTAGGTAGGTGTTCAGACACATAAATGTGGTCTATGAGTGTGGCGGCTGAGGTGGCAGACTCCCTAGTGGGAGAGGTGACTGCTTGCTTAAGGCCGAACTTATACTGAATGGAGGAGAGTTGTGGGTGGTTTGAATTGGACTGCTGATCAGATCAACATTGAAGTCGCCAGTGAGTAAAAGATTCCTCAGTCTCTTCCAGTGAGGATTCAAGTTCATCAAGATTTGATGAGTCCGACGATGGTGGTCTAAAGTACAGTCCACAAGTGATAGTCTTCCGTGTCAACTTAAGGTCCACTAGCAGAAGTTCCATTCTTGCGTGGATCAGACGAACTGACATGTGATAGGCTCATGAATGTAGACCGTTACCCCACCTCCATGCCTGTCTCTGTCCCTACGGGTTAGAGAGTAGCCATTGATGTGGAGCTCGTCATTAGATATTGAATCGTCTAGCCAGGTTTCACAGATGGATATGATGTTGGGGGTGTTGACTGAGACAAGTACTTGAGGTGGTCCAGCTTGGGAAGGTGGCTTCTGCAGTTTGCATACAGAATAGAGATGAATTCTGTGGGGAGAGAGGAAGGAATCTGAATCTGGGCTTCATTGGGATTTGAATTAGTATTTAACTGCGAGGTGTTAAAGATGGAGTCTGAGCTGGTTGTACCCTGAAAGGTGTCAAATATGGAGTCAGAGTTGGAAATGTTGAAGAAAGGCTTGGCTTCCTTCTGACAATTCTTACAACTCCAGGGCTCATCAGACAGCTGAAGCGCAGAATACTCTTCCTTGGACATACCAATACACCTCGTATGTAGCCAGTAACAACAAACTTCACACAGAACAGCATGTTGTCTAGAAGTAACAGGTTTGAAACAGACACCACAGGGATGCCTGCATTGCATTGGACCAGGATTACATTCAATGTCACCAGCAGAGAGTAATAGTAGCAGTCGCAACACACAAGGCGGATCAAATTTCTTGAGTTTGACAGGTTTAAGTATCGGACGCCATCTCCAGGTGGCTATATGAATTGAGCAACTGTTGACACTCACTACTCTTGGAGCTAAATAGAAATTATGGTTACCAGGTGGTCCCCCAGGAAGTATGGCAATGGTGGAATAGGTTCAGGAGGTGGCCTTAATCGATAAACGAGGAAAACAACAAAAACAGTGGAGAGCACAGAAGAGCACCTCATCGTAATGTGCAAGATGACTCTATACTGTAAAACAAGACATATTTTGTGTTGCTTGATAGTAACAGTGTCACTGTCAAATCAGCTAGCTATAATGAACTTTTGACACATAATGTAACTATAGGGCGCTAAAGGCCACATTATTGATACTGTAATACGTACGTATACAACCAGGATCGTATGATAGAAAAAAGTAAAAGAGAAGGAGCATGAAACTGTTCAGGTCATCGATAAAGACCAAAGTTACACTGTTACTATCAAGCAACACAAAATATGTAAAGCTACTTTGACAGTGACACTTACTGTCAAGCAGTATATATGAATGACTTCTTGTTTAGTTGTTACACAATTTGCACTCACAGTACAGTGATGTTACAATGTACTTATATGGTGACAAAAGTGGGAGGTTAGCTCCCTGGTTTATAAAGTGGAAGGGGCTCAATTCCCTCTGCCCCCTCCCCCCATGCAGTATCTCTGCCAATGCGTAAAGATAGGCTGTACAGTCGTAGCCAAGGTGTGGTGGTAGCGGCTAGCCTGGGCATATATGCCCAGGGAACCTTCACTGATCTGTGCCCAGGCAAACGCTCATACATTTTGAATCAGTGAATTCCCCGGCATTGAAATCAGACTTGTTCGTTCACTTGAGTTACTTCAGTATAAAAACAAGAGAACTGACATTAGAAACACTAAAAGCACCGATCATGAAACACCAAGAAATAGATTGACCACACCCACTATAATAGACACGAAATTTTCGCGACGCTCTTCGCGGGTCAAAAACATTCTGCCCAGGGGACTCTGGCTACGCCATTGTGCACAGTATCTATCAGTCACTGTTTGTGAGAATGAAATTAATGTATAGTAGTCAGCTAAAGTTTCTGAAGTGATACATCACGGTAACCCTGACAATAGTCTCATTCCCAGGCTCACACTTTTTGTCCCAAGAAGAAATGTTTGACTTGTTTTTCCACCTTTTCTGTTGGTGAGTCTGGGAAACGAGACTACTCTGACAAAAGAACAATCAAATTTCACAGTGAAATTCATAGACATGGGCTACAAAATATTCAATACCACATTAGTGTAATACCTTCTCAGTTTTTTGTTTTAATCTGCCCGTGTGGAGAAGATGACGCTTACTACTGTAACAGCAAATTATTTGTTCAGATTTGAACCCTAATACACAAGATCCTATAGTTTGGCAATTTGGCTCTACATCTTATAGTAATTCAATATTTCTCTCTATTTGAACTGTGGATGACTATCGCTATCGACTTTTGACAGTGGGCCACTGGCATATCTGGCCAGCGGCGTAGCCAGACCAAGAAATGAAGGGGGGCCCGGCGTGCGAAGCACGCCGCGAAAAATTTTCGGCTAATTAATTATTCACGAGGGGCGTGGCCAATACACCGAGACTGCCCGTTCATTGATCATCGACAAATTTACAAACACAAATCCTCGTCTACATCTGACTCACGCTCTGACAGTACTCTAAGATGGTTTAGATCGATTAACTTTTCATCAATCAAAAATAACTAACCTTTTCCTAGAGTGGACTGGTGCTAGAAAATTAGTAATAATTAGTGGAACAGTTACAAGATTTGCAAGAACAATTAGAACAGTAAGAGGGAAAGTATAATTTCTATGTGATAGTAAATATAACAATTAGATGTACGGTGACTGTTGTTAAAAATGGGGTACTCCAATGGTTGTTTATATTTGATACCCCAAGATATCAGATATGAACAACCACTGGAGCACCCTACTTTTAACAGTGTTATTAAAATATTTTCAACAATTTCAGACTGCCCTGAATAGTTTTGGGGGTACCACGGGACCACCTTCACTGATCATTTGATTTACTATATATACATGATTATAATTATTAGTACAAATACGTTAATTTTCTCTAAAAACAATTGATTTTTAATATTCTTTTATGGTAGCAAACATTTATTCCGCCTGCCCCCAACGTCATAATTACGTACGTATACAATGCATTTGCGACACACAAACCAATTATTGATGTAGTATATAGACGAAAAATAATTTACTCTGGCCCAAATTCACTCTTTTAAAAACAGTTAAAAATCACACAAGCATAATTATAATTATATTAAGACAGCAGTACATATTACAACTATGTGCTTTCAACAATTAATGGCTCATCTTCTCCCTCAGTTTCTAGAGATGCCTCATTCTCGATTGCTTGTTTCAACTTGTTCAGTTTGAGCTACAGCTTGACCGTCCAGCATATATTGAATACTTTGTAGTTGTTGTTGCATTATTTGTATTTGATTGTCAATAGATTCAGAAGCATTTGTTCCTTTTTTTTTACTAAGTCGTATAGAGTTGGCTATTATTTCATAAACATCCAGTGGCAATAGGAGTGCTGATACAACACCTCCTACAACAGCTACACCTGCTACTGCAGCTCCCCCAATTCTCAGACCTAAACCAATACTATCAACAGCTGCAATACCACCCAATTCTGCCAACCCTACGACTGCTCCCTTAGCTCCAACTGCTCCAAACTGAACTATTGCTTTGCCTGCACGGAAAAATAACAGAGCAGTCTCTTCAGCACCGAATTTGTCTGTACTTTCTACTGTGTCATTATTCAGTTTCTTTATTTCTTCAAGTAACTCGTTAACACTGACTGTAATTTGTTTGTCAAGTACAATTGTTTCTTGGACTTTTTTCAGATCTCCCTTTACAATAAAACGTTCTGCTATTGCTGTACCACCTGAAGTTGTACCTCCAGCAACTGCTACAACTGTTCCAACTACAGACAATGCAATTGAACCACCAAATGTAACTGGAAGTAGAGCAAAACCAACAATAGTTAACACACCACCGACTATACCAGCTGAGGCTCCTGAAATTTTTGCTATACGACAATTTCGAGCTGTTTTGAGTATTTCTGCCTTTTTCTGTGTAAGGTTTGCAATGACATTTTCTCGAATAGGACACCAAACTGCAGTGATCATATTGAATTCAACAATACTCTTGAGTCCTTTCTCACTACAGAAGGTAAGGAAAAAATTAGGAGAGAATGGAAAATTATTGCCAGAAAAAAGTGTGTGTATCATATGATGATATTCTTTGCATGCATATACTGCAAAAAGTGATACATTAATTCAACAAAGTATATTGGTTACACAAGTTTCATTTTTAGAAAGTCTGTTTAATTTTGTTGCTAAGTAACTATTTTAACTCTCTTAGTTTATCTATCCTATCTGCATGGATAACATTATTATATCTGACCAAATTTGTGAAAATAGACAGTTATGCCTTACTCGCAGGTGATCATTGTTTTAGCAAATAAAAAGGTTCATTAACATCTAACCTATTCACCCATATACCTCCAGAAAGGTTTGGAGACATCTCTGTGCTTTGATTGCCACTCCTAAAATGGTTTTAATCCTTACTTCTAGGGATTCTTTTTCTCAAAATGAAGGTTATTGTTACTACAATGGTTTAATCCTTTGATTTAGCTTTGTCTTTTGCTTGATTGGGATGTATCATATATCATTCTAGAGCTAATTGAATGCTCTATTCAAAAAAAAAACTTTGGAATTTTATCCCATAAGCCTGGTTTTCGCTAATCCGCTCATATATTTTTGGATTTTGTACACATATTTCTATTGTGAATGTAAAAGTTCTTATCAGGAATGCAAAATTTTATCTTTTTGAAATGCAAACATATATTTATTACCATAACTTGGGCTAAATTTCAGTAATGTACAGTAAACACATTTAAACATGTAAGTAAACTGAGTGAGCTATACTACAGTAATAATGATATAAGCATTTATTATTAAATAATATACAAAGGCTATATATGCCATAGTACAATTACTATGCGCACTTATACACACTGTTGCATTCTTTATATGACAAAATCTCCATTTCTTTCATGTTTTAGAACTCTGCCATTGCAAACTGCTGTTTGTGTTGTGGAAGTACCATTTATGTATCAGTGTGTATCATAATTATATAGTATTTCTTCTCAGTGTGTATATCAGACCTTCACTCCTTGATAGCAGCCCTCAGTTTCAACACTGGGTGCTATCTCGGGGTTCAGGTCTGATATTGCTGACCCCACACCTCAAAGCAGCCATACTTGTAATCATACTTGCTATAAATCTGTACAATAAACAACTACTATTAATTATATCATCATAGAAACATTTTTTAAATTTCATGCATCATCAGAAAATTGTGTTGATATTGGATGTCTTTAGGTATGGATAATTGGGTATAATGGACATGATTGAAATAGTGATGTTGGCCAGACCTTTTGCTAACCAATTACACATTCTGTTTGTGTTTCAGATTTCATTTGAACAATAATAAAAAAGACTTGGTGGTTTTGGAAACCACAAAACTGCAAGTACTACAAAAGTCTTTTAATACTGCTTATTGCACTGATATATAGTGGAAGCAAGCTATTTGACTGTTCTGAAGTTTAACTATTTTAGTTCACACAAACACATATCAAAACGTGTGATAGATAAACAAACAACTTCCATATAACCCTACATAAGTACCTACATTACTAAAAAGCAAAGGACTAAGTAACTGTACTTATGTAGACTGGGGTTATATTTTAGTATTACAAGCACGAACTCACATTGCAGACAATTCTTTTATGGGGCAGATATCTTCTCCATATGTTGCATCAATTACCAGTTGTTCATTAAGATTTAATTGTTGACTGGTTTCTGTTAATACTTCTTGCAGAGACTTCACTGTATTTGCATTTTCCTGTAGTTGATTGACTAAATGACTCTCTCCATCTCTTCGCATTAATACAGATGTGTTACAAACGATTTTGTAGGTGTGAGAATACGTGTTCACGTTATGATCAATTTCAACCTCGTCATCTAAAGATGTAGGTAGCAGATTTGTCTGGTCATCTTCTGTTGTAAGCATGGGCCTCATTTGTGTTGTTACTTCTGGTGACCAAACGTCAAAAAGAAAGATTTTCGCCTTGCCAACTAACTGTGGACAATTTTCATCTGAATAGTGGCTCATAATTTCCTGGACACTTATGCTATTCCTCATTTTGCTGTTATAATCGGTGGCAAAAAAACTGTCACCTTCTCCCTCACAAAGGATAATGATAGCTAATGAACTGCAATGAGATTGCTCACAGTCTCTGACAGTGGACAGCACATCTCTCATGGCATTAACCGTCAAGTGATGGTAATACTGTACATGATATCCAAATGTGTCTGCAAAGAGTGACTTTAATTTCTCTTTGTTTGTATAAGCAGTGGTTGCTACAGGACATATGTTATCGATTACTATACAGTATCCCCTCACAATGGTTGGAAAGTACCTGTAAAAAAAGGTAGATATTATTAATATCTAGCTATATATAGCATCATTTGGCAGAGATTTTATTATGAATACTTACCAAATGTCTTGTGTTTCTTTCAGTTTACAGGTATTTCTACCTGTATTGTCAAAGCAAGACTTTGCCTGATCATAGAAAGCTTTGTGGATTCCATAAACTAACTCATTGGAATTGTGATCATAGCTTTTGAGCTGAAGAAAGCTTTTGTCTGGAAGACCAAGTAGAGAGGCAATATTTTCAGTGATACGTAACAACTTTGGTCCAACAGGAGGCATTATATTGGTTGGCGAGACATTGAAGTTAATGTATGTATCACTAGTATACATGTTGAAATTAAAGCAACTTTGATTTGACAATGAAAGGCTTAAAATATGTGGCAGGACAAAGTTATTTTGAAACCTTTCAATGAGCAATTTATCATTTTCATTTCCCATTTTATTCACAATTCTTTTCAAGAGTTGATAGTTGATCCACGAGGTATGCTTGTATATTTCAGAGAAGGCATCAGCTAAAGTGTCAAGAGTGGGAAACATGTTATTTTCGAGAGGGTCAGCATCTTCACGTACTGCGCATCGTTGCAAAAAAAGTAGAAGATCTGTGAGAAGAATATTTTGGTTTTGAAATGAACAAAATATCTGAGCACTTAGAATTGCAAACTCTTCTCTGACAGCTGCATTTTGCTGTGCACTAAAATTGGCAAGAGAATTTCCGTATTTTCGAATGAATGCTATTAGTTGCTGATTTCTTCTAAAACAATCTGAGAGCTCTGTATATGTAGCTCTGTCTCCTTTCATTTTCCGCCACCTCCACATAAACTGGAGCTTTTCCACATAATCCATTGCTGGATTTGTAGCTTCTAGGGATGTGGAGTCGTTATCAGCAGGTAAAGTGGCTTTCAAAGCTGTAATTACTTGTGCACATTTTTCAAATTTCAAAGCGAAAGTGAATAAGAAAGAATCATCACAAATCTTTTGAATTTCTGTATTGCAAAATGAAGTATACAGTATAGTAATTATATACACCAAATCAAAAGGTATATGATGTACCTTGATTACTTTCAATATGAGGAGTAATTGAAAACAATTTGTCTTGTATTTCCTTATTCGTTCTAAAAAAAGAAACAGTCACAGTGTTAAAATTCACTATTTCAAACCTAGCGATAAAGATATTTATATGTATAGTGGCTACATAGGCTGCCATTTGGAGGTGGTTATAGACATACATATCAGAGAGTACGGTAGTACTCTCTATGTAGGGATGGCACGGAAAAAATAAATGGCCGCCCATACATTTCAATTGCAAGTGATGAGCTTAAATCTCTGGTAATATATACAGGTAAGTTTTAATACACACATACCTATTCATATCTAGTGTTTTTATGACTACCAATACCTTCTAGATGACCAAAAACTGTCGCTAAGGTAGAGAACCAGCGAGTGGCAAAATCTTCATCATAATATTATTATATATTATATTAATATTATTTTTCAGACAAATAATTTTTTTGTTTGTTGAACTATCACACTAATTCTAGCACAATTCCAGTCGCATTCATAGTAAAATTCTGGTCTTAAAGTAGCAAGATGATATCTTTAAATACTATGAAAGAAGACAGTCTCAACGACAACAAAGAATTTATCTCTAATCGGACGCCATTTTAATTAATTAAGTCACGTGGTATATAAATGCGCAAGTGAGTGATGGCATATATAGTAATAAAATTTGTGAGGAATGTATCTTATAATAATGAATATAAAACTTATTAATATTAAAACCATTGTATAATCATATTATATACTATGATAAGCATTGGAATAGTGAATTGTTGACACAGTGACGGACACTACTTCTTGTAGGACTGCAGACAGAAATAGATCATCTGTAAGTGAAAGAGAATGATAATCAATTCATAAATAATTAATATATACAAAAGACTGACCTTCATTGATGAACAGACTTTATGATTGAATGATTTCATATGATATATAACTTATACCAGTACTTGTACAATCTACAAAAAATATTCACACCATTCAGAAAAAAAGCAATGAAAACAAGAATAATAAAAAACATTTCCAATAAAAATGAAAGAAGATATAGGGATGTCAAAACCCAAAAAGCATGCGAACAAGGTTAGGTGGGACCCAAAATTAAACAAACCACTTCCGTATAACCCTACATAAGTACAGCTCTTCATATTTTGCTTTACAGTGGTTTAAGTACTTATGTAGGTTATATGGAAGTGGTTTGTTTAATTTTGGGTCCCACCTAACCTTGTTCGCATGCTTTTTGGGTTTTGACATCCCTACATCTTCTTTCATTTTTATTGGAAATGTTTTTTATTATTCTTGTATATGTAGTGCCTGCAAGAAAATTGGTTAAGGGCATTAGCTACATGCCTTTAACCACCTCCCGAATGCATGACAGTGTTCTATACCATAGCAATTAGCAAACTTTATACAGCAAAGTGAAGTCTTTACAACAGACTAATTTAAAAAAGAACCACTTAAGAGCTACCAACAGATTTGAAATTATGCAAGAATCAAAATAAACGACAGGCTTTCTCTAAAACCTTTTGGTTATAAAGTTATGACAATTTTTACAACTCATGATTGCCGTTTTACCACTTTCAGAACACTTCTGTTCGCAAAAGAGTACATGGAAACACTGATCATCTTGTTTGAAGGCTATCGATGTCAATTAAATCACAGCTTGAAATCAAGTAGCTAAAGTTGAAGTAGTGACTACAACATTGAGTAGTCTTGCAAGCCAAACTTTCACACGGAACATGGCAAGAGAATCTGGTCAAACTTGCATAGCTGAGTTGTCATGCTTGTCTAGGAATAGATAAGTGATCAGTGTGTGATAATTGTAACATCCTGCTTTTAAACATGGCTGCTAATTTTGGTTGTTGTTTGTGTCAAGAAATTCTACCTAATGACCATCGTAGAAGAAAGAAACTTCATGGGCCAAGCAGTACAGACTTATATATTTGAATATAAGAGATCCAAATGCTTTTATTTGCTACAAAAGTGAAACAGAATTGATTAATGTTCAAAAACTGGAAGCAAAAATCAATGTACTTACAGCTGACATCAAAGACAAGTTATCTAACTGTACTAAGTATGTTCAAAATAATGTAGATTACTACACACCAACATCAGCTTGTAAAATGCCAATGTACAGTTCTGATCTAGAAGGATAACCCCTTTCAAAATATATGTGTTTTGAGCATGATAATGTCACTGTTCAAGGACAGCAATCTTCTTCAAAAACCAGTCTGCTGTTTTAACTTGTGAATACTCAACAGTTCTGCACTCGCATATTTAATCTTGCTCAGTCTGTACCCATTTATCTGAAGTACTTCACACGTTCATATCACACCCAGCTGCAGACTCACGTCACAACTTAGTCTTGCTCGCTTGACCAATACCATCACAACTCAGCTATGTGAAATTAAACAGACTGTCTTCCTGCATTGAGTGAGAGTCTGGCTTGCGAGACTAAACATCAAGCTGGCTTTAAGTTTTCTGCCACCAAATTCCACCTTCACCTATTTCACTTCTCGCACAGTGCACATAATTGAAGGCACAAAACTGTTTTTGACTTTATTTAGGATTGCATTTTACTCCTGCCTCTTGTGCACACATACACATAATTTATATATAATTAATTATTGTCTCAGTATAATAATAATAATAATTATTATTATTATAGCATTGTCTATAATTATTTTCTTATCAATAAATATTCTTATTTCCTAATCACAATTGTGGCAAGGGTTCTGCACTGTGAGTGCATTCATTTTATTTTGAATTAACTATTGCACTTTAGAAAGCAATACTTGCAAACTACAAGATTATTGATGATGAATATTATCATTCCCAAACGTTCAATCTACACCTTAAGACAACTGAAATTGACTCTCAGCTCTGTGGTTTGTTTGTTTTGACTTAGGTATGTAAGAGTGGAAAGGATAGTGATATTATGTTCACATCATTATTGCTGAATTCAGGTGTTGAAGAGTAAGTTTGTATTCTTAATAACATTCATTGTGTTGGAATGTTGTTGCCCACAATGACTAAGTAAATTAATAGTGGATATGATGTCTGACAGTTTTGAAAACAAGATTCCCAAGTAATATACTTCTCCCACAACAACTGATAACATGCACTAGCACTTCACATCAGCATTAAGAACATATGATGTAAAACATGCTATTCAAATAAGTAAAGAACCACTCTGTTTTTACATGGCGGCAGCAACTATGAAAATACGCTATATATAATACATTGTATTTCATTTAATACTATTGTAATAGTGGCAGACTAGCTATAGTTTAGTCATTAGAAGTCATAATGCCTTTCTAAAAGGGGTTTTAGTTAACTAAAACAATACTATACTGTTTATGAGGACTAATTGTATCATGTAACCACAGTTTCTCCCACTAACATGAATAATAATATATACAATGTGAAGTAGTTAGTAAAAGAGCTAAATCATTCACATAGAACAATCATAATTTGCTCATTAACTAATAAATAGATATACACACTTCAAAAACAAAGTTGTTATAATAACTAATTTATTACTGTACTAGTATAATTATAGAGTTACTTAGCTGCTTTGACAGTGACACTTACTATCAAGCAGTATAAGTGACGACATCTAGTTTTGCAGCTTGTTCCTGGCTTCAAAATAATTATTTAAGTTAGATGTTTATAATTAGAGAAATGAAACTCATATAACCAATTAAATTGGTCAAATAACAAATCAGTTTTTACAGTGCACTTGCATTCAATAAAACAGAAGCTAAATAATATAATAATTAAGTATGATACTGGTCTAACCACTGGAATTGGTTAAAACAACAAATCGGTGATCTTGTATGGTATAATTTGCAGTGTCATTCTCAATTGAAAACAACACTTGTTAAGCTTATGTCATACATATTGTATATGTAGTTAAAGAAGTTATCATGCACTCCTTGGCTAGGGTACTTGGGTGTTCCTACTAATGTATAGAATATTTCTTGCAACTGTATACTAATAATCAATAAAGTTAATAGTTACTTTAACAATTTTCTTTTTACAGTGTAGTGCTTTCAAATTTTATATATGATTGAGACAAGCAAACAATACAAGAATTTTATTTGTAGGTAAAAATTCTAGTATTGTATAAGGGATAACAACAAAATTAGTCTTGTTTGTGCCAAATTCTTTGATACTTTATGAGACCAGTTTGCTCAAGCTCATGATAATCATCCACCACTAGTACTCGTAGTTTGCGTATGCTTATCAGAAGTCACAAATCATAATATTACACTGCGTGTATAAGTTTTTAATTTTTTGATTTGCATATTTCTTCTGATGTGAAGTGCTATATGGCTGTTTTGTGCATATTCAGTTCATATGTAGTTAGATTTGTAGTGGAGAAGTGCTGGCATGCATGTATAAAATGTGATTACTTTGGGAATTGAATTTTCAAAACTATTGAATATCATAATCATTCCCTCCACTATTAATTAAGTCATTGTGAAGAGAACAATATATGTATACAAACTGAATTCATAATTAGTTTGAACGATATATAAAAAAAAGAAAGCTGTTGAAGTGACTAACTATTGGTTACTATGGTTGCATGTAATATTGTAAATTTAGTTAGTTAATTTAGTTGACCTTGCAGGATACATGGGATATACCAAACTACTTGTGCCAATTGTAATTAATCAATAATTATTGAAGCACTTTTAGGTATCTTGCAGCTATTGAAGTTTAGACAGTTGTAATAATAAACTTTATCATGGTGGGCCAAACAAGCCCCCATCTGAAGGGAGGTGGGAGATTGCATTGGATAGTTGTCATTTAGGTGTCAAAATATATAGTGGAGTGACCTCTTGCACAAATGTACTGAAATAACTTGCAGATATGTAATTTCCTTGCAACTGTATATAATACATGTGTATATACTGACCAATAAATTAGTTATTTTAATAATTTTGTTTTTAGAGTGGTGTACTATTGCTTATTAAACCAATATGCAATTACCTTAAAGGTAATTAATTGTATGAAATAACCAATTGATCCACATTGTAAGGCCTATAGCATGTAACTCAAATATGATGTATGTGATGAAATAAATTCTAACTTATGCAAAACCAAAATGCCAGAGTTTTAAATCACTAAATGTTTGCTCATGTGATGGATACCCATTAGTCTATTATAAGGTTTATTGGGTTTATATACAATATGCAATCTCTATATTTGGCCAAATCTGAACCATTCATAAATTCAGTATGATAAACTCACAGTTTTAATCTGTAAGATTTTGGTGATTCTCGTATTATATATCCTTTCACGGAGAATTGACGAGTGACCTCTGAAAGAGTGAAAACCACTTCATTGCTTTCAGCCTCATATCGTACCATTTGCAGAATTCCATCGTTGATACAAAAATGTTGCGAGAGGTTTTGTTTCAACACATAGCTATCTCGCCCTTTTGATGTTGTTTCACTGGGTAGCTTTACACGCAGAAAGATGACATTCGTTGTATCACAACATGAAACATACGAATCTGATGGAATGAAGCAGATAGCTCTTTCGAGATAAGAAAGCAGATTATTTTCTTCATACTGTTTTGTCATCTGTTGATCGTTTTGACTTCCGTAATCCGAAATTAAACATTTCAGTAACGAAATGTTAAACCATGACAAGTGATTCAATAGTAATTTCACGAACATTTCATCAAGATTGGTGGCATTTCGAAGATAATTAAAACAAGAGGCACTGCCTTCAGAATCCTGGATGGCGACTGGAGTACCTAATGATATTAAAAAGTGTTTTAACTCGTTCACATTAACACGTCGTGCTTCAAAAGAATCTAAAATATCTGAAACAAGGGAAGCAAAGATGGAACGGATCTCTTCATTTTCATCATAGATAGCATGAGTCAATTCATCTCTCTCAAGCTTGCTCAGTTCTTCCCAATAGAGGTAGAATTTGTTTTGATGTATGTGAGATATTATGGGAGAGCCATGTTGTTTGAGGGAAAGCTTTTTTACATGTTGTATTGCAAACTCACACAGATTTTGATCTTTCATGTTCTGGAGCACTTTGCAGATAGCAAAATAAGTTGCATTGTTCCTTTGTCTTCTTTTCCAGTCCCATATCATTTGAATTTTCATTGATTTTGTTTTAGGAAAATTCTGTTGAATCTCTTGTATCTTTGATTGTGTTAATCCAAAACATACTGTAGTAGCTTCAAAACTTTGGATTTGGAATGCAAGAGAAAAAAGTAGAACATCATCACACTGTTGGTTCAGGAAAGAGGGAGATACATTGTATTTCTGCAAGAGGTTCTCCAAAATAGTAGATGACATATCTGACATGTGATCATGAGAATATAAAATCTTAAATATATTCATGAGATGTAATCACCAAATAGTCCCATGATCACATGTACGGAAGCCCTCTCGTTCATGTTCACGTTCCTGACAAACAGGGCCTGGGATCGTTTAGGCCCTGGGATCGTTAAGGGTTATCATCCATGTTGTTTGAGTATGGTTTAATTTGTGGCCACGCCTTATTTTTACGCCCACGCTTCATTTTTATATGTCACTAGTGCATGACGCAACCAATACGAGACGTGCTCGAACATAAACAAGAATATGAACAAGAATGTCGCTAAGGCTTCCGTACTATTTAGCCTTCTTCTCCTTTCCCTTGGTGATTATATATACACGTGGCTGATCTGCCTATGCTAACCAGCCCCACCCCACGTTGAAAGTTCCGTAATTTAGGATGGTGAATATTATATATAATATATGCTTTAATTTTACATTTGTGTCATGCACCATAGTAACATCAACAGGTTTTAAAACAGTACTACTGCAGTAAAAGGTCAAGATCTGCACTTCACTTGATATAGTAACGTAATTTTAACCGTTCGAAATGTGCCAGCATATTCTTATTTAGCTATAAGCCCTCCTTTTAACAATTTGTTTATGACATGACATTTGTTGGTTTTCTCTCCTACAATTAAAATGTGCAAAAATATTAACATCATTTGTATATATATACCTCATAATTCTGAAAAACAAAATAACAAAAAATGACAAGTATTGTTGCATCTTTATTATACCTAATAATTTACCTATACATTCCAGTTATAAGTTGCTGTACTGGCTAATTATTATAGTTGGTAGATTGGAATTATATATGAATATTCAAGTTATGCAACTGTGAGCACTGTCTTACCAAGTGCTCCTTTGCCATATATAATATCATGATGTGATTCAGAAGCTTTCTCAAGAGGAAATGATTTGCCCACAATTGGTCGAAGCCATCCATTAAGAATACCTGCTTGAATAGCACTGTGAGACTCTCGTAGTTCACTCTCTTGTGCATTGAACAGCATTACACCAATTATGCTGGACTCTTTTATCATAGTATTACGAGGATTAACTTCAATAGGACCACGACTACCAATAACTATTACGCGACCACCAATTGCCTGTAACTGTAGGTCTTTACCCAGATTAACATGAGCAGCATTCTCTATGACAACATTAACACCATTATTTCCTGATACTTCTTTAATTTTGTCTAAGTATTTGTCATCACGATGGTTGAACACATGATGTGCTCCAGCTTGCTGTACTAATTCAATACCTTCCTGTGTGCCAGCTGTTCCAATGACTGTCATTCCATATGCTTTAGCAAATTGCACAGCCCCAATGCCAACCCCTCCACTGGCCCCATGAACTAGAACTAATTCTCCAGGACGGGCATTGGCCTTTGTTATCAAAGCTCTATATGCTGTTAGGTAAGGTGTTGCAAGTGCTGCACCTTGTGAAAAGTTCAATGCATCTGGAAGAGGATGAACAAACTGACAAGGAGATGAAGTGAATTCTGCATAGGTGCCACTATTCGAACGTGAAGTCCAAACTCGATTTCCTTTCTTGAAGGTCGTAACCTCTGCTCCAACTTCCTCAACAATTCCAGCAGAGTCTCCTCCAAGGATGAATGGAGTCTCTGGAAGGCGAGAGTATTGACCAGAACGAATATATGTCTCGACTGGATTTATTCCAACTGCTTTCACTCTCACTAAAATATCTTGTTTACCAATGGTAGGTAGAGGTACATTAGTCTCGTATTTTAACACCTCAGGCCCTCCAAATTGGTGTACACGAATAGCCTTCATAGTTTTATTAAGTGATTGCTGTACCAATGTAAAAGATGTAGGGTTCAAAGAGCATTCTGAAGTCAAATCATGTGACTTAGATTGACATTGGACATGTTGAATAAGACACAGAATGCAAACACTGACAATGATAATCATAATTGAACTCACATATAAAGGTTTGAGTTTGTTCAGCATCCAAGAACGTTTTACAGAAGAAGGGGAAGGATCTAATTAGTGAGTGGTCCTCCCATGCACAGCCACACCTTTTATTTGTGACCATAATTAACTACCACAATGGCTGTATCTGTAGATGTTCCTCTTGTCCTTGTGACTGGTGCCTCAGGTTTCTTAGCTACACACATTGTTCAACAACTGCTGGTCAAGGGACAAGTCCGAGTACGTGGAACTGTACGTAGTCTTAAGAATGAAGAAAAGGTAAAACCTCTTCAAGAGATGGTTCCAGATGCTACTCACCCATTGGAGTTAGTAGAAGCAGACCTCATGAATGAAGAATCTTGGAAGGAGGCTGTTAGGGGATGTTCGTATGTCTACCATGTTGCTTCTCCTGTTCCGTCACAAGTTCCTCAAAATGAAAATGACATAATTGTACCTGCAGTTGAAGGTACACTTAATGTTCTGAAGGCTTGTGCTGAATTGGGCACAATAAAACGAGTGGTTCTCACAAGCTCAGTAATTGCTATATGGGGCGATGAGAAAGATCGTGTATATACTGAAGCAGATTGGGCAGCAGAAGAGAATGCTCAAGCCTATCCAAAAAGTAAAACACTTGCTGAAAAAGCTGCTTGGGATTATGTTAACAAGCTTGAAGATGATAAGAAGTTTGAGCTAGTAGTTACTAATCCATCATTAGTTATAGGCCCTTTGCTGAGTGTAGTAACAAGTGGCTCTGCTTCTATTGAATTTATCCAGAAATTACTTACTAACAACTATCCCACACTAGCTAATATTTCTTTTAATATAGTTGATGTACGTGATGTAGCTGCATGTCACATTTCTGCAATGGAGAAGGCAGGGGCAGCTGGCAATCGTCATATCATAACAGGACGAACTCTTTGGTTGCGAGAGATAGCTGATATAATTGCGAAGGAGTTTAAGCCACAGGGATACACTATCACTTCCTTTGTGATGCCAAATTTTGGCATTTGGCTTGCTAAATTTTTTGATCCAAATGCAAAGATTGTCTATCCCTTGCTTAATAAAAAAGTTCTGTTTAATAATGAGAGAATGCGAAGTATCCTCGAAGTAGAACCACGAGATGTTGCAACCACTATACTTGATACATGTTATAATCTAATAGAGCTTGGTGTTGTTCCAAAGAAGAATGGTTATCTAGGTCGTCCTGATACTAGGACTGATAAAAAACAAGACGATACTACAGCTGAAGTGACGAAAGATCGCTTTGTGGGACAGGTTGAGGAGAAAAAAGAGGTAGAAGGCAGTGAAGTGAAAGAAACTAAGGAATATGATGTTGCGAAACAGACAGATGAGGGTGGAGATGAAGATAAGGAAGAGGAGGAAGACGTTAAAAATGGTGAAGATCGTGAGAAAAAGGAGGATCAGGATGAAGAGAAGGATGAAGAAATTCCATCATAGCCACTTAACTATAACTACTTTTGAATTGAGGTGTAGAAATTTCCATTTTTCCAACGTTAATTAATTAATTAATTAATGCATTTTGCAGAAGAAATTTGAAATGGAATGTTGCATGCACAGTGACAAAAATGCGTTGATTAACTTTAAGCGACAGACTCCAACGTCAGACTACAGTATTGAGTAGTTCACAATTCACATTAATTAGAATCTGTTATCATTAACATTATAATATATAGTGTTGTGTAGTTTATATTAGCCACATTAATAAAAGATAACAAAATAGTATAATTTATGACAAAACTCTTTGAGGTGTGGTATATATACATCAAAAATAGTTTTGATATTTCAACCCATTGTTGGTTACCTCAATTGTATGCCAATTAAATAATATGCAATTCCACACCATACTGCTGCAGTGACATGTTGGAGGGCAAGCCAGTTTGTATTTGGTGCTGGGATGTTGTTATTGCTAAGTAAATTTATAGTGAAAGATGACTGATATGATATCCAACAGCTGTGAAAACAGGATTTCCAACTAATCACAGTTTACATGTCAGTATTCTCTCTCACTATAACAGGTATGGATAATTCATTAATACTTTCTTGTCCAGGAAGATTAGTATATCACTTAAACTTTGTATACTGAAACTCCACCATTCAAAGAAAGTTGGAGGCAAATAAGCTATAAAATTAAAATTAATATATATTTTTAAAAACAGCATTTTTGCAACAACAATATTATTCCAAGTTTGTAAGTGTGATAAGAATATAATTATGTATTGTGTGTACTCATGTATACAGGATATGAATCTTCCAGGGTATCTCGGAAGAAAATGTATACACTGTTACTGAATTAACTTTAAATAATCATACATTCATCATGTAGATAAACATGATTATAATTATAACAATTAAGTGAAGCCTAAGTAAAACAAAATGTATGAATTATATAGGTGCAGCATAAGAATCTCTAAAATTTTCATAGAGTATCTCAGAAGGTTTAAATTTCTTCTTGCGCATATACTTCACTCCACATGAAATACAGGTCATTGCACATTGCACAATCAACATCAGAGAGTATAGTCCAAATACAATCCAAGCTACTTGCTATAAGGGTATTAAAGTTTAATAATGACTTGTGTAAGTATAGTTATAACACCTCTAGGCAGGCTATATCCGATTATAATATTATAGTAACCCGGATAGAGGGCCGTAGGCCCAAGGGCAAGGTTACTATACACCCTGACTATAGAAATACTATCAACTCATACCTCAGCTTTGTGAAGTCCTTCATAGAAGAAAAACTTCTTGGATCCATTTACAATAGCATATTGCGAACAACTACAAAGAAAGAGTTGAACATTATTATATTCTACATATCATTGGTGGTAAATATCTGTAACAATGGGGACAAAACAACAATTAATATAGGTTAAATTTATATAGTAATCAAAACATTATTGATGTATCAGAGCAACTGCAAAAAAAAATTACCTCCCATAATCATCATATGCGTCACTAAGTGATTTACAAATTACACTTATTCCAATAGAAAGTGTGATACCAACTGACATTGAGAAAATAACACCAAGGATTAATGAGCAGTAATCAAACACCAATATTGGAGATAGCCTACAATTTAAGAATTTATTCAGTGATATAACATGGTTTATAAAACACATACTATTTACCATTTCCCAAATACAGCTTTTACTACTGACAGAATAATCAAAAGTACTGCTACAATCCCAAGTGCAGCTTCACCATAGATGACGAATTTACAAGTCTGTCCTGTATTTAAATCAATGTGTTTATCATGAACAGTAGAATACAGCAGACATTTCCCACCACCGAAATTATTTATAAATGAATTATGTATAGAAGCCATGAACCCCAAGGCCACCATGGAAGCAATCAAGATCCCTAGATAAGGAATCACATAAATCATTGAGATCACAGTTGCTGCAGTGTTTCTTTTCCTCCTTTGCTGCAGTGTTAACGTTTCGTTTAATAAACGATTCTCACTCGGGGCAGAGACCTCTTCTTTGAGCGGGTGTCCTTCAGAGTAGGCCGAAAGGGCTTCGTATGGATGAAGAGGTTGTGTCGATGCCATCTTCAATACTTTAATCGAGCAAGGGAAAACAGGTTGGGCGTAGTGATAATTGCAAAGTACGTGGAAATCATTAATTAAGGTGGCGGGTAATGCATAAATTATTTTTATTTTGATTATATCTTGTTTATATATTTAAAAAAAAACAATTCTACACTTACACTTTGATTAAAAGACACATAGTCAAATGTTCTGTAAAAAGATAGGGTCTTACTGACAGTTCAAAAGCAGGTGATATTGGTTGGATAATAAACATTATTTGAATGTTTACCATAGAAACAACGAATCCATACATTTTCAACTAGACATTCAAATCACGCACTATGATAGTATTTTATCAAGTCACATGACTGGAAATTTTATTGCATGGAAATCACCTGACCGAAAATGTAATTGTAAAGCATGTCACACGTTGCTAAATATATTTATACCTTTAATTATTATAATTATTATAGGTACAATTAATAATAATTACCTGGTATATCATTATGTCCCTTCTTATAGCGAGGGATTACAATTTGCCCATTTTCAGTCCAACAGAGAGTTTAGCAGTGTAAGTGCTATATCTGCATGAAATTACACTTAAATAAAATATAAACAGGGAGGACTCCATAGAGAAAGTGTTGAGCAATCTCAAAAGTAAAATGCCCGTACAAACAGGGGCTCCAGAAGATACAATCTCCATTGATGTTAGAAGGGAATTTGTTTTAGTATTCGAGAAGGAAAGAAAAAGAAAATGAAAGATGTTACTTGCAAATGGTTGAAGGTCAGTAATGTGCTTTTACGTGAAGTGTAACATAATTATGATCACTTCATAGGTTTCTTTCTTTGGTGAGTGTGGCATTGACAGTGGTGGACCAAGACGGGAATTTTTTCGTTTACTTGCCCAAAGTGTTGTACAATCCCCTCTCCTTTGTGGCGTTGACGGTCATAAATTTTTTGCTTGCAATGTACTAAGCGTACAGGTCTGTTTCTTTTATCATTGTCCATACAATATATACTGGAATACCACTTTTATTCCATCACTTTTTTCT
Organism: Petrosia ficiformis; assembly: GCA_947044365.1. NCBI lineage: Eukaryota > Metazoa > Porifera > Demospongiae > Haplosclerida > Petrosiidae > Petrosia > Petrosia ficiformis. The sequence goes on along the minus strand of OX345636.1, from coordinate 14,028,895 downwards.
TATAGCAAAATCACTACATAATATTGGGCAAATATGCATCAATGTCTATAATACAGGGAGGCCTAGGTTTTCCCTTTTTTGCAGAAGCAGTATATACATATTTCTGTACTGGTCAGGTAACTGGGGTCACAGTGTCTGTACATCAAATTCCTGAAAATCAAGTACAGCAACTTTTGTTAAATCTGTGTACATGTCATAATTGATTATCATTCTAAGATCACAAATGCTCTATCAGATGGTGAACTTGTGGAAATATGTCAGACTGAAGCACATCAGGACATTGTAATTGCTACAGGGTATAGTAAGGTTTTCAGCAAATTGTCTTTGCATGATAGAGAAGAACTGTGCAGTATTCTTATCGATTACCATTGCATATTGAAGACTAAGGCAGCAATGGACCAGTTTTTGGAAGGACTCTCTCTAGGTGGACTGTCGAAAAATGTGCTACAAATATCTTAACTTAAACATTTGTTTGTCCACGATGAAAATAGGCTTACACTTGGTTGGTGATAAAAATGATAGTTCTTTTCATCAATTACAATTAATGTTTTCTAGATGACATGAGATCTCTTTTCAAAGTTAATTTTAGTGAAAAGGGAAACAACTACAGACCAGTTGAGGAGCCAGCATACATATTTTTCATTTTCATTTTTCCTGGATATTGCTTCTTCATCTTCATCACTCATACCTCCAGCTTAGTCTGGCGGCGCGCCCACTTTGCATACGAGTGGGCGCGCCGCCAGACTACCTCCAGCTCTAATAATTTCCCTGATCCAAATAACACTTCTTTCCATGTCTGAAAGAAGCTCCTGCATTTCCTCCATATTATTATTATACTTTCCAGTGATAACTGACTGCACTAACTGAGTTTGCTTCTATACCGATGTGTTAGCTAGTTGATCTTCAGTCAGACAAGAAGTTGTCAATTATTATATAATTATAATAGTTGTTATTTATGGAACGCCAAATACGACAAAAATCGATTCACAATTGTCGTTTGTAAATAATCGAACGTCGATCTTTATTTAATAATCGATTGTTGTTTGTAAATAATCTATCGTCGATCATTTTTGTATAATCGATCATCGATCATTTTTAAATCGATTGTTTATTGTATTATACTATATTTAATTTTTAATATTCTTTTATGGTAGCAAACATTTATTCCGCCTGCCCCCAACGTCATAATTAAGTATACAATGCATATGCGACACACAAACCACAATTATTGTAATTTAGTATATAGACGAAAAATAATTTAATCTGTCCCAAATTCAATCTTTTTAAAAACAGTTATAAATCACACAAGACCAAAACCAATACTCTCAACAGCTGCAATACCACCCAATTCTGCAATTTCCAACCCTGTGACTGTTCCCTTAGCTCCAACTGTTCCAAACTGAATCATTGCTTTGCCTGCACGTAAATATAGCAGAGCAGTGTCGTCAGCACTGAATTTGTTCGTAATTTTCACTGTGTCATTATTCAGTTTCTTTATTTCTTCAAGTAATTCGTTAACACTGACTGTAATTTGTTTGTCAAGTACAATTGTTTCTTGAACTTTTTTCAGATCTCCCTTTACAATGAAACGTTCTGCTATTGCTGTACCACCTGAAGTTGTACCTCCAGCAACTGCTATAACTGTTCCAATTGCAGACAATGCAATTGAACCACCAAATGTAACTGGAAGTAGACCAAAACCAACAATAGTTAACACACCACCGACTATACCAGCTGAGGCTCCTGAAATTTTTGCTATACGACAATTTCGAGCTGTTTTGAGTATTTCTGTCTTTTTCTGTGTAAGGTTTGCCATGACATTTTCTCGAATAGGACACCAAACTGCAGTGACCATATTGAATTCAACAATACTCTTGAGTCCTTCCTCACTACAAAAGGTAAAAAATTTAAATGGAATGGAAAATTATTGCCAGATATTGTATCAGATAGTGATCAGACAGTTAATTGTCAAAGCTATAGGTGCCTGTCATGTATCATGCATACACTGCAAAAAGTGATACACAAAGTACACAAGTGTCATTTTTAGAAAGTTTGTTTAATTTTGTTGCTGAGTAACTATTTTAACTCTCTTAGTTTATCTATCCTATCTGCATGGATAATGTAAAACACATTATTATATGGGAATGAATTTGTGAAAACCAGGCTTATGTGATAATTACACTGTAAAAACTGATTTGTTATTTTGACAAATTTAACTGGTTATTTGAGTTTCACTTTTATAATTATAAACATCAAACATGAATAATTGTTATGAAGCCAAGAACAAGCTGCAAAACTAGATGTAATTCATACTGCGTGACAGTAAGTGTCACTGTCAAAGCAGCTAAGTAACTGTATGTACTGTAAAACAAGACATCATTCATACTGCTTGACAGTAACAGTGTCACTATCAAAGCAGCAGCTATAGTAAACCTTTGTCACATTATATAACATAACTCTATACTATAGGGGGCACACATTATTCATACTGTAATATTTATAGACACTATGACATTGTTTATAACAAACCAACCGAATTGAGTGAAACAACAATTAATTTTTTACAGTGTTGCAACTGTGCTAACAAACAAATTAGTTATTTTAACAACTTTGTTTTTGCAGTGTATTAATTTTGAGATATGAGTGAAAATAGACAGTTATGTCTTACTCGCAGGCGATCTTTGTTTTAGTAAATAAAAAGGTTCATTAACATCTTACCTATTCACTCATACCTCCAGAGCAGTTTGGAGACATCTCTGTGCTTTGATAGCCACTCCCAAAAAGGTTTTTAATCCTTACTTCTAGGGATTAAATAATTGCGTTTTTCTCAAAATGAAGGTTTTGTGACTACAGTGGTTTAATCCCTTGATTTAGTTTCGCTTGATTGGGATGTATCATATATCATTCTAGAGCTAATTGAATGCTCCATTCAGGTAATACAAAAAAATGAACTTTGGAATTTTATCCCATAAGGCTGGTTTTCGCAAATCCGCTCACATATTTTTAGATTTTGTACACATATTTCTATTGTGAATGCAAAAGTTCTTATCAGAAATCCAAAAATTTATCTTTTTGAAATGCAAACATATATTTATTACCATAACTTGGGCTAAATTTCAATAATGTACAGTAAACACATTTAAACATGTAACTAAATTGAGTGAGCTATACTACAGTGATAATGATATAAGCATTTATTATTAAATAATATACACAGGCTATATATGCCATTGGACAATTACTATGCATATATTAAGCTACATATAAAAAAAAAAATTATATACCAGCACACTTGCATGCACTTATACACATTGTTGCAAACTTATATTTCTTCATATGACATAAAATCACCATTTCCTTCATGTTTTAGAACTCTGCCATTGCAAACTGCTGTTTGTGTTGTGCAATTACCATTCATGTATCATAGTGTGTATCATAATTAGATAGCATTTCTTCTCAGTGTGTATAGCAGCCCTCAGCTTCGACACTGGGTGCTATCTCGGGATTCAGGTCTGATATTGCTGACCCCACATCTCAAAGCAGCCCTAATTGTAATCATACTTGCTATAAATCTCTACAATAAACAACTATTATTAATTATACCGCCATAAAAATGTTTGTGTTTCAGATGTCATTAGTAAAAAAGAATTTGTGGTTTTTGGAAACCACAAAACTGTAAGTACTACAAAAGTCTTTTAATACTGCTTACTGTACTGGTATATAGTGGAAGCAAGCTATTTGACTGTTCTGAAGTTTAACTATTTTAGTTCACACAAACACACATCAAAACGTGTGATAGATAAACAAACACTTCCATATAACCCTACATAAGTACCTACATTGCTAAAAAGCAAAAGACTAAGTAACTGTACTTATGTAGGGTTATATTTTAGTATTAAGTGTATTACAAGCACGAACTCACATTGCAGACAATTCTTTTATGGGGCAGATATCTTCTCCATATGTTGCATCAATTACCAGTTGTTCATTAAGATTTAATTGTTGACTGGTTTCTGTTAATACTTCTTGCAGAGACTTCACTGTATTTGCATTTTGCTGTAGTTGATTGACTAAATGACTCTCTCCATCTCTTCGCTTTAATACAGATGTGCTTATATTACAAACAATTTTGTAGGTGTGAGAATATGTGTTCACGTTATGATCAATTTCAAGCTCATTATCTAAAGATGTAGGTAGAAGATTTGTCTGGTCTGCTTCTGTTGTAAGCATGGGCCTCATTTGTGTTGTTACTTCTGGTGACCAAATGTCAAAAAGAAAAATTTTCGCCTTGCCAACTAACTGGGGACAATTTTCCTCTGAATAGAGGCTCATGATTTCATGGACACTTATGCTATTCTTCATTTTGCTGTTATAATCGGTGGCAAAAACATTATCACCTTCTCCCTCACAAAGGATAATGATAGCTAATGAACTGCAATGAGATTGATCACAGTCTCTGACAGTGGTCAGCACATCTCTCATGGCATTAACCGTCAAGTGATGGTAATACTGCACATGATATCCAAATGTGTCTCCAAAGAGTGACTTTACTTTCTCTTTATTTGCATAAGCAGTGGTTGCTACAGGACATATGTTATCGATTGCTATACAGTATCCCCTCACAATGGTTGGAAAGTACCTGTAAAAAAAGGTATATATTATTTATATCTAGCTACATATAGCATCATTTGGGAGTGATTTTATTATGAATACTTACCATATGTCTTGTGTTTCTTTCAGTTTACAGGCATTTCTACCTGTATTGTCAAAGCAAGAAACTGCCTGATCATACAAAGCTTTGTGGATTCCATAAACTAACTCATTGGAATTGTGATCATAGCTTTTGAGCTGAAGAAAGCTTTTGTCTGGAAGACCAAGTAGAGAGGCAATATTTTCAGTGATACATAACAACTTTGGTCCAACAGGAGGCATTATATTGGTTGGTGAGACATTGAAGTTAATGTATGTATCACTAGTATACATGTTGAAATTAAAGCAACTTTGATTTGACAATGAAAGGCTTAAAAGATGTGGCAGGACAACGTTATTTTGAAACCTTTCAATGAGCAATTTATCATTTTCATTTCCCATTTTATTCACAATTCTTTTCAAGAGTTGATGATTGATCCATGAGGTATGCTTGTATATTTCAGAGAAGGCATCAGCTAAAGTGTCAAGAGTGGGAAACATGTTATTTTCGAGAGGGTCAGCATCTTCACGTACTGCGCATCGTTGCAAAAAAAGTAGAAGATCTGTGAGAAGTATATTTTGCTTTTGAAACGAACAAAATATCTGAGCACTTAGAATTGCAAACTCTTCTCTGACAGCTGCATTTTGTTGTGCACTAAAATTGGCAAGAGAGTTTCCGTATTTTCGAATAAATGCTATTAGTTGCTGATTCCTTCTAAAACAATCTTTGAGCTCCGTATATGTAGCTCTGTCTCCTTTCATTTTCTGCCACCTCCACATAAACTGGAGCTTTTCCACATAATCCATTGCTGGATTTGTAGCTTCTAGGGATGTGGAGTCGTTATCAGCAGGTAAAGTGGCTTTCAAAGCTGTAATTACTTCTGCACATTTTTCAAATTTCAAAGCGAAAGTGAATAAGAAAGAATCATCACAAATCTTTTGAATTTCTGTATTGCAAAATGAAGTATACAGTATAGTAATTATATATACCAAATCAAAAGGTATATGATGTACCTTGATTACTTTCAATATGAGAACCAATTGAAAACAATTTGTCTTGTATTTCCTCATTTGTTCTAAAAAAAGAAACAGTTACTTAATGTTTCTTAATTATCAAAGTAATGAATGGACTTGTTAAAATTCACTATTCCCATGTAATACATATTAATACTTCTCCCACAACAACTGATAACATGCACTAGCACTTCACATCAGCATTAAGAAGATATGATGTATAAAATGCTATTCATTCAGTAAAGAACCACTCTGTTTTTACATTGCAGCAACTCTGAAAATACGCTATATACAATACATTGTATTTCATCTAATACTATTGTAATAGTGGCAGACTAGTTATAGTTTAGTCATTAGAAGTCATAATGCCTTTCGAAAAGGGGTTTTAGTTAACTAAAACAATACTGTTTATGAGGATTAATTGTATCATGTAACCATAGTTTCTCCCACTAATAACATGAATGTATTATACATCATTAAGTAGTTAGTAAATGAGGTAAATCATTCACATAGAACAATCATAATTTGCTCATTAGCTAATAAATAGATATACACACTTCAAAAACAAAGTTGTTAAAATAACTAATTCATAGTACTAGTATAATTAGAGAGTTACTTAGCTGCTTTGACGGTGACACTTACTATCAAGCAGTATAAGTGACATCAGGTTTTGCAGCTTGTTCCTGGCTTCATAACAATTATTTAAGTTTGATGTTTATAATTAGAAAAATGAAACTCAATTAAATTGGTCAAATAACAAATCAGTTTTTACAGTGCACTTGTAGATAGAACACAGAAGCCAAATAATATCATAATTAAGTATCATACTAGTACTGGTCTGACCATTGGAATTGGTTAAAACAACAAATCGGTGATCTTGCATGGTATAACCTGCAGCTGTCATTCTCAATTGATGTTAATATAATAGAGAAGTTTTACTATGAAGAAACCCTCCTAACGCCTCCCAGCTTAAAGGGTCCACTTTGGAAATTGTGGTCTTTCCGGTCGATTTGTGGGACTTACCACTCTGCAGATTCTGACGGTACTTTATGTTAGGGGGTATAATAGAATTTCGGTTCCCCACAACTTATAGGACTACGGTCTTTTATACACACTTGTGTGTATATATGTTGTGGTTTGTCATTCCCACCAAATAGTCCCAGTTTGATGGGCACTCTTTTTTTAAGGGGGCAGCGTGGCTTAGTGGTTGGAGCTTGAGCCTCCTGATCGAACGATCGGTGGTTCGAGTCCAGCAGCGGTCATGTTGTTTCCCGGAAAGAGAGTGTCTGTCTTTCTGTGGACTTCATTGCTAAGATGTTAATATAATTGCTTATGTCATACATGTTGTATATGTAGTTAAAGAAGTTGTCATGCACTCCTTGGCTAGGGTACTTGGGTATTCCTACTAACGTATAGAATATTTCTTGCAACTGTATAATAATATAATCAATAAAATGAATAGTTACTTCAACAACAGAAGCCAAATAATATCATAATTAAGTATGATATTGGTCTGACCACTGAAATTGGTTAAAACAACAAATCGGTGACCTTGTATGGTATAACCTGCAGCTGTCATTCTCAAATGAAAACAACAGATGTGCTTATGTCATACATGTTGTATATGTAGTTAAAAAAGTTGTCATGCACTCCTTGGCTAGGGCACTTGGGTGTTCCTACTAACTTATATAATAATATAATCAATAAAATTAATAGTTACTTCAACAATTTACTTTTTACAGTGTAGTACTTTCAACTTTTATATGATTGAGACAAGCAAACAATACAAGAATATTACTTGTAGGTAACAATTCTAGTATTGTATAAAGGATAACAACAAAATTGGTCTTGTTCGTGCCAAATTCTTTGATACTTTATGACAATAGTTTGCTCAATCATCCACCACTAGTACTCGCAGTTTGCGTATGTTTATCAGAAGTCACAAACCGTAATATTATACTGCTGTAGGCTGTTTTGTGCATTTATTCAGTTCATATGTAGCTAGATTTATAGTGAAGGGCTAGCATGCATGTATAAAACTGTGATTACTTTGGGAATTGGATTTTCGAAACTGTTGGATATCATAATAATTATAGTCGTTCCCTCCACTATTAATTGTGGAGAGAACAATAAACGTATACAAACTGAATTCATAAGTAGTTTGAATGATATATAAAAAGATAGTTGTTAAAGTGACTAACTATTGGTTACTACAGTTGCATGTAATGTTGTAAATTTAGTTAGTTGACCTTGCAGGATACATGGGATATACCAAACTACTTGTGCTATTACCAAACTACTTGTGCTATTACCTTAGTTACAGCGTCTGCGAAAGTCAGCGAAACTGGGAAGTTATAAACCGGTCTATAACTTCCTTATAGTTGAAATATAACACATAGCAATAACATAGTAACAGGCTAGAAATAATTATATATATATATATATACATTAAACCCCGTGGAAAGCAATTATAGGGATGGCCCTACGGGCCATAAAAACTGATTGGTTGTTCTAACCAATTTGATTGGTTATGTGAGTTTCATCTGCTTAATAGTGCTTTTTCATATTTTCTATATGAAGCAGCCAATATTATAAATTATTTCTAATTGAAAATGCAATTTTTTCTTTCTGTTGTAAACATGTTTATTATGTTCCTAAGGGGAAGTACAGGTGTACTATTTCATTAGGAACATAATAATCATGTTTATGGTAGAAATTTAAAACAATCATTATATTCCCAATCGATAGTACATCTGTATACTTAAAACTGAAGTAAAATTGTATTCTATATTATGGGATGTACTTTGTACTAGACAATATATATGTCAAGATGAAAAGAAATAAATTATTACTATATGTATTCATTAAATAGCAAGAAATGAAATCAGCATTGTTTCATGCAGGAGGAAATGAAACTCATGTAACCAAATAATGGTTAAAATAACCCATTATTTTTTACAGTGTATTAAACCAATATGCAATTACCTTAAAGGTAATTACTTGCATGAAATAACCAACTGATCCACATTATAAGGCCTATAGCATGTAACTCACATATGATGTATGTGATGAAATAAATTCTAACTTATGCAAAACCAGAATGCCAGGGTTTTAAATCACTAAATGTTTGCTGATGTGCATTAGTCTTTTATAAGGTTTATTGGGTTTATATACAATATGCAATCTCTATATTTGGCCAAATCTGAACCATTCATAAATTCAGTATGATAAACTCACAGTTTCAATCTGTAAGATTTTGTTGATTCTCGTATTATATATCGTTTCACCGAGAATTGACGAGTGACCTCTGAAAGGGTGAAAACCAGTTCATTGCTTTCAGCCTCGTATCGTACCATTTGCAGAATTCCATCGTTGATACAAAGATGTTTGGAGATGTTTTGTTTCAATTCATAGCTATCTTGCCCTTTTAATGTTGTTTCACTGGGTAGTTTTATACGCAGAAAGATGACATTTGTTGTATCCCAACATGAAACATACGAGTCTGATGGAATGAAGCAGATAGCTCTTTCAAGATAAGAAAGCAGATTATTTTCTTCATACTGTTTTGTCATCTGTTGATCATTTTCACTTCCGTAATCCAAAACTAAACGTTTCAGTAACGAAATGTTAAACCATGACAAGTGATTCAGTAGTAATTTCACGAACATTTCAGCAAGATTGGCTGCATTTCGAAGATAATTAAAACAAGATGCACTGCCTTCAGAATGCTGGATGGCGACTGGAGTACCTAATGATATTAAAAAGTGTTTTAACTTGTTCACATTAACACGTTGTGCTTCAAAAGAATCTAAAATATCTAAAACAAGGGAAGCAAAGATGGAACGAATCTCTTCATTTTCATCAAAGATAGCACAAGTCAATTCATCCCTCTCAAGCTTGCTCAGTTTTTCCCAATGGAGGTAGAATTTGTTTGGATGTATTATGGGAGAGCCATGTTGTTTGAGGGAAAGCTTTTGCACATGTTGTATCACAAAGTTGCACATGTTTTGATCATCTTTCATATTCTGGAGTATTTCGAAGATAGCAATGTAAGTTGCATTGTTCCTTTGTCTTCTTTTCCAATCCCACAACATCTGAATTTTCCTTGATTTTTCTTTTGGAAAATTCTGGTGGATCTCTTGTATTTTTGATTGACTTAATCCAAAACATGGTGAAGTTGCTTCAAAACTTTGGATTTGCAATGCAAGAGAAAATAATAGAACATCGTCACACTGTTGATTCAGGAAAGAGGTCTTTACACCGCATTTCTGCGAGAGGTTTTTCAAAATAGTAGATGAGATATCTGACATACTGCTAGTCTCGAGGCCAGAGGGGAGGGATGGAACGACTTACAAACTAACACACAAAACTGGGGTTCTGTACTGATTTCTTAATTAACCCCGCCTACGTACTAGTCTTGCGCTGCTTGCGTGGCCGACGAATCGCTCTTTCCTTAGCGTAGCCACACCCAATCATATGACGTTGCATTTAAAAGAAACAAAGCTGAATCATACATACCACTCAATTTCTCCAACTCATGCCAATGATGCCACTATTATAACAACTTGGGCCAAACACCAGTACAGGTATGTGCATTGTTGTTAACTTAATTATAATGTGTGTGTGCACTGGTAGCATTTCTTATGGCTCTACTCAGCCTTTGTCCATTCGTTAAAATGAGGAATGTCAATCGAGCGATTTTCACGGGATCACTTTCCTTAGCGTAGCCACACCCAATTCTATGACGTTGCATAACTCATGCCACTATTATAATTGAAAATAACACCCATAGTACAGGTATGTGCATTGTTGCTAACTTAATTATAATGTGTATGTGTGTGTTTATTTTGCTATAGTATAACACTTTTCTTATGGCTCTACACTGTAAACATGAATTTGTTATTTTGACAGACCAGTTGTTACCTCAGTTGCATGTACATTTATAATACACAGTTAGAAACATCAAATACGAGGATAATTGACATTTTGTCTGGTTATAATAATTATAGCTATAGATTCTATATAATATTATAATAAAAAAAACTACAGTCATGATTGTACATTCTACATGTATATTGCATTCATGATTGTGATAACAATTTATGCAGACGGGGGATGAGAAACTATAAATCACTAAATAGTGGCCTTAGAAATACGTTCAGTGTTTTATCAATTTTGTTCATTAAAATCATGCACTGTGTTGAGTATCAAAAGATTCTCCAAACACTACTTAATAAATAGAAAAGTAAATTAAACTGCAATTCAAGTTGACTATTGGAGTTAGAGGGAATGTAGTCTTGCTAGTCTGCCTATAGGCAGACCTTCCAACTGCATAGGCAGATCAGCCACATGTATATATAACTGTAGCATGGAATCACCTGGACTCCTGGAATCACCAAGGGAAAGGAGAAGGCTAGATAGGGAGAGGAAACGTTCTCATCTATAGCAACATCTAAAACTGTAAGTACCACTACTGCAGTACAAGGTCAAGATCTGCACCTCACTTGATACAGTAACGTAATTTTAAAAAGGTTGATTGTTTTGACCGTTTGAAATGTGCCAACATATTCTTATGACATGTTTATGACATGAGTTTTATTGGTTTTCTCTCCCACAATTAAAATGTGCAAAAATATTAATATATATATATACCTCATAATTTTTATAAATTATGGAAAAACAAAATAACAAAAAATGACAAGTATTGTTGCATCTTTATTATACCTAATAATTTACTACATTCCAGTTACAAGTTGCTGTACTGGCTAATTATTATAGTTGGTAGATTGGAATTATATATGAATATTCAAGTTATGCAACTGTGAGCACTGTCTTACCAAGTGCTCCTTTGCCATATATAATATCATGATGTGATTCAGAAGCTTTCTCAAGAGGAAATGATTTGCCCACAATTGGTCGAAGTCATCCATTAAGAATACTTGTTTGAATAGCACTGTGAGACTCTCGTAGTTCACTCTCTTGTGCATTGAACAGCATTACACCATTTATGCTGGACTCTTTTATCATAGTATCATGAGGATTAACTTCAATAGGACCACGACTACCAATAACTATTACGTGACCACCAATTGCCAGTAACTGTAGGTCTTTACCCAGATTAACATGAGCAGCATTCTCTATGACAACATTAACGCCTTTATTTCATGATACTTCTTTAATTTTGTCTAAGTATTTGTCATCACGATGGTTGAACACATGATGTGCTTCAGCTTGCTGTAGTAATTCAATACCTTCCTGTGTGCCAGCTGTTCCAATGACTGTCATTCCATATGCTTTAGCAAATTGTACAGCCCCAATGCCAACCCCTCCACTGGCCCCATGAACTAGAAATAATTCTCCAGGACGAGCATTGGCCTTTGTTATCAAAGCTCTATATGCTGTTAGGTAAGGTGTTGCAAGCGCTGCACCTTGTGAAAAGTTCAATGCATCTGGAAGAGAATGAACAAACTGACAAGAAGATGAAGTGAATTCTGCATAGGTGCCACTATTCGAACGTGAAGTCCAAACTCAATTTCCTTTCTGGTCCAACTTTCTCAACAATTCCAGCAGAGTCTCCTCCAAGGTTGAATGGAGTCTCTGGAAGGCGAGAGTATTGACCAGAACGAATATATGTCTCAACTGGGTTTATTCCAACTGCTTTGACTCTCACTAAAACATCTTGTTTACCAATGGTAGGTAGAGGTACATTAGTCTCATATTTTAAAACCTCAGGCCCTCCAAACTGGTGTACACGAATAGCCTTCATAGTTTTATTAAGTGATTGCTGTACCAATGTAAAAGATGTAGGGTTCAAAGAGCATTCTGAAGTCAAATCACGTGACTCAGATTGACATTGGACATGTTGAATAAGACACAGAATGCAAAAACTGACAATGATAATCATAATTAAACTCACATATAAAGGTTTGAGTTTTTTTAGCATCCAAGAACGTTTTACAGTAGAAGGGGAAGGTCGAATCCAATGCACAGCCACACCTTTTAATTGTGGCTGTAGCTGTGTAAGTGTCTTCACCGAGTACACTACGGAGTGAATGTCCTCATTTCAGGAGTGAGTTACAGTTTGGGACATTTTTAAGCGTCCTGTGAGGGTCCTTGTTTCAGGGAGCTTGAAATAGAGTTTCCGATACGTATAGATACATATAATATAATACGTTCATCAGACGTCTTTCTCATGAACAATAAGCTTCAACTTCAAAAAACCGGGAATAAGTTCCTTTTGTTTGTGCAAAGACAACTGTAGTGATGCTTTTTCTAACTAATATTGTTTTGCTTGGTGTATTCTGTGCCGAAGTTGTTTATGGAACCTGTGAGTTCAGTTGTCCACATGGTTATCAAAAGAGACCAAGTGGGTACCCACCTGAAGTAAATGGTTGTGGTGGACAAGGCAGCATCAACCTGAATCCTCTATTTCCTGCCTTCACTGAGATATGCAATGCACATGATCGATGTTATGAAACATGTGGGTCCCCTAAAGCCTACTGTGACAACGAGTTCTGGCAAGGGATGATGGAATATTGTGAGACTTGGCGAAAACATTCTATAGATTTTTATCGTGACTGTAGAACATTGGCGTCAACTTATGCCACTGGAGTTAAAGTAGCTGGTTGTTCTTTTTATATTGATGGTCAAAAGAGTGCATGTACTTGTACACGTAGTCGAAGCCTGTAATTACCAGTATGATTAATGCTCTTGTGATTTTTTTTTTGTTACATGCTGTATTAATAATTTTTTTATGCTGTTATTATATAACACTTTCTTCATTTATTTTCCTGTCACCCATAATTATTTGAGATTTTATATTACGGGGAGCAGTAATTAGGCTTGTGAAGCATGCCAAACTTTTAAACAGCTGCAATAGTCACTAATGTTTCTATTATCACATTAGTCACTGCTGCCATATTAGCTACTGTCACAGACTCACAGTATTCACTATTGTCATATTAGTTGCATACAATCAGCACTGTCACAATGGTCACAATTATCCATTTTCACAGTATATATATAGTCACTACCATCCCAATTGTAACATTATAGTCCCTGCTGTCACATTAGTCATTGAAGTCAGATCACTACTGTCAAAGTACTCACACTACCAATAATGATAATTAACTGACACGCGTACTTTGCACTCCACAATGGCTTTATCTGTAGATGTTCCTCTTGTCCTTGTGACTGGTGCCTCAGGTTTCTTAGCTACACACATTGTTCAACAACTGCTGGTCAAGGGACAAGTCCGAGTACGTGGAACTGTACGTAGTCTTAAGAATGAAGAAAAGGTAAAACCTCTTCAAGAGATGGTTCCAGATGCTACTCACCCATTGGAGTTAGTAGAAGCAGACCTCATGAATGAAGAATCTTGGAAGGAGGCTGTTAGGGGATGTTCGTATGTCTACCATGTTGCTTCTCCTGTTCCGTCACAAGTTCCTCAAAATGAAAATGACATAATTGTACCTGCAGTTGAAGGTACACTTAATGTTCTGAAGGCTTGTGCTGAATTGGGCACAATAAAACGAGTGGTTCTCACAAGCTCAGTAATTGCTATATGGGGCGATGAGAAAGATCGTGTATATACTGAAGCGGATTGGGCAGCAGAAGAGAATGCTCAAGCCTATCCAAAAAGTAAAACACTTGCTGAAAAAGCTGCTTGGGATTATGTTAACAAGCTTGAAGATGATAAGCAGTTTGAGCTGGTAGTTACTAATCCATCATTAGTTATAGGCCCTTTGCTGAGTGTAGTAACAAGTGGCTCTGCTTCTATTGAATTTATCCAGAAATTACATACTAACAACTATCCCACACTAGCTAATATTTCTTTTAATATAGTTGATGTATGTGCATGTCATATTTCTGCAATGGAGAAGGCAGGGGCAGCCGGCAATCGTCATATCATAACAGGACGAACTCTTTGGTTGCGAGAGAGATAGCTGATATAATTGCGAGGGAGTTTAAGCCACAAGGATACACTATCACTTCCTTTGTGATGCCAAATTTTGGCATTTGGCTTGCTATATTTTTTGATCCAAATGCAAAGATTGTCTATCCCTTGCTTAATAAAAACGTTCTGTTTAGTAATGAGAGAATGCGAAGTATCCTCGAAGTAGAACCACGAGATGTTGCAACCACTATACTTGATACATGTTATAATCTAATAGAGCTTGGTGTTGTTCCAAAGATTGGCAAAGAAGAATGGTTATCTAGGTCGTCCTGATACTAGGACTGATAAAAAACAAGAAAATACTACAGCTGATACTGGTGGTGTGGACAGCTCAAACAAAAATAAAGAAGTGACGAAAGATTGCTTTGTGGGATAGGTTGAGGAGAAGGAAGAGGTAGAAGGCAGTGAAGTGAAAGAAACTAAGGAAGATGATGTTGCGAAACAGACAGATGAGGGTAGAGATGAAGATAAGGAAGAGGAGGAAGACGTTAAAAATGGTGAAGATCGTGAGAAAAAGGAGGATCAGGATGAAGAGAAGGATGAAGAAATTCCATCATAGCCACTTAACTATAACTACTTTTGAATTGAGGTGTAGAAATTTCCATTTTTCCAACGTTAATCATCAAAATTATGAATTGTAACCTATTTTCATGCAATTAAAATTTATTAATGCATTTTGCAGAAGTAATTTGAAATGGAAATTGTAGTATATTGCATTGTCGAGTTATGTATTCTTAATCATTATTGTATGGTTTCTTTTGTTTTTGTGAGCATGCTCAGTAGCACATGTTAGATTACCTCATGTTATAACTTTGGTTGTACTCTCTGTCTCTCTTATTTATTATTTAGTATCAAATATATAGTTAGAAATATTAAGATACTACAATTGGCGACGAGAGTGGTTGTTCAGTGGACTCACCATGTCTGTTATCGGTACACTTCAGGAGTTTAAACCGGAGACTGAACGTTTCTCAACCTACGTTGAAAGGCTAAAATTATACTTCGATGCTAACGGAGTAAGCGAAGACAAGAAGGTAGCTGTTATTGGTCCTAAAGACTACGCTCTACTAAGCGATTTTTACGCCCCAACAAAACCAAGGGATATAGCCTTGGAAGATTTAATCAAAACTCTTGAGGGTCATTTTGAGCCTACACCTATCGTAATAGCAGAGAGATTCCATTTCCACAAGAGAGACCAACGTGCAGGTGAAAGCATTGCAGATTTTGTTGCTGAACTCAGACGGCTGGCTACTAATTGCCAATTTGGCACTCATTTGGAAGAAGCCCTACGAGATCGTTTTGTTTGTGGTTTGAACAATGAAGCCACACAGAAAAGACTGTTGATTGAAAAAGATTTAACCATACTTAAAGCTATTGAGATTGCTACTAACCTTGAAAGTGTTGAAAGGAATACACATGTAATGAAATCTAGTAAACCGGGAGTCTCAGTGGAGGCTAATATAAAGGCTATTAACACTCAGCCATGTTATCGTTGTGGGAGGAAAGACCATGCCCCAGCTCACTGTAAGTTTAAAGATGCAGTGTGTCATTCATGTGGAAAGAGAGGCCACATCTCACCAGTTTGTCGTGGGAGGAAAAGAGATGACACTCGTAAGCAATTCTCAACCTTCAAAACAAGAGGTAGGAGAAATACTACAAAGTGGGTTAGTACGTCAATTGAAGACAATTCAGATTCTTCTAATGATTTCACATTATTTACCTTTCGTAATAAATCTACACCCCCAATCCTTATTGACTTAGAACTGAACAATAGAAATATAGTAATGGAGTTGGACATGTGGGCAGCCATGTCTTTAATCTCAGAGACTACAAAGAAAGAATTATTTCCTACGGTTAACTTGCGTCACTCTGAGGTTGTTTTAAAAACATGTACGTCAGAGAAAATTACTGTGTTAGGTGAGATGGATGTAGATGTTAAGTATGGAGATCAGAAGAACACACTCACACTATTGGTTATTAAAGGACCTGGTCCTAGTCTTATTGGACGAAACTGGATGTCACATATTCAATTCAACTGGAGCGTTATTAAGCACACCAGAAACTCTGATTATCAAAATGAACTTGAAGTACTGTTAGAAAAGTACAAACCAGTTTTTAGTGACACATTAGGGACAATGAAAAATTTCTCAGCGCACTTGGAACTAACAGAGAATGTAAAACCCAAGTTTTTCAGACCACGTCCTGTGCCGTTTGCACTTAAGGATCGTATTGAACAGGAACTAGATAGTCTTGAGTCTGCTAACATTATCACCAAAGTCAACTTCAGTAATTGGGCAGCTCCAATAGTGGTAGTACCCAAAAAGGACGGAAAACTTAGGTTATGTGGTTATTACAAAGTTACCTTAAACCCTTCTCTAGAGATTGACAAGTACCCTCTACCCAAGCCAGAGGATCTATTCGCTACTCTTTCAGGTGGCAAAGTATTCTCTAAAATTGACCTTTCTCAGGCTTATCAGCAGATGCAGTTAGACGACTGTAGTAAGGAGTTAGTCACTGTTAATACTCATCGTGGACTCTATAGATATAATAGACTTCCTTTTGGAGTAGCCTCAGCTCCTGCCTTGTTTCAACGTGCAATGGACACTGTTTTGCAAGGTATATCAAACGTAATTTGTTATATTGACGACATACTCGTTACTGGAAAATATCATTCACATCACCTCAAGAACCTAGAAGAAGTTCTTAAAAGATTATTAGAAGAAGGTATTACTGTTAAACGTAGTAAGTGCACATTTTTAAGTAGTCAAGTTGAATATTTGGGCCACATTATTGATTCAAAAGGGTTACATTCATCTACTAGAAAGCTTGAAGCTATATTAAAAGCACCCATTCCCAGAAATGTACAACAGTTACGTTCCCTACTAGGGTTAGTGAATTATTATAGGAAATTTGTACCAAATTTGGCTTCAGTCCTTCATCTTTAAATCAACTTTTGAGGCAAGATGTCAGGTGGAATTGGACCCCTGCATGTAACAAATCACTTAGTATTGTAAAAAAATGAAATTAGTGGATTCCACATTATTAGTACACTATGACAGTGAATTACCTTTAAGACTGGCAAGTGATGCCTCAGCCTACGGTATTGGTGCTGTTATTTCTCATGTTTTTCCAAATGGTACCGAGCAACCAATTGCCTTTGCATCTCGTACACTTACCCCTGCGGAGAAAAACTATCCACAAATAGAAAAGGAGGCATTATCCTTAGTATTCGGTGTTCAAAAATTTCATCAATATTTATATGCCAGAAAATT
This sequence comes from Petrosia ficiformis, assembly GCA_947044365.1. Classification (NCBI taxonomy): domain Eukaryota; kingdom Metazoa; phylum Porifera; class Demospongiae; order Haplosclerida; family Petrosiidae; genus Petrosia; species Petrosia ficiformis. The sequence continues at coordinate 14,010,964 of OX345636.1, read as the reverse complement.
TGTATTAGTCACTGACCACAAGCCCTTATGCGCTATTTTAGGTCCTAAAAAGGGTATCCCTACATTGGCAGCCGCTAGACTACAGCGTTGGGCTATCCTTCTATCTGCCTACACATGACATAGAATATCGCCCTACAGAATTACATGGAAATGCTGATGCATTATCTAGATTACCATTACCAACTAATGAAACAGAAAAAGGTGTTTGTTTTGACAGTATTTTTAATTTAAGCCAACTTGAAGCCTTACCTATTACAAATGATAAATTAGTTGTTGCAACAGAAAAGGATCCAGTGTTATCAAAAGTAATGAGATATACCAAATATGGTTGGCCAAGTACTGTGCACCACCAACTTAAACCTTTCTTTAATCGGAAAACTGAGCTTACTATTGAAGGCAAATGTTTGATGTGGGGAATTAGAGTAGTTAAAAATATCAAAAGGAAATTTTAAATGAACTATATAAAGATCACCCTGGTATATGCCGCATGAAATCTCTTGCAAGAAGCTATGTTTTTGGTGGCCTGGTTTAGATGCTGATATTGAATCATTAACCAAATCTTGTTTACCATGTCTTAGCGTACAGCCATCACCTCCTAAATCACCTTTAAACCCCTGGATTTGGCCTTCAAAGCCATGGTCCAGACTGCATATAGATTTTGCAGGACCGCTGTATGGTAGAACATACTTTATCATAGTGGATGCTCACTCTAAATGGCCGGAAGTGTTTGCCATGCCCTCTACAACTACTAGTAAAACCATAGAAGTTCTTCGTCAAGTCTTCTCTACCTACGGTCTTCCAGATCAAATTGTCTCGGACAACGGTCCCCAATTTACCTCAGAAGATTTTCAGATGTTCCTTAAGAATAATGGTGTAAAACATATTCGTTCTGCACCTTACCACCCTGCAACTAATGGACTTGCAGAACGTTTTGTCCAAACCTTGAAGAAAGCAATTGTGGCTGGGAAGAGTGATAGTAGATCACATGATCATAAATTAGCAAGTTTCTTACTGAAATACAGAACAACACCACATACAGTTACTGGAGAACCTCCTAGTACATTGTTCTTAGGCCGTCAACTTAAAACTGTACTAGACCTTTTAAAACCTAATACTGAAAGAAGAGTATTAGAAAAGCAATCTGCACAGAAAGAGAAATATGATCAACACAGTTCTATTAGACCTTTTGAAGTTGGAGATCTAGTAATGGTTAAAACTTATCGTGAAAATCGTGTTACTTGGTTACCAGGGACTATATCTGAGAAACGAGGTGAAGTTTCATTTATAATTAAAATGTCTGATGGTAATTGTCGAAGATGCCACATTGACCAAATTCGTAAAAGAGAGTCCCCACTGGTACTAGATGAAAGTACTTTGGAAGATACGTCAGAAGCTATTGAACATTCAACAGAGTTTACTATTGTACCCAATTTGTCTAATTCTAATCGTTCTACTACAGATAACCCATCTAATGATGAATCTTCGAGTTCTGATTCTCAACGAGAGACTATGAACAAATCTCCAATTTCTAATGATAGTATAGGAAATACTTCAAATCCTCAAGTCACTGATCATGATAACGTATCCGAACCTCGATATCCTGAAAGAGTTCGTAAACCTCCAGATAGATACTTTTGAACCAACTGAACTAGTTGGGGAGGAATGTAGTATATTGCATTGTCGAGTTATGTATTCTTAATCATTATTGTATGGTTTCTTTTGTTTTTGTGAGCATGCTCAGTAGCACATGTTAGATTACCTCATGTTATAACTTTGGTTGTACTCTCTGTCTCTCTTATTTATTATTTAGTATCAAATATATAGTTAGAAATATTAAGATACTACAGAAATGTTGCATGCACAGTGACAAAAATGCGTTGATTTACTTTAAGCGACAGACTCCAACTTCAGACTAATAATACAGTTTTGAGTAGTTCACAATTCACATTAATTAGAATCTGTTATCATTATCATAATATATAGTGTTGTGTAGTTTATATTAGCCACATTAATCAAAGATAACAAAATAGTTTAATTTATGACAAAACTCTTTGAGGTGTGGTATATATACATCAAAAATAGTTTTGATATTTCAACCCATCGTTGGTTACCTCAATTGCATGCCAATTAAATAATATGCAATTCCACACCATACTGCTGCAGTGACATGTTGGTGGGCAAGCCAGTTTGTATTTGGTGCTGGGATGTTGTTATTGCTAAGTAAATTTATAGTGAAAGATGACTGATATGAATCGACAGTTGTGAAAACAGGATTTCCAAGTAATCATAGTTTACATGTCAGTATTCTCTCTCACTATAACAGGTATGGATAATATTAATACTTTCTTGTCCAGGTTAATATATCACTTTAAATTTGTACAGGGGCTGTCTAGAAATTTTGTAAGGTAGGCCCAAATTTTTTGGGGGGGGGGGGGGGGGTGGGGGTGGGGTGGTCACTTAATTTAGGGTATGCGTGATTATCTTCTGCATCCAAATTTTAGACGAAGAATTATATTTGCATTCAGTGGGTAAACTGACTGACCAGTTGTTATAGTTGTCCATCCTCATGTCATGTATGTAAACAACACAAAAAAATGTATTGTTTATAATTTTCAAATAAATTTTCATACAAGTAAAAACTTAGGGGGGGGGGGGTTGGGGGGGGGGCAATTGCCCTCCCTGCCCTCCCTGCCCCCCTGTAGACCCGCCCCTGAATTTGTATACTGAAACTCCACCATTCAAAGAAAGTTGGAGGCAAATAAGCTATAAAATTAAAATTAATATATATTTTTAAAAACAGCATTTTTGCAACAACAATATTATTCCAAGTTTGTAAGTGTGAAAAGAATATAATTATGTATTATGTGTACTCATTTATACAGCATATGAATCTTCGAGGGTATCTCGGAAGAAAATGTATACACTGTTACTGAATTAACTTTAAATAATCATACATTTATCATGTAGATAAACATGATTATAATTATAACAATTAAGTGAAGCCTAAGTAAAACAAAATGTATGAATGTATTTCTTATATAGGTGCGGCATAAGAATCTCTGAAATTTTCATAGAGTATCTCAGAAGGTTTAAATTTCTTACACATATACTTCACTCCACATGAAATACAGGTCATTGCACAATGTACAATCAACATCAGAGAGTATAGTCCAAATACAATCCAAGCTACTTGCTATAAGGGTATTAAAGTTTAATGACTTGTGATAGAGTAGTGCAAGTAATAGTTATATAACATCTCTAGGCAGGCTAGAAGCCATACTATCTAAACTCCCTAAAATTCAGAAACCAACTTGTATAAATGAAACCACAGGGATACTGCAGTGATACAAGTGATTTGTAGTACTTCTGTTCATACACCCACTCAACATTATGCAACTGATAATGTAGTTACACATCTTCACATACAATTAATGTATATTGTTATTTGATTAATTATATAACTATGTAGAATAGGGTGCATGATAACTTAAGTAACAAACGTTATGATACATCAACGGACATGAATATATAGGTTAATAAAATAAAAGCAATTATAGGACACAGCTGTTCTATCTGACAAACATCGTAATAAAAGATATAATAGAACTAAGAAGAGTGGAAAAATAAGTAACTATAATAGGGTTTTAAAAAGCAACATGTATTTATATTAATTGTTGGAGGTTTGCCTTGTCTCTAGGCTCTCACGGACTTGTGGCAAGGAGGGAGAGAAGAGAGCTTGGAAAACATTGCATACACATAATTATATTACTTTGGTAAGTTCGTAGCAAATATGATTCCCATAACCAGTATGACAACAAATAAAAGTGTCATTACTGGAGCACACAGACATAATAGCTACCACCTAACATCTGCTGCTCTTTGAAAGTCACATTTTGGAATTTTAGAACATCTTGGAAATAAGACAACACATCCTTCCAAAACACTTCTGTAACAATCGTATGGATCAGAAAACTTCAAGTTGGAGGTAGGAGATTACAAGTGGCTGTGCCTTCACACATAAGTAAACATTTTGGTAACATACAAGGTGAAGTGGTTAAGAATATAGTATATATAGGTACACTGTTATAAGGGGATTACAGCCAGTGGCATAGCCAGACCCTAATTTAGACCTGGACCTAAAAAGGGAAAATCGGTACACTTTTGCTGAAAAATGTTTACCTAATTAATTTTCCTGATGGGAGCAGCGATTAATAATAATAATGAAATGAACAACGCAACCAAGAAGTTAATAAACAGACAATTCTGGTGATACTGCTATATCATGTGAAACTCCACCAAGAACTGCTCTTACACTTGTACATGCACTGTTAAAATCATCATTGGTGGTCCTGATATCATTACTTACCAGCTGCATCTCCTATTCATCAGTTTCATCACTATGCTGTTGACTTTATCGCTTAGAAGCAAAAGAATCTGACTGATTCACATCTAACAGTCAAAAATAGTCCGCTGTCTACCTTTACTTTGCTTGTGAAAGGCCATCTCAAATAAAGAAACTTGACAAGTGAATCACGTGAATATTACACAGAATAATTGTTATTAATTTAACAATAATTAACATAATTTAAATTTAAATTTAATTCTGATACCCGGACCCAGGCCCACCAGGCCCAGGTGTAGCTATGCAACTGATTACAGCTATTTGGAACCCAAGGGTGGGGCCTGAGGAATCCACAAAACAGAGTATAAACCACAATTATTCATAGAGGGAAACCCCCTCCCTATTGTGTTATTGTGTATGACTTCACTATACAAACAGATCACCTATGAATATATTATTTTTTGCAATAGCAAAGAATTTATTTTACCAACAATACTTGGATCCCTCATTATAGCATTAAACGGAATTATTCATGTCATGGTATACATATATGTACATACAACTTTGCACACTACATGCTGCATGTAATGAAATCTGTAACAGCAATCAAAGTCTTATGAAATAATTAATGGTCACCACTCATGAGATCAAAACATACCTGACATTATTAAGTTTACGTACTATCACTGTACTTCCATTGACTACAGTGTACTTTATGAGTAATATACACTATACTTCAAGTGTACTACACAGTATTGCACAGTATTATACCTTAGTACTATGCTATCACATATAAATGTAAAGGGAAGTCATACATTACAGTACAGAGTAGTACTATAGTACTATTTAGAAGAACAGTTGACTTATTGGATATAGTGTAGCTCCTATCATACTATGTAAACTTAATAAAGTCAGGTACTGTATATCTCATTTTCTTTTTGCTGCATGGATGAATACTTAATGCACAGATTATGGATTCTTGACAGTATAATGTGTGCTAAAGGATTTGAATTCATTGGGTTAGGGTGAATTAGGTCTTTGGATATGATTCATGCAATCTGCAAAACACGAAGAAGGTACTTTGTCATGCATGCGATTAAATTTGACTTTTACAAATAGTACAACCAAGAGCTATGCATATAGAATGGCCCTTGAGGCCCACAGGGTAGTTAATGCTTGAGTCAAGTTTAGGTGTGAGTTTCACTAATTCACACCTAATCTCACCTTTCAGATATTTAATTACATCATTTCTGAAATTCTTGACAATTTTGTGATAATTATATTGAGTATAAAATTGACTATAAGGAAATGTTCCATGTTCGTAATAAGCACTTTATGTATTTGTATGTACCACAAGTTTTCTTATACTCTACAGTAGTAGGTAACAAGCTTTGTGAGCTTGTTTTTCTAGTTTTTTGATTTGCTCTTTAATTATTCTTTTTTCCTTCACCACCTTCTGTTGCAGACTTGGGAGCAAGTCCTTATATCAATTATTTATTATTTCAAAAGAATAATATACTAATACTACTACTACTACTATAATAATAACACTAATATATACATGATCTTACCTGCCAATCTATTATAATTCACGCCTTGTGAAATGCTAATCAAAGAGAAGTATTTCATTAAATGGGCGTGGCCGCAATGGCTGTGTAAAGAAGCGTCCAGATTGAGTAAGTTTGCTGAGGCGGATACTTTCTGGCCATTATTCAAACTATCTTAGATATTCAATGCATAGATAATGATGTTGTTAGCAATGAGTTCAGTTTGTGGAAATAACAATGGTAAACAGGCAACGTTATGACGCAAAATACACACTGCTTGGACCTCAAAAATACATATATTTGACTATAACTTCAAAAATGATTGTCGAACCCTTCCACAAATTGAACCCCAAATAGGACACTGATATAGCATTACATGTTACAAGTTACAAGCCCAAATATAAAGAGGAAAGTACCCGCCTTTTGCTAAATCTTTTTGCTCGCATATGCGTAAAAATGTCTATATTTTACATTTAAACACAAGACAAAGGATATTATAATATATATGCTTGTGTAGAGTGAGAACCATTCTATCCACTCTATGTTGTCTCTTCCTCATAAGAGCTGTAAAAGTAAAGTTATAACTGTTCAAAAATGTTGCATTATTTAATTGAAAATTGCTGTACTCAAGTATTAATGACCCTGTGCCTGGGATTGACTTCATCAGTCAGAGATGGTGGTGGTAAATATGTATGCATAACTATGGGGACAAATAGGGTACATTTAACTTACCTCAGCTTTGTGAAGTCCTTCATAAAAGAAAAACTTTTTGGATTCATGTACAATAGCATATTGCGAACAACTACAAAGAAAGAGTTGAATATTATTATATTCTACATAGTAATCAAAACATTATTGATGTATCAGAGCAAGTGTAAAACAATTACCTCCCATAATCATCATATGCGTCACTAAATGATTTACAAATTACACCTATTCCAATGGAAAGTGTGAAACCAACTGACATTGAGAAAATAACAGCAAGGATTAATGAGCAGTAATCAAACACCAATATTGGAGATAGCCTACAATTTAAGAATTTATTCAATGATATAACATGGTGTATAAAACACATACTATTTACCATTTCCCAAATACAGCTTTTACTACTGACAGAATAATCAAAAGTACTGCTAAAATTCCAAGTGCAGCTTCACCATAGATGACGAATTTACAAGTCTGTCCTGTATTTAAATCAACGTGTTTATCATGAACAGTAGAATACAGCAGACATTTTCCACCACCGAAAGTATTTTTAAATGAATTATGTATAGAAGCCATGAAGCCCAAGGCCACCATGGAAGCAATCAAGATCCCTAGATAAGGAATCACATAAATCATTGAGATCACAGTTGCTGCAGTGTTTCTTTTCCTCCTTAAACGATTCTCACTTGGGACAGAAATAGTGTGGACCTCTTCTTTGAGCGTGTGTCCTTCAGAGTAGGCTCGAGGGCCTTCGTATGGAGGAGGAAAGGGTTCAGAGTAGGCCTGAGGGCCTTCGTATGGAGGAAAAACATTACGAGATTGTGTAGATGTCATCTTCACTTGGACGAAGCAAAAAGAAAAAATTTCGGCAGGGCATGGTGCTTATTCAAGTCACGTGATGGTAGAAATTCTATATATAGCTTTGTGGTCATCATTCAGTAATCATGACCGACTTTCTCGTTCTGGAATACAACAGCCTTATTACTTTGATTATGGCCCGTAGGGCCATCCCTATGATGGTTTTCCCACGGTTTCGATGTATGTTTATATATATATCAGTGGCAATCGAAAATTGTAGTCTGGCGTGGGCCACGCCAGACTACAATTTTCGATTGTCCATCGCTAGAAATGGTCTGGGAATATTGATATAATAAAGTTGTTCCGTTGCAACTATAGTTGCAGCGGTTAATTATTGCATTCACAAGTAACATATGCACACGTGAGTTCACATGAGAAACGGATATTCGAGCTTCTGCTATCTTTGCATCTAGGAACCTTGGCTATGAGAAGCTGAAAGATCTGCAGATGGATGTTTTACTTACGACACATTCTCCCTGGATTAGCTGGGTGTTTGATATAGCTTTCTATGGTGGTACCTTGACACTACAGCTCTTGATTTAATAAAGAAGTCCACGAAGATAAAACACGCTCTTTAGGTTCAGGAGTTGCTAGTGAACCACAACCTAGATTCCGTCTTTCTGTTGGAATATCCTTCAGATCATTTCCACCGCCTAAGCAGTAAATTTTCACGTTCAGCCATTTGCAATTGCTATCTGGTCACACCTACTAGACGTACAATATAACCACTAATTGCATTCCTGCAGAACAACTTCAGTGTTCCCAGACTCTCCTCCAACTTTCCGGGTGGTTCTTGCTACGCGAGACTAATATTTATGTATGTTGCCACTTACGTGAGTATGCGTAGTTCGGGTGGGGGCGGGATCGCCTAACGCGCTCAAGCTGTGCAGACCAGCAGAAAGAAAGCTGTGTAGCTTACGTGGAAACTGGAACTAATAGCTAGCTATTCTACCTGAAATATAATTCTAAAATTCTACAAGATCTTTTAAAAAGGTAAACATAGTAGATAATCAAAATAATAACTATAATAGGCTGATATGTTTAATTAAGGCGGCATGACAAAGTTAGCCATGATTATTGAATGATGGATACGACAAAGCAGTCATAGGGACACGTTTTCCCTCTATATATCTTGTTAAAGGATCTTTTAGAACTTTAGCCGTTTTGTTCTGGCCAGTTTTCTTCCTGCTGGTCTGTAGAGAGTAGTAGGGACATATACATTATGCTGGCATTGCTTTGAGTATAAGACACCAAAGGTTTTTTACATATCTTTAAAAAAAATGGTTTGATGTCAAGTATCTGCCAGAATCTGGCTTCCCATCTGAAGAAGAGTGGAGCAAATAATGGATGAGGATGCTGCCATTTCTTGTGGCGGTCAAACCCTTGCAAGTGCACAAGATATGCAGAAGAGAATGTTCTACTGTACCAATTTTGAATGTTTGATAAGCTGTATTCATGATCCCAACATTATTTATGTTCAATTTCATTGTGTTCTTTTATCAGTATAATTTCAATCTAGATTTTAACATTTATAGCATCGTCTGCTTTTTTTGAGTATATATATATCAGTGCTGTACCTTTCACTTATACATGCATGCATCAACTATGACAAATGATTTTTTGGTGTGGTTGAAATATAATAACTATTGTTGATGATAAATGATCTATAATGATTTCCAGCCTACAATTGTCACTCTAGTTTTATCATGATCAGTCACTCAAATTTGAGTCTTTTAGAGCTAGCAGCCCGGTGCTCATCATCTTTACATTTTCCAGTGGAGTATATGATGACCTTCACAACAAATAAACAGGTAGAGAATGGTACGGAGGACCCTTGTACATAATCTTGGATGTAAATATGTTCAGACTCATGCTTTTCATTCCCATTTATTAATACCACTCTTCCTCATCCTTGATACCGCAATCTGAGTCCAAGCATTCAATAGTTCTATTAATGTCAACAAACTTGAACACCGATGCATGTCTGAAAGGAAGTCAATCACTACCAAAATGTAATCTATGTTTCAAATTTTTTTGGGTGATGCAATGCATCATTTATCTTTCTCTTAAAGTTCTTCTCTGAGTTCTAGTGGAAAGAAACATTTACATTCAATCCTAAATGAGAATAGTTGTTCAGTCCAGTGAATAGACGTACATTGCCTTATAAAAGTGCACAATTTATCATACTTATAATGCAATAAGAACTAGTACATTAGTGATGGCAAAGTACTTAACAAATAACTAATAATGTCCAAAATAATTTGTACGTCTCACATTCATTGTTACAAATTGGTTTGCAATATTAATTAATTCAATTAGTCTGTAGGTTCTTGTGTACATGTGCTAATAATACATTGTTGAGTCTTTTCTGGGTCATTGTTGATCTCAAATAAATCTTGAGCCTTCTCAGTGATGAGAATGTTCTCTCTAGATCTGTTGTGGCTGATGTCATTGGTATAGTCAAGTAAATGATCAAAAGTCACTACTGTTCATAATTTCGCAGATGGTACTGATTGTAGTTATCTTCTTAACAACTTGGCTGACTGCACTTGCTCGAACAAAGCCTAAATTTGTTAATTTGTTTTTTACTGATAAGTAACTCATGTTGTGATGCACTTGAGTTGGTGCTGTGCTGATCATTATTGTGCAAAGTACCCATTCTGAATATTAGGGGGGCTAAGCCCCTCTTAGATGAATTTTAGGGGGGCCCTTGCCCCCCTGCTTCCTACCCCTATGTTAAGGAAGCTAATTTCATTAACTTGCTATATAAAATGGCAGCCCAGGCCCATGTTAATGTTGAATAATAATTATGTGAAGAATTGTACCTTTTTGTTAGTCTCGCCTAGCCAGACCCAACCCTCTGCTTTGCGACGGGAATGGTCTTGTCAACCCACTGTACTACCGTTCATCTACAGTTTAGCCAGATTGTTGGCTATTTCAGTGGATGACAAACCACTAATAATATTCATAATCAAAATAAGTATATTCATAACTATACTTTTCCAGTAAGCCAGCTGTGTGACCAGTTTGCCAGATACTTGACGAATGGTAGCACAGTTGGTCGACCAGACCCTTCCTGTCATGTAGCAGAGGCTTGAGTCTGGCTACGCGAGACTACCTTTTTGTGGATGGTCAATTATGTAATAGTAATACCGTATAGGTTCTGAAAATTCGCTATTCCAAATTCGAAAACAATTAATTATTTTTAAATTTTTGGTGACTGTTTATTCTATTCCTTCATTAATTTTATAATATTCTAATTTTGGTATTCCCCTCTAAATTTGACAAGGCGTAGGTAATTTTGTGATGATAGTAATTTATTGGGCTTAAAAGTGTAACTTTGATGGCCCAAGACTTGTAGTTACTGCTTCTTGTGTGAGCTCATTTATTGGTAATGAATTTTCATGATTCTATTTTTATAATTATAACTATGTATAAACTACATGTATCATTAAATTTTAAACACCACCCTATATAGTGTTGAGCAATTAATAAATTATATTGCATTATTTATGTTGCAATTAATTGTATTACCACCTCATTTAGAATATTCCATTATCATAAGCAAATTTTATGCTATTTTTTACTAATATAACATGCATAATATTATAATCCATAAATTAGCTTTCATGAACACTATTGAGGCTGTATGTTAGGAGGAAAAAAAAATGGCAACTAAGTCTACATGTATATATAATTTCATTTTTTGTCCTGTTTGCTTAGTGGAAATAACTGTTACCTCACATTAAGGATACATAATTGTATTGCATACTTACATTAAATTGTTTACTTAATACAGTAATAGCATCTGATAAATGTCAACCTATTATGTATCACTGCAAAAAAACCGTTAAAATAACTAATTTAGTGGTTAGTACAGTTGCAAGTAATTAGCGGGTTGTTGAGATTACATACATCTTATATCACAGATACTTTGTACTGATTATATTCCATTATAGTTGAATCACTATAATTTTAGGGTGCTGTCTACTCGTATTTCATGTCAAAGATTTAGTATACTAAAGTACATATAATTGTATCGGGCCATCAAAACGGTTTGTAAACCCGCAAACACATAATTTAATTTATACCTTCCAATACTTGGTGCATATTATGTTATAGTAACATACATGATGTAGTCACAACATCCTGTATCACAATTGACAAACTAAATTAAAACTCATGCTATTTCTTGCAACTGTAGTAACCAATAAAATGGTTATTTTAATGCCTTATTATTTGCAGTGTACATAGTTAGTATGTTATTATAGTGGAACTTGTAGTAATGTTGAAAGACGCTGTAAAAGTCAAGAAAGAATATTTGAAAGGTAATTGTAAGAAGAGAGGAAGATCTAGAAAAGAAAAGTAGTAGTTGGTTGTGACTATATACAATGTGATCGATCATACATGTAGGTCTTAATCTTTTCACTATTTTGTTTTAGGTTGTGTTTCACATGGAGTGGAGAAAAGGCCAAAAATATCTTGATGCAAATGTTGAAAGCAGTATTTCAAAGTGCTCATAAGTATATACGATTAAAAGTCAAGAAAGGCAGTAATAACTCATGTGAATGTCCAGAATGGATACAAGGAGCACTGATTTGTCAGATTAGAGAAAAAGAACCCCTACTAGAAGAGAATGGAGTGATGGAAATTACAGTTGGGGAAATCATAGTGGTAAAAAAGAATACTGTGGTTAGTTTATATAAGTGTAATATTTAATACTATCGCAACCTTTAAACTATATGTACTTTCTTTGTCATGGACAGTCACACACACACACGTGCACACACACAAGTGTACCAATATTCACTCCCTCCTGTTTTGCCAATAATCTTTCATATGAGGTGTGTAATCACTGGATTAATTGGTATTTGTAATTACGATGTTTATGATTTTGCAGTATCATGATTAATCAACTAATTAACAATCCAAGTATAATGCCCCACCTAAATACCACATTGTGATAGGTTGATCTTAAGCATTTGGAAAAAAATGAAATCCAAATACAACTGATTTTCACATTCATCTGCAGTCATATAATTATAGACATGACATAATTATATATAATATAAAACATCTAATAATAAATATCTCTATTCTTTATAGATCATCAGTCCTCTTTACACAAAATAAATCAAGAAAATGAATTAGGAAGATTACAAAAAAATTTAAAGCAAGAATTTGAAAAGAGCTGACTTATGTAGTAATAGTAATAGTAATTATACTGATTTTTAAGGAAATAGTAATATTACTATATTGCTTTGACTTGGGAGGTTATAGTGATTTTAATAGTATTGTACTGATGTTTAAAGTAATAGTAATAGTAATACTAATACATTACTTTACAATTCATCCCATATTTGTTATTTCTTATAATGCCTGCCTATAATATTATAGTGTTGTTAAATTACAGTGCTTGTATAAATTACTCTAATTACCATGGTATCATCAACATCAAACTGCATGCTCAACAAAGAGATTATACATCACCTTTTGAATTTCCATAGTCACAGGATGTATTGTGTTCATGTTTTAACATTATTTATGTACAACTATTACTAATAGCTCCACCACCACACTTGGAACTGCCTCCTTTAATAACAACTACTGTTTCTGAGCAACCATCTCTTCCTCGTAATGAATTCGAATCTGTAACTCATAAATTAATTTAAGACTGCAAATATTATTGGGAAGACTTATCCAGGTTAGTGTATGTAAAAGCAAATAGAATTGGGATACTCATGGTTACAAGTCTATTTATATGTATAGTTTAATGTGATATCATCACTCATATATTTAATACATGAGTATACTTAACTCAATAATGAACCACTGGATTAAAATTGGACAGAAAAAAAAGAACGGGAAGAATAATTATATGAAAATGTGGTGTAGGTAGCAAATGTTTGCTGGTAATTCCACCATTTTCATATCATCATTCTTCCCATTCATTCCAAACTAAAGTTATGAAAATTAAATTTTTCCAGAGGTCAAGGTGAATGTGAATTTACTTTGTATCTGAGAGAAATACAATATAAAAGAGCTGACATTGTGAGTAATGCTTTCAAACACTGTTTAATGTCTTGAAGCTATTATGTGGGTTTGAATCATAACAAATGTGTTTATAATGTAATAATAGAGAAATTTAATAATTTTGATAGCTGCCAACATACTAAGCTTTTAGGTTTTCTCCTCTTAATATATAGATAGACACTCTCATATGTTGTATAGAGTTAACCAGTAAAGGTTGCTGATGAAATCTTACAACACTACAGTCACAGAGATACTCTCGTCCATAATTATATCCTTGTAGAGCACTATTGACATACATGTAGGTATATTAATGGAGGGTGGAAAGGCTAAAACCTTCCTAAAGTTCCAAAGAGATAACAATATTAAATGCCAACAGCACAAAATTAGAGTCATTATAGCGGTTTGTAACTTGTAATTATCTCACTTCTTGCCTGAAACAAATATGCGACTTGAAAGAACCATAACCTTTATTGCAAGTAGACAGCTGCAGTATGACGCCATAGTACACAGAAAATTAATTATTGGCCACATTCTTGAATAATTAATGATACCAAATATTTTCTGTCCCATACCTATTTATGCTACCCACTTTTGCATGTACCAATTTTAGCGATTTTAGTGATACATAAAAATCACTAAAATTAGACATGCTAAAAAATATATTTAGAGTTAAATTTTATTTGGCATGCATATTATGTGTGGCTCAGAAATTCACTAAAATTAATGTGTGCTAAATCCAAGCTTTTAAAAATCACTACATTTAGTGGACGCATTAATAGTAGGCTTAAATTATACTTCAATGACTTTATATGTAGGTATCTACATATAACCAGATACCAATCCAATGTTACATCTACAATGGGTTATTTTAACATTCATTTGGTTATGTGAGTTTCGGTCGTTCTTTAGAAGCATTGCCAGATCCCTCTAGCTCTTATTAATCAATATCCATTCTCCGTCGATGGCATTTCGTCCAAGTGATGCTTAAACACCTATAATGTTATAACAAGAAAAAAACTCAATACTTATTTACATAGTGAAAGGAGTATATTATTAATATTGTATTGCGATGAGAAAGTGTCCTGGTGTCAACGCTTCAATACAATCATCATCGGAAGGCAGTGGTCTGCTATTGAGACAGGTCTCAATTTGAGTCAGAAAGGTACACACTTCCTCAAAGGTTAACTTTACATTTAGAGTGACCTTCTTGAGATGAGTCTTGAGACTTTTCACAGCTTCTTCCCACAAGCTGCCAAAGTGTGGGGCGTACTCGGGAGTGAAACTCCAATCGATTTTCTGTGATGAACAAAATTCAGACACTTTCTTAACGTTCTTCTGTTCACTAAGGAATTCCACAAGCTTCTTTAGCTCTCTGCTAGCACCAACGAAGTTAGTGCCATGATCGCTCCATATATCTGATGATTTACCACGAGTTATAAATCTCCTTAAACAAGCGATAAAGGCTTCACTGGTTAACTAACTCAAGGTGAACGGCTTTACTGTCAATGAAGTGAACACACAAATATATATGTTTACAATGGTGGGTCCTGGTGTTACTAGCTCAATTGAAAGTTGACACATAATTTGAGGCAGAGGTCTAGCCGAGTATCGCCTGCAAGACACACATGCTCCAGGGTCACGTCACGAAAGACCTTCTTGCCACCGATGATATGGAATCTGACACCAATGGATGATGCTAACATGGTTAGCCCAACATGTAACAGACGTAAATGCCCTGCTCTTACAATCATCTTGGTGATTTGGTAATTACCATGGAGTATATATAATTGGTATAAGTTGTTCGTACGGGACATAAGAATGACTAATCCTGCCACTGAGGCATGAAATTTCTTCATTATCAACGAATGGATGTAAAGTAATCAAACAACTCCTTTTGGGTAGAGTCTTGTTCCACTTAATCAAGTCGATTTCTTTGGTGAAGTGAGTCTCTTGTACCAACCTGATCCAGTATTTCTCAGCTAATTCCAATTCCTTGACTGATAGTATGGATGACTTGTTAACTTGTTGGGTGTCACTTTTGGAGTGTTGACAGTTGTTAACAAATCTGAGGATCCATGTTGTGATTCTCTTCAAGTGGTGGAATTCACTATGGTGATTCAATGATTCAGAGAGGTGTACATTGCTCATGAGAGTAATATTCCTCAGTTCCTCAGAAATAACAGGAGGAGTGATGGATAACCTAGGCCATTCTGACATACTTGTATCTTTCTGTAACCAACATGTACCAGTCCACCAGAGAATGTGACAAACAAGTTCGGAGGGAAACAATCCTCGTGATGCACAATCAGCTGGATTATCTCCACCATCAATGTGATTTGTGATTCAATTGGTCAGGAGGTATATGATCAAGGATATGAGAAACTCGATTTCCCACAAAATCTTGAACCTTCTCGGATTACCATTTAACCAATCGATTACAATCGTACTATCGGACTAAGCATATGTGTCACACATTGGGATATACAACACTTCCTTCACATGATATAGTAAATCAGCTAACAGATATGCTCCACATAGTTCTTGTTGAAAATAGTTCTTAACAGAGATTTAGCAGAGGTGCTATAATTACTTGTGGACGTTTATTGACCATGGCTTTATATACAAAACAGAGCACATGTTAAAGAATGTTCTGGAAAACACATGAAATAAAGAACTTCTGGAACATGACATACATTTAATTTGCAACCTTTACAAAAACAAGGAGGATCTTACAGGTGTTACATCATTTAATCAACAAGTAAATTGTCATAAACATAATTTTAAGCTAAGATCTAGAAAGTTCCAAGCACATGTACAATATGATTAATTACAGATACAATATTATAATAGTTCTAACCTGGGAATAGTGAGTTGTTCAATAGGAGCAACCTTCGTCTTTGAGGTGATCAGGGATATATGGATATTTCCTGAGGTGTCTTCAAATCTGAAGTATGTTACAGCCAACTAGGCATTTTCAGAGGCATAACTGAACCCATGTAATTACATTCCTTCAATGCTGACATCATGAGAGAAGTAACACCTGAGTATTAGTTTCGTAGACAAGATAGGCAATTCAGATCTCCACTGAGACCATGGCAGCTGAATTACCATCGGTACTGGGTCGTCGCAATCGATTTTAAGTTCCCAAAGTCATTGAAACAGGATCTTGACTTTGATGATGGTTGGAGAGAACCAGCTGAGAATATCGAATGTTTTGGAAACATTCGAGGTACACATTCGTTTTGTTATGGTGTTGCGATAGTCTATTTCTGTTACTGTGATATGAAAGTTATCAGTGACCCAGTTCCATTCTATTCCAAAAGTTTTAGTGTATTGATGGTCTTCTGCATGTGAGTGGATTACAATTCTTTCAATTCAGCTAGTAGATGATTGAGAACTTTAGGTTCATTGCTATTCCAATTTCTGAGTACGAATCCGCCGTTATGAAACAACTCTTGTAACTGTTTTTGAAGCTTCCAAGATAGAGTCAGCACCAGTTAAGCCATCATTGACATAGAAGGCTTCATATACTTTCTGGGCTGCTAGAGGTTACTATTATACCAAAATCCATAGCATTTTGCCTCACCGCCATATTTGCTGCGTAGGATGAAGCAGACACGCCAAACATCAGACGAGTCATTCTATAATCCATAAGAGGTTCGGTTTGAATCTTTCTCCAAACAAAACGATGATAGTCTTAATCACTTAGAGTCAGCTTGATTGCACGATACATCTTACTTACATCAGTGGTGAGCACGTATCAATGATGTCGGAATCTCAGTGAAACATCAACGAGGGAGGAGTGTACGGTAGGCCCAACCATTAAAGTATCGTTAAGAGCATGCATTTTCGTCATTGTGCTCAACTCCTTCAATACGATGTGCATTGGCAAGTAAAATATTTCATTATCTGGTTTCTGTAAATCGGCAACAAGGACCAATTCGGCATGACCGAGTTTCAGGTATTCCTCCATAACAGTATGGAATTCTTTGGATTTCCCTTTAGAACTCAAAGAATGTTCTAGTGACAGAGATCTTCTGACTGCAGAAGACTTAGACTCTCCTAGAAGGGGAGTGTTGGTCATTTGAGAAGTGGCACAACGAATCTGCCATATTCATCACGAGAGTGATTGGCTTTGAAGTGTTCTATAACAAACCTTTCTTCTAGCGTTAAGGCAAGGTCACTAGGCTGATGCTCGCCCAAGACAGTTACCACATGGTGGGGGACATTACAATTTGAGGCTTTAGTTCCTCCAGGAAAGACCCAACCAAACTCAGTGTTAAGTGCACTAGGAGAACCGTGAAGACCAACCTGCCGGCCCTGCAACAATATGTTAACGAAAATGTCTACACCCAGGAGAATATCTATTCTTTCAGGTTGACTGAAACTTGGATCAACTAGTGGTAAGTCTGAGAGGTGGTCCCAACTGCTAGTGTTCACAGGACTGACAGGCAGGTTGCATGTGACACGTGGCATTATAATAGCACTGACCTTGAACTTCTTGTCAGGCTTTAAGAGGGGGAACACATCTAATTGAGTTGCAGCTTGTAAGCTAGATTTACAGGTTAAACCAGCAATGCCAGATATGCTGGAGACTCGAGGGCTTTGAGGCAAACAAAGCATTTGAGCTAATCGCTCTGATACAAACGATGCAGAAGAAGCGGAGTCTAACACAGCTCAAGGCTCAACAGATGGACCACTGGGTGAATGTACAAGGACACGACATTTCATTAACAATGCTATTCAGTATGCTCACAGTATGGGACTGAACATTTTGACTAGGATACATTTGATTGGGTATGCCTACAGCAGGCTCCACATGTAATAATGTAGGGTGGGGCCCTTGACAGCCTTTACAGTACTGATTAGATCTACACATCTTGACAAAATGACCAGGCTTATGGCAATTTTAAACATAACTTGCTATTCTTCAACAAAATCAATTTATTCTCGTGGGATAATGCCTTAAACCTACTATACACATACAAGGGATGCTTACTACCATCATTACACACTATACAATTGTTACGAGTTTGACTATATGTGCTTGTGATGAATGAGATTAGTTGAGGTCGGTTTGGCATTGTACTCTTCTTGGAAACGCTCAGTCTAATTCGGCTTGATCCCTTTGCTTGCTCAATAGTTGATGTCTCAGAGGCCTGTGCCGGTAGGTTAATGATTTCGAGGAGGTGCTGATAATGGGTACTTCAGTAGACGATTGGCTATGTTTTTGCCACTCAAACGTCATAGTAGTATCGAGTTTCAATTCAAGAATGGATGTTATGAACGGTACAGATGGCTCGTAGTCCATTGCTTTCAATGCTCTGAGGTGTTGCTGTACTGTATCATGTAGATTGCGTCACACTGACTTTCAGTTCATATCATATTCTAGATCCAAATTCATCAACTCCTTTCTAATCACTGATAGTTCTGTTCTATGGACTTTGATTTCGTCTTTGTTCAGTTGTAGGAGGCAAATATCATCAGATGCTGCAGCTAGTGAGTCTGAAATATTGGATACACTAGTGTTGGCATGAGCGAGTCAACGAGAAGCAGGCTTACACAGTCCACTGCTAGCTGATGGAGAGTGGGCTGTGATCAATTGCTGAAGAGCAACAGCTAAAACAGCCACTTCATCGTGATGTTCGTCCAGCGTCTTCTGCTCTTGATGAAGTACTCCCGGTTCTTCAATTAACTCAATCAATGCAAAGTGGCATTTTTTGAAATCAGTATCAAGGGTTTCTAGTTTATTAAGCAGCTATTTAGCATGACTGATCACCTCAGAAGCGAACCCTCAGTAACCGGCTTGAACAAATCTTTCAGACGATTACAAATACGAGTGATAGAGCCTTTGGTCGTACCTCGTCTTCTACACTGCAAATCAAACACACTCAGATACAAAACTCATGATGATTTATATACAAAAAAGAATGGAATATTCTAGAATGAAAAGCACATGTATAACAAACTAAAAAAAATTGGTTTTTTTAGTAGTTAATATAATTATCAAATCAACAACAAGTTAAATTGAATATTAAACACAAACAATTTCTCAATATACAGCATTGTTGCTATTAACAGCTGGGAAAATGCCATCTGCATCCTCTAAATCTATTCTTGTAGCAGTGTGTACCAATTGGAAACGTCCTTGTTAATCGAACAGACAGCTAGGTTTACGGTTTTGTCCTTGTACACAGCTATACAGCCCAATTTTTTGTTTGGTATGTTTTGGAATCTGAATTGCCCAATCGTATATATCCCTAGTTGCGATAAGTAATCTCTGTGCAATCCATCTCTCCTATACTGATTGACATTACCCTACCCCAACAGTGTTTTCAGTGATACAAAAGTCAGGCCACCCCCTGAATGATTGCATTTCCAACGTTACAGAGTCTATCAACATGTAGTTCACAGACCAGTCAGTCCCTTGTTCGGTACTACAAATACTCATTTCTGTCCGGCCCAAGTAATGTAAAATAAGTGACACCAGAGTTAGATTTAATAAAAGGTTTGCCTTTATCATTGTTCATTCTAGATGGTATCCCAATCAATCTACAAAGGCGGTGACTCTCTTGATAGCTTTATTTGGTTTATTGGAATTGACTGCAGCTGGCTACGAGTTTTTATGGGACTTCTCAATCTAGAGGAGTGTGGTTTTAGAAAGGGGCCACGGCTTCCGGTTGTTTTTTCCTTCTTTCTTTTCTTGGTAGGTAGTACTGGAGAAGAAGGAGGAGAAGGAGATGAAATTGATAATGTGGCCGTAATTGATTGAAAGCTGAGGACAGTTGAGAGAATTGCGACTGTCTAACAAATCTAGAGGCACAATCTGATATCCAGATATGATGGTGAGAGAGAGTGAGTGAGTGTTGCTGCTAACTAGCGCTACACTCAAACAGGAAGACGAGAGTGAATCTGGAATATGATAGCTCACGGAGAGTTGAAAGCTCGAGGATAGTTGTCAATAGTTGAGAGAATTGCGACTGTTTATATCAAGTCAACTGACTAATATAGAGGTTATGTAACTCTAGTGACGGAATCTGATTGGCTATGAGCCAGATATGACAGTACTACCACACCTAGCAACTCCTACTATATGTTGCTTATTGTGAGTGGGTGGTAGTGATGGGCAATATGAAAAATACAATATTGATTGATACGGGATTATATTCACTCGATCTGTGATCTTCTTTGAAAATTTAGAATTTTATTTTGTAATCTTTAAAAAAAATTTCTTTGTGAGATTATGACTGTAAGATCATGGATCTGTCACTTGTTTGGATTAGTGAGATAAGTGATATTATAATCATAAGTTATTGTAGTTATTTTGTGATTAATAACAAGTGTATATAGAGAAAAAAACATCCCTATATTTGCTTTGTGATGACTATGTATTAAGTATTGCTGATGGCACTAGTGTCTCTACCTTTCTGTGTACTCGAAAGCTGGGGCCTGAAGAAGTAAGTGTAAGCCTGATTGCAGTCTAAGTACACAGATCTTTGATGAACTGACTGAAGTATATATTCCTACAAGATTCTAAATGATGATTTCCTCATATCTGAAACTTAACAACTTATTATACTTACTTGTTAAAGATTCTTGCATAATATTTATACTGTTTCTCTGCTAAATGCAACAGTTATTAGCAGTCGTATACAACGCATAGTCGCGCAAGTGACACAAACATATATATATATATACATTAAACCCCGTAGAAAGCAATTATAGAGATGGCCCTACGGGCCATAAAAAGTAACTTCAAGTGATCACCTTCACTAGATCAAGACACATTCTTTGTTCCAGTTGCAGTATTTCTTTCTCTTCCCTTGGCCCACAAACATCATTAACTAATTCATAGATTTTTTCTATTACTTTTGGATGTAGGCGTTGTGCATATGATACAGCTCCCTGTGTAGGATGAAGTGAATGATGTGCCTCTTCATCAGGGAGAAGCACATGGAACATTTTGATTGCGTTGTGTAATTTATTTTCATTTATTGCCGAGTGTAATTTTTGTAAAAGTTCTTTTTTTAACTTCCTAGGTATGAAGCCAGAGGTTTTTGGAATTTGAAAATCAGTGTATAGAATGATGAAATGACCAACAATGTGTCCTGTGCAGCCAATCTTACAAGTACCTTGCAGGACTAGTACTGTATGCATCAATTTAAAATGACAATTTAATTTACATAATATTATATCTGACACCGTGTACTGTGAATTCAATCTTTTCTCCTTGAATAGTGTGTTCCCAAAATATTCTGTTTCCATGCTATAATTATAGAGAAAAAATATTATTAATTCAACATTATTAAAATTAATGAATATTACTTTAATAGAAAGCCATAAATTTGTCTTCCCGTAAACAACTAGATATGGTAAAAACACTATAAAGAAGTGTATACACACCTAATTACTTGCATATTATCTTGATTTATAATTATTGACAGTGTTTGTGTGTGTGTAAGATCATAATAGTATGCATATGACTACCATGGATGATTACCCCCATAAGGATGCTTTCTGACCTGATCCTTTATTATAGCTACCAGAGGGCTGATAACAAGAATGACAGACTGCAATCCAGCAATCTGAGACTATCAAAGTTAAATGGCAAGCACTGGTAATGCAGAGGTTTGCTATAACCAGTAGGCAGAACAGCGAAAACGTCCTCATCACCAACAAAGCTACATAATACCTTCCTTTGCTCTTCTTTTAAAGTATAACCTAATGGCTTGGCAACATCACCTACTTCCATACTTTTATTACTAGTTACAACTGTTATGATATCACTTCCTGTTTGCTGCAAAATTTCTGCAGTTGGCACAAGTTCAGTATATGCTGTGGTCCTGACCCTCCGTAAACGCAAGGGTCAGGCCACGTCTAACTAGGCAAAATCTGCTTCATACTATTATTATTTTCCAGACAAATCATTTTTTTTGTTTGTTGAACTATCACAATGATTCTAGCAGTATTCATAGTCAAATGCTGGTCTACACGTATCAAGATGATATCTTCAGATATTATGAAAGAAGAGAGTCTCAACGACTACAAAGATTTGATCTCGAATTGGACTTTAATAGGTGTATTGAGCCACATGGAATTTAATACGCATGCGCATTTGTATACTTGAGCAAGGAAGCTGAAAAGGCATGTTGCATTGGAATCCAAAGCATAGCAATAACACTTGATATAATTATACAAAAGACTGACTTTCATTGATGAACAAATTTTAATGAATTTACAAACAGATGTATGATTGTATGATTTCATATGATATAACTTACACCAGTATTTCTGGAATCTACAAAAAAATATGCACACCATTCGGAAAAAAACAACAATGGAAACAAGAATAATAAAAAACATTTTCAATAAAATCAAAGAAGCTGTAGTGATGTCAAAACCCAAAAAGCATGTGAACAAGGTTGGATGGCCAACATAGGACCCAAAATTAAACAAACCACTTACATATAAGCCTACATAAGTACAGCTCTTTGTATTTGTTTTATATGGGTGTACGTGCTTATGTAGGGTTATATGGAAGTGGTTTGTTTAATTTTGGGTCCTATGTTAGCTTGTTTACATGTTTTTTGGGTTTTGATGTCCCTGCATCTTTCATTTTTATTGAAAATGTTTTTATTATAAGTATACCCTTGGTGCATTATAATCATACCCATTCTAACATCTGTGAATCAACAAATTTTGCTTACATTCTTTATTGTGTACTGCACTTTATATATACTAGTTAATATAGATATATACGTAGTCTCAGGAGCATATTAATATTGAAACTCATGTAACTGAACATGAGTTAAAATAACCATTAATGTTTACAGTGTAGCTCTAGAATGATATATAATCAAGCAAAAGACAAGCAAGAGATTAAACCACAAAACGTTCATTTTGAGAAAAACGCAATTATTTAATCATTATAGTATGACCCTTAGATGACTGAGCATGTTATTCACAATTCTTCCCATTTCCAACACTGGCGACTCTACTACAGATATCTTGGCCACCAATCACTTCCTGTACCCCAAGCTTGGCTCCTTTTCTGACATGGAGTACTACTTCTATTAACTTGCTTATCAGGGCTCGAAAGTTCTCAAGTGCTTCATAGGAATAATTCAAATGCAGCGCTCTCCCCCTTCTGACAGCAACTGGGGCAAAAACTCATGTTGGCACCACTAGATCTACCACTGGAAGGTATCTCGTTGTTAAAAATAAATGGCACCACTATGTTTATTTATGCTGTGAATGATTGTAAACTTGGATATTTCACACAGATTATGATATCGAATCAGATGTGAATAATTATAGGCAATTTGGATTATGAAATACAGGTGTGTAGGTTGTATATGCAAATTGCTGTATAGTTGCAACCCTACAAATAATTACTTGAATAACTCATGTGCTGTCTGTATCAGCTTAATATTATTTTGTGTGTTGCAAATTCTTTTTATGTGAAACAATTCAACAGGATATGTGGATACTTCATTATAGATGACGTAAGGAGCTGAAGAGAAGATCTGATTAATGTATTACTCTTCTCTGTATTAGTGGCAGAATTCATCCTTTAAAATTATATATCTCTTTTTGCTCCCGAGTTCGATTGTGATGAAATATGTGATTATTGTTAACATCTGTCATATCTCGATAAACTTGGATATGCTAAGCATCAAATGGAGAGAGAAAAAGTCCAGAAGCTATGTATCTGGCACTTCTTGAAATATTTCAAAAGACAAATAACGAAAAGATGATTGACCTAATCATGGATATGTAGAAAAAGGTTGCAATTAAATAGTAGCTGCATGAGAAATTTCTTGCTTCTATGTTACTAGCTTTCTAGACAGGCTTATAGATCCAGAAAAGAAAATAAAACACAGAGGTTGTTAATAATAATCTTTAGCGAAATGTTCATGTTGTACATAATTATGTTATAATTATACTTGGAGAAAGAATGGTCATTTGAATGTACATTCATACTATATATTAAATTCTAAATTCCAGTCAATAATACTGTGGGGATAAAACTATTTGCATGGTTAAAATTTAGAGTACTATTGCCATATGCATTATCATTGTACTCACTTTGTACAATTCACTGTCACTATTATAATTATATAATAAATCAACACTAATTGAATCATAGACTGATGCATGTGTTAGTGTATATAATTATAGAGTAAGAATAGCTTCAAAATTAATTCACATTTGGATAGTCATTTGGATTTATAATTCTTCTCAGTGTAGGTGCTGGCCTAAGGCTTTTATGTTAGTCTGCATTGAAGAAGGGAACCGAACAAATAAATGTATACATAATGACTATAATTATAGAAACATGCACATTGCAATTGACTACAGATGGCTCTACTCCCAAGTGCATGACTGTATGTGTGGCATGACTGAAAAATATTCATAACTTTAGTTTAGAATGACCAACAATCTTTTTACCTATACCATTTTCATAGTTATTTTTTGTTTTGCCTGTAATTATAATTGTCAAATATCACTTCAATTAAGTTACAGTATAATCATGTATTAGCTACACATATAGTCATCACAACCTAAGTTTTGAGGTCATCATGAATGAATGTGAACAGACATCAGGTTTTGAATGTGTTATGGTTGTTGTTGCAAAGGCTTGAAACTTGAAATTAACATCAAATTGATAAAATATGTATATTTTTCTATATAGAATAATGATTTAAAATTTGCAATTGAAAGTAATAGTCACCAACACTAATAACTAGAAATAAGAAACATGACAAATCACAAAATATAATTATATAGGATAAGCTAATGTAGTAGTGAGTGTTGGATTTGCATCATTTAAGCTGTTCTTTGAGTAGTATTTCACCAGATCATCCAGAGAAGTGAAGTGACAAGGAACAGCAAACCCTAATAAACCTTCATGTTTTATTACTTTCATGTGCTTAACCAAACTGTTACTAAAGGAGAAGTGAACAATATAACAGCATTCATTGAATGATAAGAGACTGACTACCTTATATAATCAATAATCATTACAAGTTTGATGCAGAAATGTGACAAAATTACATTTATGTGGTCTATTTCCATTCTGTCTGTCAACTTTCAAAACTCAAAAGAAAAATGATAGCTACAGTTTATATAACTAAAATTGTCTACAGAATTAACCCTTAGAAGACTAATTCACATATGTGACATTTGACCCCTACCATAGGCACCTACAGAAAAACATAGTACCTGGACAGAGTCAGCGTGCAAAGTGCACCGAAACTTTTACACTGTCTAATTATATTCAAGATGGGTGTGGTCAATTATAATTATTAATTGTTTTTGCTTAATTGTAGTGCCAATTTGATACAGTACATGTACAGACGCTAAATGTGGGCATTGCTACTGACTTTTACGCTTTCAAACACTCACCCTACTGCTTACTTGTAGCTAATGAAGTATGCTTTTTGTATCTATGGCTTTCTTAGAAGGTCTTCTGTTGAACTAAATAAGTTAAAAGGCACTCACCTTACTGTCTTCCTGCTACATAAATTTACACAAATAGTTTACTTAGCAAATCTTCTTTTCCAGCATGACTACTGTGAGAGTTACATTTCAGTAATTTAATTAGCTTTCTTTCATAATTTGTTAACCTTTAGTACACTGATGTCACATATATGTGACGTTTCACCCCTACGTGGTTCGGAGTGTGTTCCTAGCATTACGAAGCCCTTTAATCCTTGTAATTGATGTCAGGCATAAGCCCATGAAAATGGCTTAAAAAGTTGCTGCTTTTTTGGCCGCCCTTTGGCCTAAATAATCAGTACGGGAGGAATTTGAAAGCGGGTGTCCCCCTGTTGATGGGGGTTCGAAGGGAGCTGTGCCCACTCGCCGCCCACGCAAATTGTGGTTTCAGTGACCCCGCCCACACACTCTGGTGGGTACCTGAGGCATTTCCCTTGCTGTAAAACCTGAAATCATAGGTGTAGCTGATACCAACATGCAGTGGTGTCATTTTGCTTGCCCCAGTTCCAATCAAAAGAGGGAGAGCACTGCATTTCATTTAATCCTACAAAGCGCTTGGGGCCTTTCGAGTCCCGGTAAGCAAGTTGGTAGAAGTAGTGCCCCATGTCGGAAAAGGAGCCAAGTTTGGGGTAGAGAAAGTGAATGGTGGCCAAAATATATGCAATAGAGTCGCCAGTGTTGGAAATGGGAAGTAATTTGAAAAACAAGCTCAGTGCTGTAAATGTTAAAAGCTGAAATTCAAAAAATTACCTGGGCATTGCCCAGTCATACCCGGGCCTGCAGGTGCCTATGCCTTTTTGCAGTTCAGAGTGTGTTCCTAGCATTACAAAGCACTCCAGTGAGACATTTCCCTCACTGTAAAACCCATGCAAAATCATGGGTGTAGCTGATGCCAACATGCAGTGGGGTTGTGTTGTTTGCCCCAGTTGCAGTCAAAAGAGGAAGAGCATTGCAATTTAATTAGTCATACAAAGCGCTTGGAGACTTTCGAGTCCCAGTAAGCAAGTTGGTAAAGTAGTATTCCATGTCAGAAAAGGGTAGAGAAAGTGAACGGTGGCCAAAATATATGCAACAGTGACACCAGTGTTAGAAATGGGAAAAATTTTAGAAAACAAGGTCAGTCCTCTATAGTTTAAGACTACCAGTATATGAGTCTCATATACTCAACTTTTCCCATGCACAGACAGGGCTGGCTATGAGACTGACTATGAGAAGATTAAATCTAGATTTACTGGAAATATGTTGACAAATCAGGCAATAAACAAATAAACAAAGATGCCAATTGTGAAGCAATTAAATTACTATTTTTCAAAATAAAATTATTTTGATCATGAGTGTAGACAAATTGGGAGTGTACATAATGGCAGGAAAGCCTTGCACAGATCCCTGATTTACATCACATATGAAACAGCATTGAATTTAGTTATCATATATACTCACTCCACAACAGACACTGTATGCACATGTAATCCTCCGTAAGCAGTTTCATTTGCTGGTGCTGGTCTGCATAAAAATGTACCATCTGGATTTCCTTTTAAGGTGGCTTCTGCTTGAGCTCTATACAAAAAGAAAGTGGGATGGTACATAGCAAGTATTAATCATCAAGATAACAGAAATCATTTTTGGTATCAAAAGTGATTAGTTAGAACTACTTCTATTTTTTAGTAAATGTTATATAGATAAGTCATATAAGTTATTGATCAGATTAAGCTACTCAACGCAATAACTTTACTCAAATGTCTTGGCATTTTTAATGGACATCAAAGGAATGATATGCATTGGTATCTAAAGTTCATTCACCACATTTCTTATGGGTTTGTGATTGGGATGTTTTAATTTGGCTAAATGGTATGAAATTCAATTAAACTATACACCCCTTTTTTCAATATGTCCTAAAATAAATTCCTACAGTTATTAATACTGACCTGTCATAATCCACATACCACAAGCTAGATTCACGATGTGGAGATTTCTGTATGGAGTAATGTACTTTTAACATTCAGAGTAATTATTATGCATGTGTTAGTTTTCAAATTACTATCAGTCATGACCATTACTACAATATTATATTTTTTGTTAGTAGTATTGGTAGTTTCACAATCCATTTCATGAAGCAACCTTGCTATCAATACTGGAGTATTGCTACAAAATCAATGTCACCAGATACATATCCTGATTGTTTGACAGCTGTGGGCAGACCAATAATTGTTTTTGACAAGGCAATATATTTATGGTGTGGTGATCTGGCAGGCCAGTCCAAGTGAAGTGGCTAGCCCACCAGATTATAATCATTGCTGATTAGGCCATTACAATAAGTTTATGGTCCCCCTGCTTGCTCTATGAATAATATACTGCTTCGATCAATAATTGTAATGATTGCAAGTGAAAGAAAGAAATCTACTTTTCATTCATATCCACATCCTGCAGTTTTATTTCTATATATTTATGGTTCTCTTAGAATATCTGTGCTGTGTGTGTAAGTAATAGGATCTACAGTTGGGGAATAAGAGAAGTAGAAAAACCCAGACCATCCTATTTTGATTTGTACTGTGAGTTTATTGAGCCAAACATCAGTGGTGGCAAAGATTTTGATGAAACTAGAGACGTTTTGATAGGATCATCAAAAGTCCAATGGAAGAGGTTTGAAGATTTTAAGAAAACTATGTATAATGAAACTACTTTTAATCATTACTGCATGACAACTTCAGCAGCAACAGCTGCTGATCTATAGCTTGAAGCATATTTTCTTTTATGTGACACGCTCATTAATTTACTGAGCCTCCTTTTCAATTGACTTGGAATAAGGCATTAACTTTGTGCATTTGAGACGAATCATTACACAGCAGATATATGCACCTACTATTAAAAGCACAATTACATGTAAGGAGAAATACAACCACATTATTATACATTTGCATAAATTAATGATAGCTATGAATTGGCAAATATTCAATAGAATATCAATTACACTAACTTCTGAAGTATACATTCTTTTTCCTTCTGAAGGAACTGAAGTAAGAAGTGGTAAAGAAGCAGCACGAAGTGGTATAATTGGTGAAGGAAAGGACTGTGGAGATATGGTTCCATAACCTACCCTGTGGTAGTTACAGACAATACAGAGATAAAATGAATGTGTTAGTAGTGCAGAACCCTTTTGCAACATATACATGGTACTTAGAAGCAAACTGCTAAAAACATGAAAACATTCATTGTGGATCATAACAATTATAATCATTGGTACTTGGAGAATGACACTGTTTTGTTACTGTGTTATATAAATATATAAATAAATAAATATATAAATAAATAAATTAATTTATATATATTATAAATAAATATATATATATATATATAATATATATAATATACATACATGTGTAATTATTTATAGTCATATATAATTATGCAATATATAAAATTAATTATGGTTAGGAGATATTCTGGGTGTTGGGTCATCAGATATATACACCAACTAAACATGTTTATATACTATGAATTAACAATTGAATGTTTAATAAGGCGTATATGCAAAATATATACCAAATGGTTGCCACGGTAGCATAGTGTCTATATATATAATATATATATATATATATGTGCATGTGTGTGTGTGTGTGTAGCATTTTGCATAGCTAGATCAAAGGATTTGAAAACACTGTATAACAGATACAGGTGCTGGAGAAGCTACAGATATGCTATATATCCTTTTCATCTTTGATACAGTATTTACACAATAAAAACTGTAAGATTTAATCACAAAGTAAACAATGAATCAAACTATATAATAAATGATCAAGTTACAGCAAGTATATCATAATAATATAATATTACTGTGCACAATTTGGGTATGGTCGAAAGACTTTAGCATGCAAATGGCTAATGCAAATGGCTAATTCCTTCTAAACTGCTTACTAGGCTTGAAGTATCAATTCATTAGGGATGGTCATCTGAGGAATTATACAGTTATAGCAAAAACTCAAGCAGTGTTATCAACAGGTAATATGTTTGTGCTATGTTAATATTTATATGAAAATTATTATGATGACAATGTGATTATGTATAGACTTTCAGTAACTGTAGTAGCGTGGAACCACCCACCCATTGAAATGAGGTAGGGGTCTGGCTGGCCTGCCTAGTACTAATTAATGCTTTGTGAGAATGGAGTGTAATTAACCCTTTCTACATTTTCGATTGACATGCATGGTTGGGGTTCACAAGTCACTTTTATCAGGTCGACAGCTTTTTTATAATTATCATTCATAACTTAGAAGACCGCGCCAGGAATCTATAGATACAAAAATCCTAGTCTCGTAAACCAGACCCGCACAGAAAGGAAGGAGGGTCTGGCGACAACAGTACATTTAGTTGTGTCTCTGCTTTTCTACAAGCAAAGCCAATCAAATTGCAGGATTTCCAATAATTGTATTGTGTAGGAAGTGAAGTTATGATAAAGGGAGTGAGCCCCACCAAACGGGAGAGCAAACATTCAATGTGTGATTGTGAAGACTAAAATACTAATGGAAGTAATTGAAGCTGCTGAGTTGTTTGAGATAGGTCTGCTCGACATCCAAGACAGTGAATATTAAATATAACTCGAGTATAGTGCTGTTGCCGAACCCTCCTTCCTTTCTGTGAGGGTCTGGTTTATGAGACTACCAAAATCAAGCTTCATATTATTACCAGGAAAGAATCAATGTTAATGTTTCAAAATCAATTATAATTGTGGTAGCATGCGTTCATGCACAATGTGTTATACAGTACTAGGCAGACCAGATCCATTCCTCATTGCAAAAGGGGGTGGTCTCCAGATTATTGTCAGTAGTGGAATGCCAACCTCCTGAATGTGCTGATGACTATTATGTAGCAGAACTATAATATTATTATTATTACAAATTTACAATTATTAATTTTGTTGATTGATTGCAAGTTAGGTATGGTTTTTCAAACACAATTTGGAATCTCATTTCTCAAATACTATTGGTATATAATTACAGCTATTAATGTTCAAAGAGCATGTCAGTTCTTTGTTATGTGTAGTAAGGGAATCATAATAGATCACTGGAGATGAACAAATGCTTATTTAAGGTGAATTGTGAATATGAATGGTAGTAGTGTGGACATTCAATGCTCAATCTACATATGCCATCCACCTTCATGCATGCTTTCTCTCAATAAAGGGGAATGTTATATGATGTTGAATTCTTGTACAAGAAGTTTTATGTGTGTACAAATAAATAAGTGGAAAAAACTAGTGACAATATAGCTAAGTCTAAAGGTGGAGTGGTCTCACTTTTAACATTCATTAAGATGGGAGATAAAAAATAATACAAATGAGGAATATAATAACACTAGAATACATTAATTTTAAAGAAAACATTATCAACAAACCATTCTTCAAGGGGTTTGACTTTATACAGTTTAACATAAGCATCTTCTGATTCATTGATAGCTCCTATTTTTACCAGTTCATACACTTCATCACGAGTGAGACCTTCTTGAACAAGTTGACTGAATAATGACATTAATAATAATTAGGCAGATTCTGCACAATTATTATGCAAATATATTTAACCCTTACAATGATACAGACTAGAATGTACAATGTAATGCAAAGAAAGTTATATGAAGAAAATTCCTGGGGACAATTCATAATGAGGGTTAAAATAATTACAGACAATACTTGAATGTATTAATAATTATTTTAATTATTATACTGAGTTATATTATATATGTGTATGTGTTAAAACTTATACTCCAAGAGTACATAATTCCTAGTACATGTCGAGAAACACTGTTACAGTCATGCAAGTAGAAAATAGTTTTGCTGCTTCACTCGCATGCATAGTCAAATGGGTGGAGCTAAAAAGTGACCATCATGACAGAAAGCTTAGAGCCAACTTGATTTTGTAACAGCTGCTACTTCAATTGCCCTTGATTTTAAGTTGTGATTTGATAGCAATAGGTGTTAAACAAGACAAGTTGTGTTTTCATGCTCTCTTTTGCTACCAGAAGTCTTCTGAAAGTGGCGAAACAGCAATTGTGACTTGTAAAACATTTTTTATAACCGAAAGGTTTTAGAAAACGCCTGTCTTTTATTTCGATCCTTGTATAATTCCAAGTCTGTTGGTAGCTTGATCAAAGTCCCAATGTTGTTAGTTGTCCAGAAGTTTTGGTAAAAGACAGACAGACAGAACACTTACACTGGGTAACCTTCCACTCCGCCTACATGGGCAAGGGTTAATAAGGCTTGTTTATAATGGTGGTAGTTGTTACAGTAGACCTGTGATTAGTTATAATTTACTTAACTCAAAGTCTCAATGTTTTACTAAACTCAAAGGGATTTTATAGTAGTTAACTAAAACGACACTACAATAATGTCTTGGAAACATTTTCAAGTAGTTATGCCAATATGGTACAACCTGGGAATAAATTTACACTTGTGAGTGCTTGGTATCATGTGGGATAGAAATTCTACACTCAGGTCAGCTGTCTTTCGTATTTGAAGAAAATAGTAATTGAATCACCAGATAAACTCTTAAATGAAGATCTAGCAGACATTTGCAACAGAAAACTACAACAAATCGTTGTTTAAATAAATCATACGCCATAACAAAACCCTTATGTTTCTCTACATATCATTATGCATCATCATTTTTTTAATTGAAGTCTCCAGAGGAAGGGCAGAAAATCTCTAAGGGTAACGGTGGGCAAATACTCTCTGCCACCCAAATCTTTATACCTTGTATAAAGATCTTTCTCATACTGTAACCTCATCAACTCAGGTATCTCAGTATTTTTTTGTTTTTCAATGTGTCGAAATTGAATCCAAGCTTCTGAGAAATTTCTAACAGCTACCTCCAGAATATTTTTTTGGGCTGTTATTTTAGTTTGCAATACTTTCATATTTTCCATGAGTCTGTAGTGAGAGATTAGAAAATAATATAACTGTTTGTAAAAAAATTGTATATAACTATATTTTTACAATTATGCATGCATAAGGACTAACCATTATGCCTTGCATAAATATCAGTTTGGTCAACTAATGGGCATAATGTATAAAAGAATGCACACTCCAGTTACTTACCTTGAAGAAACCAATACTGAAACTGTATAAAACTAAAAGAGCTTTTATGTTGCTACTTCTCTGTATCATGCTCATTAACTGACATTATTTCCTTACTATGTATATAAATGTATATGCCACTTGCAACTTTGCAATCACACAAGTATAAATATAATTATCCCACCAAAACAATCATAGTGATGGCCTGCAATAATATGATCATAATCTTACAATTTCATTCTTGTTCAGTTCTTTTTGGGAGGGTAATTATCGTGACCCATACTATAATTATTGTGCTTAAATTTGTGGGGTTTCAAGGCAGATACCATACATGTGCACTATACAATTAATTTAATATAATTTTCTTTTTGAATGCCAACACAATTATATTTTGCTTATAATATATTTTCCTCTTTTCACTTTCTTAATAATTTTTGTAATCTGTTTTAGTTTCAAGAAGTATTTGGTAACCATTAATTAATTTTGTTGCATATATCAAGATTGCATTACATATCCATTAGTATTGTATTTATGACCACTTTTAGGTTTATTATAGTATGCCCGGTTTCTAAAAAAAGTTTTTATAGTTTAACTAAAATAAAATTAGTAGGTTACTAAAGGGATTTTAGTTTACTAACTAATAGTATCAGCTAATTTCCAATTTTGGTTATATATACTCACAATGACATACTAATAGGGGTTTTATTTATAGTTAACTAAAAATCCACATACTTGTTACAATCAGACTCTTCTATTGCATCTAGATTTTGGTTTGTAAGATGTTTCATTTGCTCTGTCAATAACTCCAACACATTTGTATGGGCATTAACAGTGGAAGAACTTCTATCCATTTCCTATAACCTCAAAAAATAGATATTATACATAATTTGTATCATCCAATCTCGACAGTTTTAAGTGTCAGCTTGAGAATACAAACCTGAGAGCTCAATGAGACACAAACACCTACCGGTAAGTTATATTTATTACTTACTAAAGTACACTGATACTCTATTGGGTTTCAACATCTAAGGATTCAAATATTGGAGATCATTAGACTTCTTAGATATCTTATTTTGTCTGGTTATACAAAATGGCTGAATAGACAACATATTTAAAGCAATGTTTATTTTGTTCTGAGTTGTTCCTTTTCAGATTATCATATATTATAACTTATATATATGTATATGTATATTATATAGGACTTGAGTTTTGTGTCCAAGGATGTGATATAACCCGAGTCTGTGAGGGTTATATCACATCCGAGGACACAAAACGAGGGTCCTATATTCAGTATATAGGACCTATTAGCATACCATATACAATATATTGTATAATGGTGACATCACCTGCATAGTGTACACAGAGTGGTCAGACAGGTCTATATTTAAAAAATATAGACATCCTCTTGGGTCTATATACAATATATAGACCTCACCACATCAAAGGGATGATGTCACCATCACATATATATATATATATATATAATTATATAATTATATATAATTATATACATATTATATATATATATATATATATATATATATATATATATATATATATATATATATATATATATATATATATATAATATATATATATATATATATATATATATATAATATATATATATATATATATATATATATATATATATATATATATATATGTATGTAGAACATGACCGTGAGGGGTGACACAACAATACATGTATATATTTTATCAAACCCATGGGAAATCAATCATATGGATGGCCAAATTCCAGAAACCTAAAGCTATGCAAAGCATTCTGCAAACATTTTAGGATTCATCAATTATTATAAGGTAAACTTATCATCTTTACTTCTCTCAGTTACTGAAGTAAGAAGCAATCCTACTACTGTTTGTTATTATAATTATTACAACATGCTGGTGGGTGTTTCCATGTAAACCAAAGAAACTCCCCTAGATCCGCCACTGTTCTAATGTTGACAATTATTCCCTAGGGGCATAGCACTTGACTGACAAAATTAATGTCAGAATAAAATGCATCGTAATTATAGTATTTCAATTCATGAACTTTTACAATACTCAAAACAAACTTTAACAAAGAATACTTTATATTATTAATTCTGTTTATACAATGTCTCTAGCTAACGAATTGAGAAATTCCTTGAACTTGTTCTAACTGTTATGCATAAATCACATAATTAAGAGTGTGTGACAATGAAATGTTAAATGGAAAATTTTGAAAATTCGCCAATCATCGACCTTATGACTACTTCAGACTTGAGAGGATAAAAATATTTGCAATCATGACTACATTAATGTTTATTCTGAGTGTTAAAAATAATCATGGATAATTTACCTGTTTTATAAGTACACATTCGTTGTCCAAGTTGTTGTAGTGTTCGTTTTTGTCATCAAATAATTTTGAAACCTCCTGAAGTTTTGCTAGCATTTCTTCTACATCAATAACCTCCTCATCACTGTCTGGAGTGTCATCAACCTGAGAATATCATACTAAAATATTTTTATTTGTATAATAATATAATTATGATAAAACAAAAAGTATGTTTTTTTTCAGAATAGATGTTCTGTTTTAGAGCAATGCAATGTTTCAAAAAAGGATAAAGTTGATAATTGTAACATTATCATTAGTGTTGTTTTGGTTTGACTACTTTAAGTGGTTTCTCAAACTTTTAGTTTAGTTATAGCTTAATTAACTAAAATTAACTAAAAGGCTTTTACTTTTAGTTAAATAGTTAAAACTGCTCCATTTTCATTTTATTAACCCTCGCCTACATAGGCAGAGTGAAGGATTACTGTAATCTGGAGTTTTGTCTGTCTGTCTGTCTGTGTATGAATCTAGATAACTAACAACATTAGGACTTCAATCAAGCTACCAAAAAATGTGAAATTATATAAGAATCAAAATAAAAGACAGTTTTTTTTCTAAAACCTTTTGGTTATAAAGTTATGACAATTTTTACAACTCAAGATTGCCATTTCACCACTTTCAGAAGACTTCTGGTAGCAAACAGAGAACATGGAAACATGACTCATCTTGTTTGAAAGCTATTGCTGCCGAATCACATCTTGAAATCAAGTACAGTTGAAGTAGTGGCTGCTACAACATCAAGCTGGCTCTAAGCTTTCTGCCATTACTATACCTTCGCCTATTCATCTCATGCATGTTATTGAAGCCACAAAACTGTTTTATAACCATTGCAATTCTTATACTAGGAATTATGTGCTCTTGCTGGGACTGGAGTGTAAATTGTAACACACACATAATATTATATATATACGTGTATATAAGTATAATAATTATAATCTCAGTATAATAATCATTAATACAGTCAAGTATAGTCTGCAATTATTTCTTGTTGGTAGTCATCGTTGTTTCCCAATCAGACTAGGGTTTTGGCATTCAGTTATTACTGTAATTTAGTTATAGTTTAGTTAACAATACCTTACTAAAAAGGTTTTTATTTTAGATAACTAAAACAATTATACTCATATCCTTATAAAGTTCTGGGGAGAGTTGGGTATGGGGGTATACCCCCTCAGGAAAAGTGTAATTTTAGTCTCTCTGAGATCACTGCTGGTGCCTTTTAAACTAAATATTTGACCACAAAAGATATTTGCTAAGCAGGTTTGATATTTGTAGATACATGGAATGAAATTTCCGAAGAATACCTGTTTGACTAACTTAATTAGCTACAACATTTGGTATACTTCTGATTGTTCAATTTATTTATTGAAAGTTGGACGGTTTTAATCAGGGGAGGCAACCTCCCCCTCCCCCCAGGGGTGTGGAAATAGTGAGTCAACTACCGGACATTTTGATCAAAATTCACCACTCTTGTCCTGCTCTTCATATACTTTGTATACAGTCCAGTTTCAATTTACTAGACATTCACTAGATTTTCCAGATAATGTCCTGCATGACTGGCTATTTCCATACCACTGCTAACCCCCACCCCACTAATTTGCGGCCCTAAAATGTAGCCCCGCTCTAGTGTTTGCAAGTTCCTCAGTATGAGAATGCCCACTATAAATAATTAATTATGGCCTGACTACGTTTTTGAGCTTGCTATAGGCCTGTGCTAACAGTGTCCTTAAGGCATTGGTGACTGACTATATATATGTGCATGTATGTGGATTATCCACTCCCTCATTTAGTGCTTTAACATTTCAGTGAACATTGTTAAGTATATGTAATACTGTAAACAAAATTAATACATATTCATTCATTATGTATACACGTGTCAAAACCGGTATATTATAAATATAATGGACCCACCCCTATTTGTCCATATGCTTACACACACAGATGCAAGGGGACAAATTCAGTGTTACTGTAGTTAGTTACGAGAGTGTTCAGTTTTTGAACACAAACATACAAAGATCCTATCAATATGTAATAATAGTAAATACCTTTTCATATCTTGAGACTGGGTTTTCCAGCTTGGTATCAAATGTTGGAAGAGGAAATGTTTGATAATACTTAATCAATTCTTGAACTGTATTGAAATCGGGTGAAATTTTTGAAATTCGATATTTTCCATGGCTATAAATTATACGAAAACCCTTCAACTGTCCATTGTAGCTAAATACAAGAGTGTATGGAGCTACTGAATAATGTGACTTTCTGACAAGGAAAGTTCCATTTTGTGAGGTAGAGAGTTTACTACGTTCTTCTTCTCTGGGTACATGATAAAAAACAATATAAAAAAAATGAACTGAAAGTGTTGAATCCTCGCACAATCTAATATTATTACAAAATGTTGCAACATAATAATGCAAATATAGGGATTTGAGATACAACTTAAAAATATTATTGGCGTATCACTGCCAAAAATATCACGATATAATACAGTATCACAATATTTAAAATTATAATCTATAATAATCTAACCAACTGTAATAAACTCATGATTCTGGTGATGAAAATCTTAAAAGCAACTGTGAGGATAAAAACTGAATCACAGGGGAGCAAAATATATGGCTGGCTATTTCCCTGTGCCATCTTAGATAATAATCATAATATTATAACTACAAGAATATTATCAACAAATTACCGTATGACAGTATGACTATACTGATATCAAATTTTACCAATATACCAATAACTGGTATTAGCAAATGAATATCTGCTAATACCCGGCCCATGCTGATAGCAATATTCCTTCTTTGTTCTGTAGTGCCAATATTTAAATATTATTTTTGCATTAATCATTTCTATTTGGAAGATAAATAAAAATAAGAAACTCAAATTAGATATATCAGTATCAGTTAGTATGATGGCAAGCACTAATGTACCTAGCCTGGTATCTTCCTGCAAAGTAAAAAAAAATCCCAAACCATCAACTTCTCTCTTACTTGGTTTGTTTTAACACTCGAGCAACTCGATGATTGACACATGACAATAAGTGGTTTTGGTAATGCGCATTGTACAGTTATTGGTAAGTTCGTAGAGAATTTTACCGATACTGATATTTTGCAGAGTAGCAATATCAGCAACATCAGCCACTTACCGATAGCTGATGCGATTATTGGTGTATCTCTAAGTATGACTGTTGTGGTAATTAAATTAAACAAACCACTTCCATATAACCCTACATAAGTACTTACACTGCAAAATAGAAAGAGCTGTACTTATGTAGGGTTATATGGAAGTGGTTGGTTTAATTTTGGCTCCTACGTTAACGTCCAGACCTTGTTTGCATGCTTTTTGGGTTTTGACATCCCTAGCTACATCTTCCATTTTTATTGAAAATGTTTTTTATCACTCTTGTCATATATAGGAAGTCCAATAATAGATTAGTAACTTTCGCTGCTTCTAATAATTGATTGATTAGGAAAATACTGTTTATATAAAAGAATATAGGTATAATCAAAAAATGTTATTACTATTTACTTTTATTTTTTATCAATGGTGGTAGATAAGAGAATATTTTCTCACTTATATACACTAACCTGGATAAGTCTTCCCAATAATATTCGCAGTCTCGCAATAAAATATGAGTCATAGCTTCATAGCGAGGAGGGGATTGCTTCTCAAAAACAGCAGGAGGTGTTATTAAATGAGGCGATTCCAAGGATAGTGATGGACCTATTAGTAATTATATAACAAGAATAATAAAAAAATTTTCAATAAAAATGGAAGATGTAGGTACATCAAAACCCAAAAATTATGCGAACATGGTAGGGAGGTTAAAATAGGACTCAGAATTAAACAAACCACTTCCATATAACACTACATAAGTACTTACACCAGTGTAAAGCAAAATACAAAGAGCTGTATCCACTTAAGGTGTACTTATGTAGGATTATATGGAAGTAATTTGTTTAATTCTGGGTTTGGTGAGTGTTCCCCTCTTACTTTGGATGTCGTTTTGTATTCTTACTACTTTTAACTCTTGATTCACCGGGTATGAAAAGGGTTGTCGAACTTCAGCAAATGGTTCGGAATCCATTTTTAAAGAATTAACAACCTCCTACAAGAAACACAATAATAATGATAATGATATAACACAATTAAAATAACAACGATAATTATTAATTTTTATTATACATAATTATTTTAATTATAGTTGAATATCATATCCAAATGTGTCTCAGGCATGATTATATATAGACCTCAAAAATGTTATTTATATTATGATGTGGTGATATTACATACATGTATATAATACACTAGACATGTAACAGTAATAGAATTAAAAGTAATATTTTAAAGGTTGCTGCGTTGGTGTAATCAACAGCACCGACAAGTGATGTATTTTCTATATTACAACTAACGTACAACTATGCAGTGCATTATGAAAACTCATACAGCACTGCATAGTTAAATGCAGTCTGGTACTCTATATTGAGCATTACACTTTCAGCTGTGTTTTCATAATCATGCCTGAGACACATTCGGATATGATATTCTTCTGATGTAGAAAATGTATTACTAGCAGGTACTTTCACACGGCAACACACACACAATGATGGCAAATGTGCTGGCTCTTCTGAATCCATGGATTACAGGAAAAACAAGCACATACTTCGAGCAAAGGAATAAACTGTATTTCATACTGGCAATACTTAAAACATGCTTCTTTGTATTTTCACCTATCTAGCAACTTTCAACTCACCAACATAAAAATTACCACTATAAATCAGTTAAAGCACCAGTTTACTCTCATTCTACTAGCTTAACAACTACATGTAATTCATAAAGGACTCTTTTGAGTGCAATACAGAAATAACAGCACAAGTGGTGTTGTTGAGACAAAGCATATATATACAGCACAAGTGAAATGAGTGATGCTGGTTGAGACCACACCTCAAGTGATATAATTTCTATGGTGCACAACGTTTTAGCACTGTAGGTAAATATAATTATTTCGCTTAGCAAGATGCCATTTGCCATTTTCAGAAATGCCACCATGGTTTGCTGTCTGCCACTTCATGGATGAATCGCATAATTCTTCATCTTTCGAGGTTGAAGTTCAAGGTATGCATATGTGAGTGTATATATATGTATATGTGAGTAAATACATTGTACAATGTGTGTGCATGTGACCATTCACAAAAAAAAAAAAAGAAGTATGTCAGTGGATAATTAAACTGCAATAAAAGGTGGTCATGTAAATAAAATTTATATAATGAGACTTTCATCGTGATGGTATAAATGCAATTACAAATGCGTGTGAGTTATTTTTATTGGTTTATTTAAAGCACTATAGATTATATACAATAGTTAGTATTCATACTGACATACAATAGAAAAACAATAATAATACATGCTGCAGAGAGATTAGTGAGTACTCTAACAATGTGAAGACATTAAAGCATTGAATGAAATTCCATAACAAATACACATTAACAGTAACCTTACCACAGGAATTTTTTTTACCACTGTGAATTCCCCAATGGTGATTTCTATTACTCCACATTCTCTTAGTAGGGCTTCCTGTTCTCTAATTTGACAAATCAGTGCTCCTTGTATCCATTCTGGACATTCACATATGAATTTTAGACTGCCTTCCTTGACTACCTTTAATCGTATATACTTATGAGCACTTTGAAATACTGCTTTCAACATTTGTTCAAATTCGTGGAGAGATTTTCGGCCTTTTTCCCATTCCACATGAAATACAATCTAGAACAAGAAATTGTAGTGATCAAGAGAAATTATCCTTATCATCATACAACTATCTGTTTTATTCTCTCATGTGTCTGAAACCTAACAACTTCATTTTGCTTAATAACGTTTTATTGCTTCTTAACTTGCAAAGGTTCTTTCATGACCTGCAGTGTATGTCTTTCACTATTACTGCAAGTGCTTCACAAGGTTGCACTTAGGCAATCAAGATATTCATAAGTAACAACCTTTAAAACTTGCTTTTTCGTTACAAAAGATATACATATAGAAGAAGCTCTGGTTACTAAATAGTCTTGGTGACTTCTAAATACAAAACTGAACTAGTGTTGATAACACTCACATTTTCACATGTAGTAATTCTATGCTGTATCATTCAGCTACTGGTAACTAGTTTGACGAATTAAAGACAAGAAACTTGATATACTTTCAGAACTCACCTCGGTCTATAAAGTATTATTAAATACAACTACCAGGATCTACGAAATGACCATCCAGTAATCGAAAACAAAACACTTGCAACAAAAAATTTGATTGTTGCCAAACCTCAGCTACTAGTTTTCAAATTTCAGAGTCATGCATGAATATAATAAAGCACACTGGGTTCAAACTACATGTATATAGTAGGGCTGCAACGAATATTCCCTCCATTGAAATATTCAGTCATTATTTAGGTATTCGAATTTAAAATTACATGCGCAGAAATTGAACATGTGAAATTATAATTGCAATAGAATGGCCATGGAAAGTTTTGAAAACTTTGACTGCTGTTATAAACATCTATAGTAATTGGTTACATCAAAATGGTGAACATTAGATATTTTACTAGAAACAAGTTATGACAATTAGCCAGCGAATATCTGGATATTAGCTCGTTAAACTAAGTTGCAGCCCTAACATATATATATATATATATATATACATGTGTATATACAGTTTATACACAATGCATACGTAGTTAAGGAAGTTGCCCCATTCTGGGGCTGGAAAAATTAACGGGAGTGGCACGTACATAAACGAGCTACAGTACAACTTTTAGGTTTATGAAAGCTGCAATTAATAGTTGTAGCTGAAATCCATTACATAACTTATACAAGAATGGAAAAACAAGGAACTACAGTAGGTTATTGGATTTCAGACATGAGAAAATTCTCAGCATCATCATAAAGTAATCATAAGGATACTTTTTAGTCCATCTTGTTATAATAAATATTATTAATAAGGTGACAAATGACATTTATATATATTTAATGAGGCTACCTGCGAATTTATTTTTCTCACAAACTCAATGACATTACAATATAACGTAAAGCAATACAATAACTCAGAGTGTAATAAACAATACAAAATGAGCTTCAAAGCCATTAGTGTACACGGTAAACATTTAGTGATGAGTACATTTGTATGATTTTGGCGTCAGTTTAAAAGTAACTGTGAGAGAAGAAAATTCTTATTTGGGGGAAAAAACTTAAAGTATACTACACATCTACATTTGGTATCTTAGATTTAAAGCTGTACTCAAATATTCCTTGTAAATCAGCTGGTATGAGCTGGCAAATTTGCAAAATATTTGATCTTTGATTATTTACTTCCTGTATTTGGGTGTGACGTCGCAAACTCGCAATGAGACAGGAAATAAGCACTTGTGTAGAAAATTTAGTGTAGAGAATCAAGATCTTAGCAGTCCAACCAGTCCCTACAGAATGCAGAGTAATCATAATGATTGTAATTCATCATTGTCTGGGTATGATGACATACTTGACCATGCCAACTACCACTAGTGCTCAAAATAATGACAAATCACAGATTAGTAAAGAAAGAACTCAATTAAGAAAGAATGCATGGACTCCACTGCTAAGATAGACTGGAAATATGTATCTACTGTTGTGTATTATTATAATACAATATATATATATATATATATATATATATATATATATATATATATATATATATATGTATATATAATGATTATATAGTAGTACCCTATTTGAAAGTATCATCCTTTTTAACTTAAATTAGTCTCGCAAGCCAGATCCATACCACGAGAAAGGGTCTGGTTGCATGCTATACATCAGTTGAAGGAGGAACCAATTTAGAATACATAAATTTTGACTTGAGATTAAGTGTGATCAAACCTCTACATGCTCAATGGCTTGTAAATTTGTACAATTTCTTTACTCAGCCAAATGGCAGGAAGTGATACTTAAAGGTTGGAAAAAAGCCGGAATTGCTGGATTGCTTGATAATACCACTTTACTATCTCCAGAAGACCCATTTGAAACTATATTTGAACAAGAGTCATAATTGTACCTGCACTCTTATAATCGAGTTATTTTGTTTTCTGCATGCCCTCTGTGAGGGCTATATTATTGAGTTATGAATTTTTAATTAGATTTTTTTTTAATTCGCTAAAATTAATACCTGTCAAATCTCCATTACCAGCATTTCGCTAAATATAGTCTGTTTAAATATTTGTACCTTCAAGGTAGTTCCTGGTGCATGAAAAGGTGCATCCCAATCAGATTTCACAACCTCATTATTGATCCATTATTTACCCAACCATTTTGTGACGTCACCTATAACAAAACGGAACTAAAAGCAGTGATCAATAGAGTAGCTTTGGATATGGACCACGAGTCTTCGAAATCAAAACAGAAGTAAGCTATTATGTTTTTTCTACACAACCAAGATATATCTGTAATATTACCCACTGCATTTGGAAATAGCTTGTGTTATTGTATTTGTGTTGTCATATGTGTAATCATAAGGCTTCCTTGAATAAACTGATGCACAGCATGCAACCAGACCCTTTCTCGTTGTATGTGTCTAGGCATGCGAGACTAAACTTAAATTACATGTATTGCCTTATATTGAAACTGTACGTTCAGAAACATGTCTACCTATACTAGCTATGAAATTAACAAAAGTTTTATAAGATTGTATTATACATTTACATGTACTATCCAATTGTGTAAAGTATATCATATGGAAGTACAATATACCATTTGTCATTGCGGCACACTGCATAGACTAACAGTAGCACCCATAGGTGCATGATGGAAGATGTTTTTAAACGGGGGGGGGGGGGGGGCTCAATGGTAAAAACAGATATTCGTTGTTATTTTAATATCCCTTATACAAATAAAAGAAAATTTCAAAACAAACACGGAGATTACTTTTTATTGCTCCAAAAAAGTTTTTTCTTCGTTCATTAACTTCTACAAACTGATTTGCTATGC
Source organism: Petrosia ficiformis (assembly GCA_947044365.1). Classification (NCBI taxonomy): domain Eukaryota; kingdom Metazoa; phylum Porifera; class Demospongiae; order Haplosclerida; family Petrosiidae; genus Petrosia; species Petrosia ficiformis. Next base: position 13,966,536 of record OX345636.1, on the reverse strand, counting down.
TGTTCAAGTCTATTTTCAGTTCTATCCTTATGTACATGTAATAGCATTAGATCATTGAAAGTTTTTGACTCATTGATAATAGCAAAAAGTTTTTAAGCCTTTGCATGGAGAGAATGTGTGCTCAGCTGTTGCTGAAGTAACTGATATTGTTAACATAATGTGTAAAAGTTGAAAAACGTCATTTAACATTGTCTTGTTGCTCTCAACGGAATTCAGTAAGTCACACAACGTGCTGAGACTAGTAACAGACTTGATTTTTTTGGGAGCAAGTCCTAAGCAAGTCTGGTAGCATCTGTAGTTGTATTTTAAGCTTGTCAAGATTAATATCTTTCAAATAAATTGAAAGATCATCAGGAAGTTCAAACTCATTGGCAAATGCATGAAGTAGTGTTCTTTCTAAAGCTGCAGCTAGTGCATACCTCATTTTCGCTGGAGTCTCTTAATTATTTCACCTTTGACTGTTTCTAAAGCTTCTAAATATTGGTTCCTGTGCAAAGACTCAGTGTCTTCCTATCTGTGTGCTACTGAACCACCATCAACTCTTCGAGGCATTTGTTTATAGTGAGGTAATACTAAGTGCTAATCAGTTTGACATTTTTATATGCATGTGTTTAGTACACTAATTGTTACAAATATCTAAGAACTGAATGTTGTACATGTAATCTACATGTAGTGCCCTGCTTATTAAAAACTGGAGGGGGCCTGTGCCTACTTAACCCCACTCCCCACCCCACTTTCCATCACCTATGGTAGCACCAGGTATTATTATTAACAGTCTATATGGTTTATAATTATTATAATTATTATAAATTATTATACATGTGTATGTGCATTTTCAATAGGGTATGGAAGTATATATTTCACATACGTATAAACCTCAAAGCAGAGGAAATATAAACCTGGCAGAGAATGATCACTGTTTGTTTGATGTTTGATATCCTGTTTTGTATTATATGATGGTTCTGATCTTCAAGTATGAATCACTTAATAAAATATATCAAATATTAGGTCTATGTCTGTGAATAGCACTGCCAACTTGGAGAGCATTATCACCCTTAAGCTCAGGTAATACCTTTCTTCGTGGATGGTTTATATAATGCACATAGACCTTTGAAACATGATATATAATGCATATATATCTTAGCAATGGAGTCCATGCAGCCTTTCATAATTGAGGTTATTCTTTAATAGTCTGAAAAAGTGTCCAATTTATCATTATTTTGCACACTAGTTGGTATTTGGTGTGGTACAGATATGTAATCATACCCAGACAATGATGAATTATAATCATTATATTTACTTAGCATTCTATAAGCTGGACTGCTAAGATCTTCACCCATGTGCTTATTTCCTGTCTCATTGTGACATCACCTCCAAGATGGCTGTAGCTAAATACTTTGTAAATTTGCCAGCTCATAACTCCTGATTTGCAGGGAATATTGGAGTACAGCTTCAAATCTAAGGTAGATGTGTATTACACTTTCAGCTTACGCCGAAAAAAAAAAAGAATTTATTGCAGTAGTGATAAACGCCTTCAATTTCGATTGTTTCCATTGTATCTCTGGTTTCTCTGTGTTGGTATCAATATTAAAAAACTTTTTGTGAAGCCCTGTCTTAATGTAAGCGTTCAGCAAGACCAGAAATGGTATACTTCGACTATAAACTGATGCAACAAGTGTATATAGAGAAAACAAGTGTATATAGAGAAAAAAACATCCCTATGATTGTTTTAAAAAGATAAAAGTATCCCTATGACTGCTTTGTGGTGTCCATCATTGAGTAATCATGGCTAACTTTATGATGCCTGAAACACATCAGCCTATTATAGTTATTATTTTGATTATCTACACTGTTTACCTTTTGTAGAACGTAAAGAATATATTTCAGGTAGGATAGCTAGCTATTTGTTCATGTTTCTACGTAAGCTACACAGTTCTCTTCTGCTGGTCTTAGCTGTAGAGTTTGATCGCGCGTTCTTTTACGCGCCACGCCCATTAATTGACCGAGCCCCCCCCTCCCCCCCCCCCCCCCCCCCCCCCCCCCGGGAATGATGTAACTTCCTTAACTACGTATACAACGCATACTTGCGTAGGTGACACAAGAATATATATTATATTATATTATATTATATTATATCATAGATTGTATAGACTACGTATAAGGGATTGGAAACGCCCACGCATTTCCGTACACTCCGTTGCCCCACCGTATTACCCTATTAGCCCCTCCCCTCTAAAGACAATGCGCTATGCATGCAAGACTGGTAAATAACTTGTTTTAAATCGTGTATCATTAAAGAACACTTTTGTTAAACTAATTGATAATATCACCAACCAACATAGGAGTGCTAGAAAACTGCAGTGTTGAATTATATGACCTACCACACTGCTTAGAGTCCCCAAAGTGTAAGTACCTCGTAACCGTTTCAACTGGATTTTCTACATCTAAACGGTAACTTTTTTCTCTATATTTGTTTTAAACCCATATATTTTTATTGAGTAACAAAACTTAAGTGGGAATATTGCAATAGAACTGTTATTAAAAGAAGTAAGAGTCCCAAAACCCGTTTTCGTTATGATATGTACTAAAAAACAATAGTTTTTAACATCGTACATGATTTGTTGCTAATGTTTTAGCAATTGAGATGTTAAAACGATACAATAGCAACATGTGTATCAATAAAAAAACACCTAAATTGTCCAGTTTCAGCAAGGAATAGTGTTTTTTTCGGTGATCAGTCCTCACCACCAAGCAATAAAATTTAATTGATTTCTGGGGACATGGAGTGCGTCACAGACTTATGCATTGATACTATGGGATCACGTGCGCCGTTTCCAATCCCTTATACGTAGTCTATATAATCTATGATTATATATACAGTTCGAACCCGTGGGAAAGCAATCATAGGGATGGCCCTACGGGCCATAAAAAACATCCCAATGATTGCTTTACAAATTTAAGTGAAGATAAAAGTATCCCTATGACTGTTTTGTCCAGCATTCAGTAATCATGGCTAACTTTATGATGCCTGAAACACATCAGCCTATTATAGTTATTATTTTGATTATCTACTCTGTTTACCCTTTAAAGAACCTTGTAGAACTTAAAGAATATATTTCAGGTAGGATAGCTAGCTATTTGTTCCAGTTTCTACGTAAGCTACACAGGTTTCTTTCTGCTGGGATCTGCTGGGATCTGTAGAGCGTGAGCCTTGATCGCACGTTCTTTTACGCGCCACGCCCATTAATTGACCGAGCCCTCCCCCGGGAATGATGTAACTTCCTTAACTACGTATACAACGCATACTCGCGTAGTTAAGGAAGTTACAGTTATATAATTATATATTCAAGAATATATAATTATATATAGTTCGAACCTGTGGGAAAGCAATCATAGGGATGGCCCTACGGGCCATAAAAACAGCCAACATCCATCCGTTCAGACAACTTTGATTTCTTACGGCCATATTAACAGTATTAGCCTTGTACCCAGGCTCTTTGGATGGTGAAGAAAAAGCATGGATTCAAATGTTTGCACATGCACTAATTAACTGAGTCATTAATTTCTGAGGTGACCATGACACTATCTTAATCTTTTCATTTCACTTTGCTAAAAATAGGTAGTTTAATCAATATAGCTAGTTTCATTCAACTAGTCTTTGTTCTGTACAGCACCTTGGATATCTTGATCTTGTTCCAAACCAGGAGAAAATCTTGACCATGTTATTGTCAATATTGTGCACTATAAACTGACACACCCTTTTAGTGACCATGTTATTTTGTGTGTTACTTAAGGTTGTAGTCTTTTTCGTGGGCGGATGCTACTCCAATCAGTTTCTAGTCTTGCCAGCTTCTTGCTGCATACAATCTGGTTCCATTCTGTATTTTTTGGAAGCCACACCCACCCAAGGGTATAATTATTGGGCCTAAATGTTTTCACTGACAGTTTATTTTCAGAAACAAAGCTAAACATGGCCCACGAGTGGTGGAGGGGGCGGTGGGTGGTAAACAATGGCAGGGTAACTGTAGTTGCTCTCTGAGAAAGATCGGAGTTTGATAGTGTCTAGAAAGGTAAATTTTATGGTTTCAGTGAAAAGCTACAGAATTCAGCTTTCTTCAGCCTCTTGTAACTTTAAAAGTAAAATGAATTTGCAGAAAACGGCTTCGTAACTTTTCTCAAAATACATTGTACTTGGTGCACGCCATGTATGGTGGGCGTGGCTTTTGTGGTTTTGTACTTATGTTAATTGGAAAATTGGCGATTTTAACCATATTTCTTCAATTACAGGACAATATAAAGCTGATCAGAAGATATGAAGGTTGCTATTACACCAGGTTAGAGTCATATTATATAATATTCTATTTTGAAAGTGATTGGAGTCGCATCCACCCACTCCCTAGTACCACCTTAACTCATGTGCAAATAAACACATAACATTATGATAAACATATAATAACAAACATGTTTTTTATAATTGTACCTTACTATTACATCCACTGCTCTTATGTGCTTCAAGGCCTGCTTTGACAAAATCTTCAACTAGAATTGATTTAAAATATTCTTCTTTCTCATAAGTATATTTAGTGATCTCTTCTAAAACGTCATGGAGGTTAAAAACATCTGCCAATCCCTCAGCAATTGAGTAGTTAGTGAAAGAACAATAGTTATTTTTACGGAGTTCTCTTATGACCTCATCCACTGATTGACAAGGTTCAATCATCTCTTCAAGGTCTAGAAAAGAGAAGATAAGCTGATCCTTGAGGTCCTTCAGGGATACTGGCTTTGATTTCAGAGCTTCTTGAACTTTACGTAGAAGGTTTCCAAACCTTTGTCTCATTAGGTCAAATTTGTGTTCTGCTTGTGTAGTAAACTCCACATCTATTCGAACTGAAATACATTACAAACAGTAATTGAAAAGTTCAAAATTCAATGTTAATATTAAAATACATCAACAAAATTAACTCAATGATAAGATAGATGAATATCAACTTTCAACTGAGGTATTTTCATGCACACACATTATAGGTAGTTCAATATAGTTGGAAGTTATAGTAATAAAAAAGGTGATGCAGTAATTATCGAAATGTAACATGAGTGTATGTAGGTATAGACTTTGTATACATGGCTTATTTTAATTCAGAATGCTCTGTCTTACATATTAACATAACAGTTTCCTAATTCAGACAGTTAGTTTGTAGGTATTTTCAGCAATAATACTGAGACTCCACCTCATTAACAAGATGACCAATCACTGTGAGTATTAGGGTTTCATATGGGGCATTCGCCTCCCACCCCCCCTTGGAATTTGTTTGCCAAGAGGCACACTGCAATAACCTTGTATGTCGCCACCTCAAAGTCTTTCAAATTCACGTTCCATCCCCCCTTGATGAATTTTCTAAATAAACCCAATGTATTGATGTCTTTATTGGCCTTTTTTCTAGCTTGCTTGGTAACTGTCTGTTTACTGGTGTTTAGTTTTTGCATTTCAAGTTTTAGTTGATTTGGCTGTTTTTTTTTTTTCTCTCACATTATCATTTTTCAAGGATAATCAGGTGACTACTAATAGTACTAACTCAAGCTGGAAAGTCCTAGATCTCAACGGGTCAACGGGCTGTGGTGAAACGTAGTCTATGGACCTGTTTCAAGTTCAGGTACATGTACTACCTGTCTAGCTGTTCTATCTGAAATATATTCCTAAAGTTCTACAAAATCCTTTAAAACGTAAGAAGAGTATAATTATAATCAAAATAGTAACTATAATAGGCTGTCATGCTTTAGGCATGAGAAAGTCAGCCATGATTACTGAATTTTGGATACCACAAAGCAATCACAGGGATACGTTTTTCTCCATTGTTCTTCCTGTGCTTCTCCCACAATGATAGACTATGTGCCTAAGGGCATATGAAGAGAAGGCCAAGCAAGGAACAAAGAAACAAGAAAAAAAAGTCACATCTGTTTATTGAAGTGATAAAACCTTATCACCCTGTGAGTCCTGTGACATCCTCTATCATTGCTAATTCTGTATAAGTCAGGAATTGATATGACAACACTTAAAACACACTCAGTTCAGAGTGCTGTCACATCCACTGCTGCAAATGCAGGAGTTACAACAAATCAGTAGTAAATCAGTCTTTTATTACAAACCTGAAAACAGGAATATATTTGGCATTTTTGTTCTGTCACAATCACAGCTATCAACCACAAGAACATACTGAGTTACAAAATCACATTGATATGTGAGACAGAGCATTCTGAAATAATCATAATAACAGAATGGCTCAGACCACTAATTGGTTGCCAGCTATTCTGGATAGTACAAGAAATGCAATGACAAACATATAACCATCAGAACAACACACCATATCAGTGCTCGAAATAGTTTTTGAAAGTGTCTGGCAGAAACATCTGTACAAAGCAAGTCTCATGAACCTGCACTGTTACAGTACCCACACTGCAAAGATAGGATACATACATCTAATGCCACAGCTATACTTTGTACTATAATTATGTAATTATATTAAAATATGTAAAAGATATGTATAACAACTATAATTCATTATCATTCCTAATATCTCATATTAGATGCACAAAGAAGGTTTGGAAACCTACAATGACTCAATTAAAATGCTTATTCTACTTCTTTGTATATCTACTACACACCACAAGAATATTGAAATTAAAATTATTAGATTATAATTACATGTATATCCATAACAACCTACACGACCAATTAAATTACAATTTCCATTATTCCTTACAACTGTACTAACTAATTTGTTGCTAACAATTTTATTTTTACACTGCATTAATGGATAGAATTAACTCACTACGTCATGACCGTTTGGGAATAATAATTAACCTCGCTGTGGGGCTACAGTACTTTTTTTGGTATTATTCTTATAACTAATCAGACAACTTGTCCAGCCAAATGCACTTTTGTCCAGACAAAGAGACAAAACGTCCAGGAAATGGCCGATTGTTGGATGTTATTTCAAGCACTGCATATGTGACATGTTGACATCACAATTGTATTTTATAGCCAATTAGTTATACCGTTCTATGAGAATCTAATAAAAACATAATATAAGCTCACAAAAAAGGCCAATAAAGGCATCAGTACATGTGGCTAATATGGTATCATGATACAAATCTATCAGGACTGACAGTGATTGGTCAACTTATAAAGATGCAGCATCACAAGTGATCCACTAGGTCATACTTGCTACTAAAATACCTACAAACTAGTTGTCTGAGTTAGGAAACTGGGTTAAACACATTGATATGTTTGACATCACATTCGCCACATAATCCAGAATACCTGACAACCACATTGTGGTCTGAACCATTATCTGTATATTAGTTGTATAAATATGGTATGTCAAATAAATATAAAACCACACATATAGATATTGATCACTAATACATGTAGTTATGCATGATTGTACTATTTTGTTAAGGTTTCTCTATTATGTTCCCAGTATTATCAATAAGGTATAAATTATACTGAAACATTTATTAAACACAATAAATAAGAATGTTTCAATCCAAACGCATTATCAGCGTTGATTAACATTATATTATTATTTCAAATACTAAATGCAGGAAGTACACTTATTATAATGGTCATAACCAGACACACTGTAAAAACTGATTTGTTTTTTTAACCAATTTGGTTGGTTATATGAGCTTCATTTTCTCTTAAAATAAACGCTAAATTCTGTGAATAAGGCTGAAAAAGGAAAGTGACTATGACCATCAGTATTTTTTCACTTTCCTCCTTCAGCCTTATTCATACAATTTAGCATTTATTTTCAATGTGAGACAAGATCGGCAAAGCAGCAGCATTCATTTTCTCTTATAATAGGTATACATCAAACATAAATAATTGTTACGAAGCCAACACCAGTCATTTGTATGCTAATTGTCACTGTCAAAGCAGCTAAATAAGTCTATACTGTAAAACAAGACATCTTTTATGCTGCTTAATTGAAAGTTACAGTGTCAGTGTTAGTGTCAAAGCGGCATAAACATTTGGCACATGATATAACATTATAACTCTATACTAGAACTATATAGGGGAGCTCACATTAGTCATACTGTAATACGACGAATGTTACAACAAATTAACCAAATTTGGTTAAACAACAAACAATGTTTTACAGTACATGGGGTCAATTACATTGCAATACTATTACCTTATAGATCACTATATTACTATTACTATTACCATTACTACCTAAGTCAATGTAATATACACATGTATTAGTATTACTATTATCTTAAAAATCGATACTATTACTGCCCATGTCAGTGTTACTGTTATGGATTACTAGAGCATTGAGGTTTCTTTCAAATTCTCTCATGTTTTAAACTAAATGACCATTGCAACCATGAGTTTCTCAAAAACAGAATCAATAAAACAGCACCTTTCTGGCGGAAAACATTTCCCTCCAATACTAAAATGTCTTTCTACTGGCCCTACATTAATGAACAAGGTCAACTACAATTACTATTATCCCAACATTGAGAGTGTATATTACTATATATTACTAATACTATTACTTGACTGTCTATTACTATTACTATTATCTCAGTTTTTTTAATCTTTACTATTATCATTACTGTTATCTATTACTATTACTTCATGTCTGGTTTTAACAGATTTTGTAGCCTTCCTGTACAAAATGGCAGAATAGCTAGTAAATGTTATAAAGAGAGGACATTGCTCTGTGAATTGAATAACGAAAGTACCAATTTGGTTCCATAATTATATTTATACACTCATTATTACTACATCTGTAAAATAACATTTACCTTCATTCAACTGATTTCCAATTACTGGTTTGACATCCTTAGCTGTTGCAGGAATATGTATAGAGTGATGAATGTCAATTGAGTTGACAGTCACATGAACCATTACAGTATCTGTAGTGCATAGACAAAGCATAAAACTGTAAATGCACGAAATTTTTATTATAAAACTATTAAAAACATTCATGTTCTAATTATTCACTGAGTGAATTTTTTTAACATTCCTACCATAACTAATATTCAACGCTTTTTAAAATATATAACATTTTTAATTTTGCGTCACTCTTACTATTTGAGACCTGAATTCAGCAATTAATGAATTATGTTGAAATGCAACTGATGATTGGTTGAAATAACTAGACCATTTTTGCAGTGTTAGACATAGTCTCACTCTATGTTCATGCTACTATAAGTGTAGAAATGTTCATCAGTAAAAAAAAATTTGTACATAGAATTATGTACAAAAACGTTACAATCAAGATCTGACTAGTATACTTTGTGTTCTTATCTTTGAGTAAACATATAGTGGGAGATTACTGTTATGCTATCAGACAGGTTTGAAAATCAGGATTCTGTAGTACAATCATTACTTAGTTTATATAAGAATAAAATACTCACCATATTCTTTCCTCAAAGTGGTTGCAATTTCTTTCAGTTGCTCAATCCCTTCAAGTACTGAAATGAACATATCTACAATATCCACTCTTTTTTTGTTAATAGCAGTTTGATAAACAGCATTCAAAAGTTGTGCTGTCCTGACTTCAGCACATACAGTCTTAAAATGTAGACTCTTTGTACAAATGGCTGCCTGATAGTACGCATTTTCAATAACTCTCCTCTCATAAAGTTTACAAGCTACAGGTGTAGGATCTAGTATGGCTAGACACAGCTCTTCAAAATATTGCTGAATTAAATCTGCTACCAATGTACAGTATTCTGATTGAACACCTTCATCTATTGGTTCTATATAGATATAAATAACTGTATTATATAATATAATAAATAAACATTATATTCTAAGCACATCTTAGTACAGTAGGCTTTTGTGATAATATTGCAATAATATTGCACTAATATTACATAGTGGCAGAGGTTGCTTATTTGTTAAATCACCCATTCATTCAATCTTGACCTACTGTAACAGCTAACAGCTATACATAATTATAATAATTATGATAAGTAATATACCCTATGTGTAATTATTTTCTGTCAACAATACTCCTTTACTGATCACACTTCAAAGAGGTTCTGCACTGTGAGAGCTTTATAAACTGTAATACACCAGGCACTTTTGTCTCATAAAAATACACCAGTAATGTTTTGAAACATTAATATAGTACGGCAAACTAACTTATAACTTGAATAGTTTCCCTCATCCTGTCAGCAGTTGATATTTCAAGTCTTTCCACAGCTTGTATGAGAACATTCCATGATGGTTCTTTACTATTTCTGATCCATATATCAAGACATTCCTCCAGTGCAGCATCATGGTTTTGTGCAATTAATGCCTGTTCTCGTAATCTCTTTCTTTCGTCAAAAGAAACACCAAGATCACTTCCCAGTTGATGCCAGTGAGAGGTTGTGAGGAATCCATTGTCTTTTAGTGCTCTCAAAGCATTATTACACGTTAGTTGTGGCACTGTATTTTGAAGGAAAAAAAAAAGTTGTTAATTAAATTATGTACAATTATTAGACTAGAACAATATCATGGGTTACACGTTACAGTGCATTGAAGTGATTGAATATCCACTGCCAACAGTAGATAGTATGATTTTACCTTTTTCAGGCTGACAATCCATCAGGTATAAAGATGATCGAATTCAGGAATCAAGATCCGGCGTTATCAGAGCCACACCCATGGAGGTACGGTACGTACCTCCCCTAACTCAATTAATTTAACCCTCAGACGACTGAGCCATTTCCAACACTGACTGGCGTCTCTGCTGCATATATTTTGGCCACCGTTCACTTACTCTACTCCAAACTTAGCTCCTTTTCCGACATGGAGTACTACTTCTACCAACTTTCTTACCAGGACTTGAAAGTCCCTAAGCACTTCGTAGGACTAATTCAAATGCAGTGCTCCCTCTTTTAATTTAAATTAACTGGAACTGGGACAAACAAAATGACTCCACTGCATGTTGGCAACAGCTACACCCACGATATCAGGTTTTACAGCAGGAGAAATGTCTCAACCACCCACCAGATTGCGTGGGCGGCGAGGCGGCTGCGCCCCCTTCGAACCGTACACCCCATTTTAACATTCCCCCTGTCACTTGGAATATTTTAACAAGTGCCAGATAAGTAGCTTCTGGACCTTTTCTCTCTCTCCATTTGAAAAGCATATCCAAGTTTACTGAGAGATGAGAAATGTCGTTATTAGCACAACTATCTTGTATTTCATCACAATCAGATTTGGGTGCAAAATAAGATATTGGATGAATTCTTCAACTAATACAGAGAAGAATATTATGATCACATATTCTTTTCAGCTCCTTTATGTTATCTATAATAAATTATAAATAATTATAAACGTATTTCTAATTATTACGAAGCCGTTTGTTAGTCACTATCATTATTAATTCTGTCAGTCCTTTATAATCTATAGCTATAATCATGTTTAATTTAATTATTATTCTTGGTGATTATAATAATCCAATAACTGAAATCACATTGATAATATCAAACCCCAAAGTTGGCAATTATCAACCGTTAGTCTTCGGAGGGAGGTCAGTAAATGTTTCTACTGCTCATCATACTCAGCTAAATCAGCTTTAGTCAGAATTCTATCCTCAAGCAGCTGCTAAATTAAATGTATCTCAATTTCGTGTAATTCCTCATCCTCACGTCTCATGTACTTGGCCCAGGCAATATTTTTCATGTGGTGCATGCGTCAATATTAAACAATACCACGTGCCGCACTTGTGCAGCTATCGTGGTTGTGGCGAAGATCTGAAAGGCAAAGAGAGCTAATACAACAACAATACTAGAACTAGTAGAACCTGACTTCAATTTGTCAAAAATAAGTGTTGAAAAGTATACCAAAAACATCACAACCTATGTACAAATGAAATTATCACAGCCATTTGTAGTCCTTTCAAGTGCATATATTTATTTAAGTATATAATCCGTATAATATTATAACTATAATATGTCCATACATGTGTTGAGGACCTGAGGTATTATGTGTCTCACGTAATAATAATAATTATTATTATAATTATTATAATGATTTTGATCAATGGTTGCCACTTCGACATTTAAGTTTTATGTAAGCCTAGATGTCAAATTTCATTGTAAGCTAGTGAATAAGAATGTATAAACTTTAAAGTACACATTCAATGAAGTAAAGCATTGTGTGGGTGGTCAAATATAATAATTTTGTAATAGATATTATTAATTTTGATCTTATTGAAAATGATTGCCATTTAAGCCATAGGCAAACCTAGATGTCAAACTCATTGTCTTTCTGTAAGTGTGTGAATAGGAATGCTTAAACTTTTAAGTAAAATTAATGTTGAATAATAATTATGATGTGAAAAATTGTACCTTTTTGTTAGTCTCGCCTAGCCAGACCCAACCCTCTGCTTTGCGACGGGAATGGTCTTGTCAACCCACTGTACTACCGTTCATCTACAGTTTAGCCAGATTGTTGGCTATTTCAGTGGATGACAAACCACTAATAATATTCATAATCAAAATAAGTATATTCATAACTATACATTTCCAGTAAGCCAGCTGTGTGACCAGTTTGCCAGATACTTGACGAATGGTAGCACAGTTGGTCGACCAGACCCTTCCTGTCATGTAGCAGAGGCTTGAGTCTGGCTACGCGAGACTACCTTTTTGTGGATGGTCAATTATGTAATAGTAATACCGTATAGGTTCTGAAAATTCGCTATTCCAAATTTGAAAATAATTAATTATTTTTAAAATTTTGGTGACAGTTTATTCTATTCCTTCATTAATTTTATAATATTCTAATTTTGGTATTCCCCTCTAAATTTGACAACGTGTAGGTAATTTTGTGATGATAGTAATTTATTGGGCTTAAAAATGTAACTTTGATGGCCCAAGACTTGTAGTTACTGCTTCTTGTGTGAGCTCATTTATTGGTAATGAATTTTCATGATTCTATTTTTATAATTATAACTATGTACATGTATAAACTACATGTATCATTAAATTTTAAACACCATCCTAGCTATAGTGTTGAGCAATTAATTAATTATATTGCATTATTTATGTTGCAATTAATTGTATTATCACCTCATTTAGAATATCCATTATCATAAGCAAATTTTATTGTTTTACTAATATAACATGCATATGATCCATAAATTAGCTTTCATAAACACTATTGAGGCTGTATGTTAGGAGGGGAAAAAATGGCAACTAAGTCTACATGTATATATAATTTCATTTTTTGTCCTGTTTGCTTAGTTGAAATAACTGTTACCTCACATTAAGGATACATAATTGTATTGCATACTTACATTAAATTGTTTACTTAATGCATCTGATAAATGTCAACCTATTATGTATCACTGCAAAAAAAACATTAAAATAACTAATTTAGCGGTTTATAGTACAGTTGCGTAATTAGCGGGTTGTTGAGATTACATACATCTTATATCACAGATACTTTGCACTGATTATATTCCATTATAGTTGAATCACTATAATTTTAGGGTGCTGTCTACTCATATTTCATGTCAAAGATTTAGTATACTAAAGTACATGTAATTGTTTCGGGTCATCAAAACGGTTTGTAAACCCGCAAACACATAATTTAATTTATACCTTCCAATACTTGGTGCATATTATGTTATAGTAACATACATGATGTAGTAACAACATCTTCTATCACAATTGACAAACTAAATTAAAACTCATGCTATTCCTTGCAACTGTAGTAACCAATAAAATGGTTATTTTAATGCTTTATTATTTGCAGTGTACATAGTTAGTATGTTATTATAGTGGAACTTGTAGTAATGTTGAAAGATGCTGCAAAAGTCAAGAAAGAATATTTGAAAGGTAATTGTAAGAAGAGAGGAAGATCTAGAGAAAAAAAGTAGTTGGTTGTGATTATATACAATGTGATCGATCATACATGTAGGTCTTAATCTTTTCACTATTTTGTTTTAGGTTGTGTTTCACATGGAGTGGAGAAAAGGCCAAAAATCGCTTGATGAATTTGAACAAATGTTGAAAGCAGTATTTCTAAGTCCTCATAAGTATATACGATTAAAAGTCAAGAAAGGCAGTAATAACTCATGTGAATGTCCAGAATGAATACAAGAAGCACTGATTTGTCAGATTAGAGAAAAAGAACCCCTACTAGAAGAGAATGGAGTAATGGAAACTACAGCTGGGGAAATCATAGTGGTAAAAAAGAATACTGTGGTTAGTTATGTAATATTTAATACTATCAGAACCTTTAATCTATATGTACTGTCTTTGTCATGGACAGTCACACACACACACACCCACACACACACACACACACACACACACACACACACACACACACAACAGCATCTGTAATAGTAATAGCCTTGCAATAATTTTAATTATTAATTAAAAAACGCCCACCTAAGATTAATTAGGAGAGCACATGTGTATAAGCACATGGTAGGTAAAGTTTGCAAGGGAGTAGGATCTTTTGTAATCCAGTAGGAATGGGCCATTGTTTGACTTCAGGGTTTTGTAAGTAAGTTATTATTACATAAGTATTTACTGGTGCATTGGTGAACAGGACTCCATAAGCATTTCCAGATATGGATAGAGAGGGGAGGGTTGGGATCCCACCAAAGATGTCTTTAACCCCCATTTCTGGTTCCCAAGGCCAGACTATCTGTGTCAAAGGTCCAGTAACATCAAAGCCTCAAAGCTATGTGAATATGTTAAATACTATATATTTATAACACTCCTTTATGTTAACTAGCTAATTGCTAATTCTTTTACTATAATCAAAAAAGCATATAGACTCTAAGCCTGCATGCTAAAATAACAAAACATATCATCAGGATGAGTTAAACAAAAATAGAATAGGTAATAAATTTTCAGGGAAAGCAATTATAATTAAGCTTTAAGTCCCAAAGCCAAAGTTCTGAATTGCTGGGAACTGGTAGAGTTTGATATGAAATTCAAATATAAGACAAGTTCGGGTTCAGTAAGCTCTCTGGACAGACTGAGGTCTCGTGACACTGACAAGAAAGGTCACTATCTACCTGTTCTATTGTGGGAACTGGACTACGGTCGGCGAGTTTCCACAAAGATCAATCAGATACAAACATACACACACACACACACACACACATGTACCAATATTCACTCCCTCCTGTTTCGCCAATAATCCTTCATATGCGGTGTCTAATCACTGGATTAATTGGTATTTGTAATTACGATGTTTATGATTTTGCAGTATCATGATTAATCAACTAATTAACAATCCCCCCACCTAAATACCACATTGTGATTGATCTTAAGTATTTGGAAAAAAAAATGAAATCCAAATACAACTGATTTTCACATTCACATGCAGTCATATAATTATACACATGACATAATTATATATATATAAAACATCTAATTATAAATATCTCGATTCTTTAGAGATCATCAGTCCTCTTTACACAAAATAAATCAAGAAAATGAATTAGGAAGATTACAAAAAATTTAAAGTAAGAATTTGAAAAGAGCTGACTTATGTAGTAATAGTAATAGTAATTATACTGATTTTTAAGGCAATAGTAATATTACTATATTGCTTTGACTTGGGAGGTAATAGTGATTTTAATAGTATTGTACTGATGTTTAAAGTAATAGTAATAGTAATACTAATACATTACTTTACAATTCATCCCATATTTGTTATTTCTTATAATGCCTGCCTATAATATTACAGTGTTGTTAAATTACAGTGCTTGTATAAATTACTCTAATTACCATGGTATCATCAACATCAAACTGCATGCTCAACAAAGAGATTATACATCACCTTTTGAATTTCCATAGTCACAGGATGTATTGTGTTCATGTTTTAACATTATTTATGTACAACTATTACTAATAGCTCCACCACCACACTTGGAACTGCCTCCTTTAATAACAACTACTGTTTCTGAGCAACCATCTCTTCCTCGTAATGAATTCGAACCTGTAACTCATAAATTAATTTAAGACTGCAAATATTATTGGGAAGACTTATCCAGGTTAGTGTATGTAAAAGCAAATAGAATTGGGATACTCATGGTTACAAGTCTATTCATATGTATAGTTTAATGTGATATCATCACTCATATATTTAATACATGAGTATACTTAACTCAATAATGAACCACTGGATTAAAATTGGATGACAAAAAAGAACGGGAAGAATAATTATATGAAAATGTGGTGTAAGTAGCAAATGTTTGCTGGTAATTCCACCATTTTCATATCATCATTCTTCCCATTCATTCCAAACTAAAGTTATGAAAATTAAATTTTTCCAGAGGTCAAGGTGAATGTGAATTTACTTTGTATCTGAGAGGAATACAATATGAAAGAGCTGACATTGTGAGTAATGCTTGCAAACACTGTTTAATGTCTTCAAGCTATTATGTGGGTTTGAATCATAACAAATGTGTTTATAATGTAATAATAGAGAAATTTAATAATTTTGATAGCTGCCAACATACTAAGCTTTTAGGTTTTCTCCTCTTAATATATAGATAGACACTTTCATCTGTTGTATACAGTTAACTAGTAAAGGTTACTGATGAATTTTTATAACACTACAGTTACAGGGATACTCTTGTCCATAATTATAGAGCACTATTGACATACATGTAGGTATATTAATGGAGGGTGGAGGGACTAAGACCTTCCTAAAGTTCCAAAGAAATAACAATATAACTCCTTCAATATGATGTGCATTGGCAAGTAAAATATTTCATTATCTGGTTTCTGTAAATCGGATGCTCTTCGACTTCCCCAAAAATTCCAAAGCAAGTCATCACCTAAGACAGTTACTACATGGTGGGTGACATTATAATTTGAGGCTTTAGTTCCTCCAGCAAGGACCCAAACAAACTCAGTGTTAAGTGCACTGGGAGAACCATAAGGACCAACCTGCCGGCCCTGCGACAATATGTTGATAAAAATGTCTACACACAGATTATCTATTCTTCCAGGTTGACCAAAACTTGGGTCGGCTAGTGGTAAGTCTGAGAGGTGGTCCTAACCGCTAGTGTTCACAGGACTGACAGGCAGGTTGCATGTGACACGTGGCATTATAAGACTTTGAACTTCTTGTCAGGTTTTAAGAGGGGGAACACATCTAATTGGGTTACAGCTTATAAGCTATATTTACAGGTTAAACCAGCAATGCCAGATATGCTGGAGACTCGATGGCTTTGAGGCAAACAAAGGGTTTGAGCTAATTGCCCTGATACAAACGATGCAGAAGAGCTGGAGTCTAAGACAGCTCGAGCCTCAACGGATGGACCACTGGGTGAATGTACGAGGACACGACATGTCATTAACAATGTACTGCTATTCAGTTCGCTCACAGTATGGGACTGACTAGGATTACTTTGATTGCTTTGATTGAGTATGCGTACAGCAGGTTCCACATAATGTAGGGTGAGGCCCTTGACAGCCTTTACAGTACTGATTAGACCTACACATATTGACAAAACGACCAGGCTTAAGGCAATTTAAACATAACTTGCTATTCTTCAACAAAGTCAATTTATTCTCATGGGATAATGCCTTAAACCTACCACACACATACAAGGGATGCTTACTACCATCATTACACACTACACAATTGTTACCTGTTTGACTATATATATGTGCTTGTGATGAAGTTAGTTGAAGTAAGTTTGGTATTGTACTCTTCTTGGGGATGCTTAGTCCAACTCGGCTTGATCTCTTTGCTTGCTCGGTAGCTGATGTCTCAGAGGCCTGTGCCAGTAGGTCATTGAATTCGAGGAGATGCGGATAATGGGGTACTTCAGTAGACAATAGGCTATGCTTTTGCCACTCAAACATCGTCATAGTATCGAGTTTCAATTCAAGAATGGATGTTATGAACTGAACAGATGGCTCGTAGTCCATTGATTTCAGTGCTCTGAGGTGTTGCTGTACTGTATCATGTAAGCTAGAGGCATTCAGTATTCGGCTAACATGGGTTTGATGGATCAAACAGGGTCGGTTAAATCGAGCTTGTAACAACTCAGTGGCTTCTACGTAATGTTCCCTGGAACGAAACAATCTTTCGATGACTTTCAAAACTTTGCTGTCCTTCAGGGCATGTCTCAGATACACCAGCTTCTCTGAGTCGCAGATGTTTTCATGGTTATGAACAGCTACAGAGAACTGTTCCCAAAATATCCTCCAGCTGAGGATATTTCTGTCAAATGTGGGGACCTCTATCATGGGCAACTTGACTTCCATACCGACATTGATTTCAGAACTAATAGTGGTACCACTGTCACTGGTTGTGTTGGGCTGCAACAGTCTGCGGAGCTCAAGTGAGCAATCGAACAATGCCTTATCAACTGTCGTCACACTGAATTTCAGTCATCTTCTAGAACCAAATTCATCAACTCCTTCAGACGATTACAAATACGAGTGATAAAGCCTTTGGTTGTACCTTGTCTTCTACGCTGTGAGGAGATAGCTTCGTGCAACATGAGGGATTGAGAATAACTAGTGACAATTCAAACAACGAATAATAGTAGATTGATGGGACCAAGAACAGTGGCAGGACTAGGATCAGTATCCGGTTCAGCGGACCATATGTTTACGTGAATTATATGACAATGTTTCTTATCAAACACACTCAGATACACAAATTTACAAAACTCATTATGATTTATATACAAAACAGAATGGAATATTCTAGAATGAAAAACATATATATAGCAGTGTGTACCTATTGGAAACTCACAAAATCATCCTTGTTAATCGAACAGACAGCTAGGTTTATGGTTTTGTCCTTGTACATTGCTATACAGCCCATTTTTTTGTTTGGTATGTTTTGGGATGTGAATCGCCCAATTGTAGAGTGGCGTACCTGAGCCCGGGCATCAATGATCAAACTGATAATTGATAATTATATTCATTATTAATTGTTTTGTATAATATTTATATTCATAGCTAATAACCATTAACCACGTTGTAATAACCAAACCACGTTGTAATGTGAGCGATCGTTTTCTGAGAATTAAAACTTATTTGAGAACAATAATGACTGAGAAGAGACTCACAGTTATCACACTTTTATCCATCGAGAATAACCTAATGGACAGTATTTGTTTGGATGAATTGTATATATCCCTAGTTGCGATAAGCAATCTCTGTGCAATCCATCTTTCCTATACTGATTAACATTACCCTGCCCCAACAGTGTTTTCAATGATTGCATTTCCAACCTTGCAGAGTCTATCAACATGTAGTTCACAGACCACTTAATCCCTTGTTCGGTACTACAAATACTTATTTCTGTCTGGCCTGAGTAATGTAAAATAAGTGACATCAGAGATTTGATAAAGGTTTAGCCTTTATCGTCGTTCATTCTAGATGGTATCCCAATCAATCTACAAAATAGCTCCTTGTCATGTGATCTTTAAAAGTTTCGATTGATTCATGGGCCTTACACCCACATTCGAGAATACTGTTAGTTCCGTGTTTAAAACCTTGGTCGATGGCTTTAATACTTTCTTTCTTTGTGTAGTATCCGTCTCTCTTCTGTTGGTCATACAGTAGGTTCATGATAATCATGCCTGTTTGCACAAGCAAGCAGTTCGCCAACTCAGGTGTTATCACTAAATCATTCTCGTCTACGTTTACATCCTTGTTCACCAAACCCAACATCATCAGAAATGTTCTCTGTACAGTTTTATCACTTGCCAGTGCAGAGGAGCTTGGTGGCGGTGACTCTCTTGATAGCTTTATTTGGTTTATTGGGATTGACTGCGGCTGGCAACAGGTTTTTATAGGACTTGTCGATCTAAGGAGTGTGGTTTTGGAAAGGGGCCATGGCTTCTGGTTGTTTTTTCCTTCTTTCTTTTTTTGGTAGGTAGTACTGGAGAGGAAGGAGGAGAAGGAGATGAAATTGATAATGCGGCCATTATTGATTGAAAGCTTGAGTACAATTGAGAGAATTGCAACTCTCTAACAACTCTAGAGGTGCAATCTGATATCCAGATATGACGGTGAGAGAGAGTGAGTGAGTGTTGCTGCTAATTAGCGCTACACTCAAACAGGAAGATGAGAGAGAATCTAGGATATGGTAGCTTATGGAGAGTTGAGAGGATTGAGGATATAGCTCGAGGATAATTGTCAATAGTTGAGAGAATTGCAACTGTTTATACCAAGCCAACTGACTAATATGTAGGTTTTGTAAATCTAGTGGCGGAATCTTATTGGCTAGGAGCCGGATATGGCATAATTGTCAATAGTTGAGAGAATTGCAACTGTTTATACCAAGTCAACTGACTAATATGTAGGTTTTGTAACTCTAGTGGCGGAATCTTATTGGCTAGGAGACGGATATGGCAGTACTACCACACCTAGCAACTCCTACTATATATTGCTTATTGTGAGTGGGTGGTAGTGATGGGCAATATTAAAAATTTCAAACCGATACAATATTGATCGATACAGGATTATATTCACTCGATCTAGGGATGATCACGTGATCTTCTTTAAAAATTTAGAATTTTAATTTGGAATCTTTAAAAAAACATTTCTTTGTGAGATTATGACTGTAAGATCACGGATCTGTCACTTGTTTGGATTAGTGAGATAAGTGATATTATAATCATAATTTTGTTTAAATTATTTTGTGATTAATAAAAAGTAACTTCAAGTGACCTTGACTAGATCAAGACACATTCTCTGTTCAAGTTGCAGGATTACTTTCTCTTGCCTTGGCCCCCAAGCATCATTAACTAATTCATAGAGTTTTTTCAATTATTTTTGGATGTTGGCGTTGTGCATATAATACAGCTCCCTGTGTAGGCTGAACTGAATGATGTGCCTCTTGCTTTGAGTAATTTATTTTCATTTATTGCCGTGTAATTTTTGAAAAATTTCTTTTTTCTCTTTTAACCTTCTAGGTGTGAGGCCAGAGGTTTTTGGAATTGGAAATCAGTGTAGAATGATGGAATGACCAACAATGTGTCCTGTGCAGCCAATCTTACAAGTACCTTGCAGGACTAGTACTGTATGCTTCAGCTTATCTTTACTTCCTTTTTCTTTGAATACCAAATTGGCAATTTAATTTACATATATATATCTGACACTATAAATGGTGTACTGTTGAATTCAACCTTTTCTCCTTTTTTCATGCCATAATTATAGGGAATATATAAATATTATAAATTCAACATTATTAAATTATTATTATTTTATGCATGTATAAGAATCTTATTATTATATATATGCTAACTAATTTATGATTTCAGTTTTATCTATACAAAACTAAAACAATTGTACTCTGAGCCTCTGGCACTCCATTCTCTTTGTCACACTCCAGAGGAACAGCATTAATTTTCTTTTTAACAGATGATTTTGTATCCAACTTGGGGTTCTCCAAAATGCCTTCAACATCATTTACTATACCAGCATGATAGTATTTGAGTTCCTAGACCTACTTTCTAGGTGGAAGAATTCATGTTTTATATTGTACAAGACCAGTAATAATTAATTATTCATTTAAAAATTGCGGGAACATTTGCACATCAGTAGCATGTGACATCTGTCCCCTGATCGAGTGAATATAGTGAATCCTTGATCAATGCAAGTCGAATATTGATAGTATCAATATAAAATCTGATACAATTGCAAACCACACCCATTAAATAGTATTTTAACTTTCTATATTAATTTTATTCCTCATAGGTAAATTCACCTTTGAAAATATGATAGCTATGTTCAATTATTGTTGAGTAATTGTGTTATATAATTTGAGTCGTCATAATTTATAGCTGCATATAACACTTAAAGTTGTAGTCTTTTCCGTGGGCGGATGCTACTCCAATCAGTTTCTAGTCTTCCCAGCTTCTTGCTGCATACAATCTGGGTATCTTTTGGAAGCCACACCCACCCGGGGGTATATTAATTATTGGGCCTAAATGTTTTCACTGATAGTTTATTTTCAGGTGGTGGAGGGGTAACTGTAGTTGCTCTCTGAGAAAGATCGGAGTTTGATAGTGTCTAGAAAGGTAAATTTTATGGTTTCAGTGAAAAGCTACAGAATTCAGCTTTCTTCAGCCTCTTGTAACTATAAAAATAAAATGAATTTGCAGAAAACGGCTTCGTAACTTTTCTCAAAATACATTGTACTTGGTGCACGCCATGTATGGTGGGCGTGGCTTTTGTGGTTTTGTACTTATGTTAATTGGAAAAATGGAGATTTTATATACGATTTATCAATTCCAGGACACTATAAAGGTGATTACAAGATATGAAGGTTGGTATTACATCCAATTTTACTCATATTATATTATATTGTATTTTGAAAGTGATTGGAGTCGCATCCGCCCACTCCCTAGTACCACCTTAATACATACATTATACATACATACATACATTCACAATGTGTAAATATTTTGTCCCATGAAAGGGAAACTTAAATACGATAGCAAATCACTAAACAAGCAAAGTCACTATTAAACAACCATACGCATGTAATCATGTTTATATATGTATATGTGACCGGCTCTGCGAAAACCAGTCTTATGGATCAAAATATAGTTTGGAGATATGATCGAAAATAGGCAGTTCTGAATTATTTGGGCGATCACTGTTTTATTACATACAAAGCTTCACAAATGTCTTACCTGTCATCTGATACCTTTAGCAAGTCTTAAAGACCTCTCTGTACTTTGCTAGCCACTGCTAAATAAATTGTTAATCATTAATTTTAATGGTTAAAAAATTACTTTAATTGCGTTTTTCTGCAAATAAAGTATTTGTGACTACCATGGTTTAAACGCTCGCTGTAGCTTTGTCTTTTACATGATTGGGATGTATAATATACCATTCTAGAGCTAATTTAATGCTCTATGTAGGTAAGACAAAAAATCAATTTTGAAATCTTGATCCATAAGACTGGTTTTCGCAGAGCCGGTCGCATGTGTGTTGCATGTATGCATGTATATGTATGTATGTATGTATTTTTGTTTGATATGTATGTATGTATGTATGTATGTATGTATGTATTTGTGTATGTATGTAATATGTGTGTATTACATCGTGTATGTTCGTATTTATAATTTTCTGTATTTTCAAATTCCTCTTCATTTTAAGTTATAATCTTTTCGAACAAAGTCACTATTATAAAACATACAAAATAAGATGTATAATTATAGCTACCAAATGTGACTTTATTCAGTTGTATAGGAGTTTCAATTGGCATGAGAATAAACATATATACTTGATACATGTACATGCAAAGTTAAGATCTCATGTACTTATAATAGAATGTCTTCTAAATTCATAATCAATCTTAATTCATTTGGTATAATACTTTGCTGTAAGATAAATCTGGACTGGTATAATGGAATTGGGATACTGAATATATACCAGTTCAATACGTATCATTTTTCCAGCTCCAATGGACCTCACAGGTTATAGTTCTTCAAACAAAATTATAGTGAGATCAGAAATTTAAAACAGGTTTACAGAAATCAAGATGATGTAGGAATGAAAAATGTTAAATAATGTAATATAAGGTAGGGATTAGGGATGATACAATCAGTATACGGATTGAAATAAATCTTATATAGTAATGTGCCACTTTTGCTCCAAACAATGTAAGTAGTAGTCTAGATTGATCCCGACAGTATATAAAATAATAAGTATGTACATTAAAATGCCAATTCGTTCTGTGTGTGTACATAAATTAGTTATAAAAAAATTTACAAACTGTACAAAAATATAATTATGTAACAGACAATATAACAGCAGTGATTGTATCAACAAATACAGTCTTTTCCTTCATGAGTATAATAACTTGTTCAGTAATTTTAATACCATGTCAAAATAGATTAACTTTGTATCTACAGGGACTTATCTGACCTGTAAGTGAGGAGTGACATGGAAAACCTTGTAAAACTGTTTATATTTAAAGTTCAATTTGTATATACAGAAATATCTTGATACATCTGCATGATGTTTTATTTGTTGATTCATTATACTCATTTCATGCATATGACTAAGAATTAACTCTCTTAATAATGAAACTTTGTGAATTTAAAATAAGTATTCATGCATGGCTTACAGGGCTGTAATTCAACATAGAATAAAAAATGGTATTCAACAAAAAAAATGACTAGTTTAACAAAAATTTTAATGCTCACAACACCAGTAGATATAATTATTTTGCTTCCTTCAAAATATCCATTTTCTTCATGCATCACTGAAGCTCTAGACTGGCATATATATTTTAGTCCAAAGCATTATTTTACATGATTATTTTTTCAAATAAAAATTCAAACCTGTATCCATATGAGAGTCTATCTTCCTTTCTTTTCCTTCCATTTGTAGGTTCTGGTGTCATAGTCACCAAAGTAATAATAAATTGAATACCACCATCCTCTATGACCTCTTTATTAGTAAGTACTGTGAAATATAAGATAATAAATGTAAAGTGTACTAAAGGTCATTCATGTCATCATGACCTTAGAAACATTTTCATAACGTTAGTTAAGAATGATCCTCAATCTTTTTACAAATACATTTACATATTAATTTTTTCATGCATGAGTTACATCATGTATTAACACTATGACATTAAACTATATACATTATATTACTTAATTCTAAAGTTATCATATTCTAATTTTGAGGTCATGTGATTATAAACAGACAATACTATATATAACTGCAAATCAAAGTAAAATTTATGGCAAAAATGAATTCCTATCGTACAAAAACAGTCATGGCAATTAGAGATAGCCTATTTAACACTATACATGTAAATATATACAAAACACACTGCATAGATATGTACATGCATTATGCACCTTATGAAGTATAATTAGTATGCACTGACGTATGTATGTATGTATGTATGTATGTATGTTGGATATATGTATGTATGTATGTTGTATATATATGTATGTGTGTATGTATGTATGTATGTATGCATGTATGTATGCATGTATGTATGTATGTGTGTGTATGTATGTACACATGTATGTATACAACTATACATGTATGTATGTATACATGTTCCATAGGCAATGAATGGAAGTGAAAATTGATGAAATATTGTAAAGTAACAGTTTACGAGTATGGCAAGTGTATTCTTTATTGCTAATATTATTTCCATTTAAATGTGTTTTGTTAAAGTGTTAATTATAATTATACCACTGTTATTTCTGTTAATTTCTATATTTACATAGTCCTCTTCATTTCCAATGTGTTCCTATTGTTCAAGAATGATGTATAACTATACAAATAAATAAATCATAATAACTACCAAATCTGATACTTCGTTAAACGGCATAAGACGCTTGAATTTTGAAGGCCTGCGAAACAAATTAAAATTATACTCATACATCATACAATCAGACTGATATACTTACAATATAGATTCAAGATCCACATTCAACTTAAATTCATTTGGTCTGGATTTACTAGGCACCATGCTTTGTTCTAAGGTAACGCTAGATTTGTATAACGGAGTCGGGATACTAAACACAAGTTCAATACATCCTAGTCGATACATGCAAAAATTAAAAACTTTACAATCAATCCCTAAAACGTTTGCAAGATGTTTCTCCATTTTTAATAAGTCTTTACCAGATAGATGTTCGTGTTCAAACTCTTCTGGAATCTTCAGGTAACACAATGTTATGTCAGACTTGTCGCTGTTGCTTTGAAAAGATTCTGCAGGAATATGGAATACTGATTGTTGAAGATAAGCATATAGTTCTTTCTCATAACATAACAATGCTTCTTCATCTTTCTTAGTTCCAAATTCATGAACTACATCTTTTAAGACTTTGATATTAAACCAAGAGGAAATATCTGTGATGATATCATTTATATCTATATCATTCGTAGACGTAAATTCGTATTGGAGAGATCTTGAAAGATAAGTTGCTAGATCTTTAGGCTTTGTCTCATTCTTTCTCAGTGATACTATAATTCGCACTGACAGAGAAGCAAACTTTTTGATAATTTCTTCAAATTTTTGTTTTAAGTCTGAGATATTCATTCTTCTGTTCACTTTAGGGAAATGCAGATCTTCAGGTTCAGAAAAGAAACAGTCACAACCTTTTGCTGCATATTCAGTGATTAGGTCAATCACCTTTTCATCATTCGTCTTTTGGAATATTTCACAAAGTGCAAGATATGTTGCTTCTGAACCTTTCCTCTCTCTCCATTTCAAAAGTATATCCAAGTTTATTGAAAGATGAGGAATGTCATTACTAGCACAGCGATGACGAATTTCATCAAACTCACACTCAGGAACAAAATAAGTTACGTAATTTAATGGACTAATTCTGCCACTAATACACAGAAGAATTTTAAGATCACATCTTTTCTTTAACTTCTGCATGTTTTCTGAAGTAATGGAATGTAGATATGAATATATTTCATTATTGTGATAAACATTACTATTATATATATTTTTTGTAATATTATTTAGGTGGAAAAACTGAAATCAATTTTAAAATCATAATCATAATTATAAGCAAGGATTTCATGTTAAAGAAGTTTTCGAACTGCATGAATGAAGAGATGATAATAATGTTACCTGGGGTGAGTGCAAATCCTAACTTCTTTCTCATTTTGGCTGCAGTCGGCCTGTGAACACGTTCTACTTTAAATATAAATTTCTCCCATGTAACTGGACTAGAATTGTTGCTTACAAACATATCTAGTGCTTCTTCAAGAACTGTTTCATAATCCATAGCCTGAGTGGCAGCTTGTTTTCTTAGTGCTCGTCTCTTGTCAAGGGAAATGTCCAGATTTCTTGCTAGCTTTTCCCAATTTGAATGAATTGGAAACTCGCAATCCACTAAAAGTTGTAAAGCATTAGTGGCAGTGAAATCTGTCAAAGATAATATTATTAATTACTTCACATAATTATAGTATTATAATTATACATAATAGTATATATAATATATTGTGTGTTATCATCGTGACTAGCTCTACCCTCTTTCTAATAGTGAATCGCAAGAAAGTCTTCTGAAAATATTTCAAGCTTCTAAACATCTATCTATATTTATCTATCTATCTAAATTCTATTGATCTATATAACTATTTATCTATGTCTCTTTCTATCTATCTATCTAGCTTGAAAAATTGGGTGTTTGACACTTAGGTTAATAATTCACATCATTAACTTAAGTGTTGAAAGTACATATTAGGATAGTTTTGTGCTTAACCTATGGTATTACTGAAAATTATAGTACAATAAAAATTTAAGTTGTTATTGATACGATATCAGGACTCTATAATAATAATCGCCCTTTACAAATTCAGCATCTGTAGTAAGATTGACTGAGAACACAAAGTATCCTGACACTTCCTATTGGTATATATTATGCAATTTGTGCAAAAATGAATGGTTAAAGCAATTCTTGAGATTGTACATTCTAATATTAATATGTTGAAGGCCATTCTGGCAATATTCAACTTAATTGTGGAGGATGAACCTTGTGCTTGAGTAATTCATTGAAACTAACCTGTTCGCTGATGGATATCAGTTTGAATTTTTGAAGTGCCAGTAATTTCATGGAAACTTGTAGTGGTTTCGTCTTCTGTGACATAAATATACAACAATGCCTAATTTGTAATTATCCAGCTATACTTTATTTAGTCTAACCTGTTGGGTGCTGGCAATCAGTTTGTAATTCTGAAGTGTCAGTACTTTCTTGAAAACTAGTAGTTCTTTCACCTACATCTTCTGTAACAATAAAGAATATGCATGATTTTATATAATGATATATTTTTTACTGGACCAGTCTCAGATATTACTGATCATGGCAGATTTAGAACCTTTATAAGATCAATACAACTGAAAAACTTGGAATAACTAAAATTCAACTATCATCTATAGTGTATAAAAATGCATTAAAAATTAGATATATCAATTTGAGAGTGTTTTTGTGCCAACACAGGTGTTTTACTCAGCCCTTCAACATAACCAGAAATGTAAAATGCAATAAACAAAACTGATTTCTTGAAGAATCTTATCATTTATAATAAATCTTGTAAAATTATATTCGCCAGAGAAAAAGTTATATAATATATATATATATATATATATATATATATATATATATATATAACCCTTCATGGTTGATGTCACTGTTGACTGTTGTCACATCACTTCATTTTAGATGCAGAATTTTGCCACAAAATTGTAATATTCTTCTAAGAGTCATGTACTTGCTCCAGTAATGAGAGTATTAGCAGTGCAAAATATTGCTGGGACACATCTTATAATTATAGATAATGCTAGCTAAGCTATAATTAGCTATAACAATTAGAGTTACACACCTACACATATGACATGCAATGCTCTAAGAGTTTGCTATCTTGGCTTATCAATCCTGAGATCAGCTCCATTCTGTCATAATTATAAACTTATCAGAGAGTACGGTAGTACTCTTTATGTAGGGATGGCACAGAAAAAAATTGCTGCCAATACATTTTAATTTCAAGTGATGAGCTGAAATCTCTGCTAAAATTATAAAACAAGTCTTAATGAACACACACCATTTGATATCTAGTGTTTTTATGACTAGCAATATTTTCTAGACAGTTGGAGATCGTCTTTAAGGTAGAGAACCGGCAAGTAGCAAAACTGGCAAAATCTCCATCATATTATTATTTTTCAATAAAAACGAAAGAAGATGTAGGGATGTCAAAACCCAAAAAGCATGCAAACAAGGTTAGGAAGCTAACATAGGACCCAAAATCACTTCCATACACTGTAAAAATGAATGGGCTATTTTAACCTTCCTTTGGTTACATGAGTTTCAATTCCTCCTGAGACTGTATAAGTCAATGCTTCTTTTTTATCTAGCTAGGTGATGTTTACAAGTAGTGGTTTCATTTTGATCTATATTGACAAATTATGACATGATAACGAAAGCAATACAATGTCGTGACGTTTCAAATATTTGTGGAGTACATCACGTTATTAGTAGTACAAATTCATGTACATATTTAATTTAATTATTTACTCTAGTAAGTAGTAACATCTGTTGTTTTTGCAGATGTTGGAATTGGAATATTAATAATACACCACAGGTTGTACATATACAATACTATACTACGTATATAGCTACATTGTAGTAATTAACATGCAAAGCAATACAATGTACATACATGTACTTTAAAAATGTAAAATTAGACACGTGCTGACTTTTCAAATATTTATGGAGTGCATCACATGTTATTTGCTATTATAAGTACAAATTCATGTGCATATTTATGTTAATTAATTACTCTAGAATGAGCTATATAGTAACATCTGTTGTTTTTGCAGATGTTGGAATTGGAATACTAACCACAGATTGTACCTATGCAATACTATATTATGTATATAACTATGTTGTTTGTTACTATATGTCTTATTATGACATGTACTTTATAATAGTCAATATAAATCACAATCAAATGGACTTGTAAACATTACTTAACAGAAAATATATAAATCAGCATGGAGAGAAATATTATTGCATTGAAACTCCTGTAACCAATTGAAGGTTAAAGTAACCTATTATTTTTTACAGTGTATAACCCTACATAAGTACTTACACTGCTATAAAACAAAATACAAAGAGCTGTACTTATGTAGGGTTATATGGAAGTGATTTTGGGTCCTATGTTAGCTTCCCAACCTTGTTTGCATGCATTTTGGGTTTTGATATCCCTACATCTTCTTTCATTTTTATTGAAATGTTTATTATTATTCTTGTTTCCATTGTTGTTTTTTTTCTGAATGGTGTGAATTTTTTTTTTGTAGATTGCAGAAATACTATATAATTATATAATTATCATTATGAAAAATCATACTATCATAAATGCATTAAAATTTGTTCATCAATAAAAGACAGTATTTTGTATTTATGGATTGATTATCATTCTCCTTTACTTACAGATGATGTATATTTTTCACTTACAGCACTGTCTGCCATCCTACAAGAAGTAGTGTCAGTCACTGTGTCAACCCTTCAGTATTCCAATGGTTATCATAGTATACAATATTATTATACAATAGCTTTAATATTAATAATTATTATATTCATTATTATAAGAATGTATTTGCTCACAAATATTATTGATTCCAATGCAACAAGCACTTCCACCTTTTCAGCTTCCAGGTTCCGAGTACACGAATGCGCATGCGTAATTAAATTCCACTTAGAAAAATGGCGTCTAATTCAAGATCAAATCTTTGTAGTCGTTGATATCATCTCGAT
The DNA here is from genome assembly GCA_947044365.1 of Petrosia ficiformis. Classification (NCBI taxonomy): domain Eukaryota; kingdom Metazoa; phylum Porifera; class Demospongiae; order Haplosclerida; family Petrosiidae; genus Petrosia; species Petrosia ficiformis. The sequence continues at coordinate 13,936,270 of OX345636.1, read as the reverse complement.
ACTTGTGGATCAGAATTTTACTATAAAAGCAACTGGAATAGTGGTAGAATCATTGTAATATTTCAACAAACAAAAAAATGATTTGTCTGAAAAATAATATTTATGATGAACAATGATTTTGCCAGTTTTGCCACTTGCTGGTTTCTACCTTAACAACAATCTTTGGCCATCTAGAAGATGTTGGTAGTCATAAAAATACTAGATATGACTAGGTATGTGTGTATTAAACCTATCTGTATATATTACCAGAGATTTCAGGTCATCACTTGCAATTGAAATGTATGGGCGGCCATTGTTTTTTTGTGCATCCTTACATAGAGAGTACTACCGTAATCTCTGATATTATTATTCAATTATTTTCCAAACAAATCTGTTTGTTGAAATATCACAATGATTCTAGCACCATCCCAATCGCATTCATAGTAAAATTCTGGTCTACAAATATCGAGATGATATCTTCAGATACTATGAAAGAAGAGAGTCCCCAGTGGGCAGTAGTGTAGCTACGCACAGGCACGTGCCCGTGCTACACTAACGAGTAGTAATTATAATTCATTATTCAATCTTCACGCAAATAATATAGAATGCACGTGGTTTCATGCTTTAATCATGAGTAAAAGTTGTGAGTGAATTTTCACAGAGTTGTCGAAGAATCGTACTTGCTTAATAACTGTTTATCATTATCATTTCGTCTAATTACAATTATTATTTCAACATAATTATAAATCAATTATAAATCAATTAAAAACGAATTACCCAATAACAGACACGCCCCTCATGAAATTAATGACAACGTTATTCATGGTGCGCTTAGCGTGCCGACATTTTTTTTTACTTGTGCCCATACTGTTAGATTTTTCTGGCTACGCCGCTGATCCCCAGTCTCCCCCACGACTACAAAGATTGGATCTCGAACTAGCCAATGTAGTCATTAACCGTTATCATCTTGTGAAAACAAATGCATATTTCCGTGATAATAGAAGACACACCTATAATTTATTATTCATCTTTTTTCCCACCAGCGCTTAAATTGCAATTTGTTGTAGAAACCCTGCATCCAATTGATAATCTTCTCTACTACCTACTTCGACTGTAAAATTAACAGTTTGTTTAAATTTCATTACTATTACTGTTAAGCTTAACATTTAATCGTAATTATTATAATCAGCTTTCAATGTTAATTCATAATAACATAATAATTATCTTAATTATTTGTTGATGTATATATATATATATATATATATATATATATATAAATTATTTTTTGTTACTGATCATTGTATCATAGTATACTACAATATAATATTTTAAAAATAAAAGTTGTTCCATTGCAAGTTGTAATCCACCACGAACTGCATGTCCATACTGTACAAAAACATTTGCATTCCGAAGTGGGTTATCATGACACATAAAGAAAGATCACTCTGAGGAAAAAGAAGCAACTGATAGTCTTGGATGTAATCTATGTGAGTCTAGGTTAGTTCATTGTCATAAAATGTACCTTAGCCTCACTTATAATAATTTAGGTTTCCAACAATCTCAAATTTGATGACACATATTCAAAAAGATCATCAAATAGAAGTACATAATGAACAGTGCAATTTTGCAAATCTTCAAGAGTTCACTACATGGAAAATAAAAATACAAGGTTCACGTAAAACAGGACTGTCATGTATTGCCCACATGAAAGTAATGCAAGACACAATAACAGGGGTTATTATGTTTGAATACTGTTCAACTCATAATAGCCATTTTGTCCAACTTGCTCACCTTCCTGTCCCATCTGACATAAAACACAAAATAGCAGCCAAATTACATGATGGTGTCTCAACAGCAAAGATACTAGATGACATAGCATGCCCAATGGACAGATTAGCCGTAAACAATTGCTGTCACAACAAGACATCTTAAATATTCAACATCAACTCAATGTAGAGAGCATACAAAAACATACCAATGATCTTTTAAGTACATGTGCATGGGTTAATGAAATGCAATACAATCCTGTATTGCTGTTTAAACGAGAGCCGTCGGGACGGGACCCTCGCCTACGTGGCAAGGTAATACAAACTATAATTTTGAAATATAATATGCCAAAAGATTATAATTATCATTGCTCGTTTGTATGGTCATATAATAATGAGAATGTTTACTTCAGATTGTTTAGTTTGTGTATAAAACATTAAGTTATAAAACCGTACTGGCATGTTAGTTTTTATAATAATATTATAATAGATATAGATATATATATATATATATATATATATAAATAATTATATATATATATATATATATATATATATTTTTATATGTAAATTATATAAACTAACATGTCACTACTTATTACGATTATACTAGTCTCTTCCTTGTCTATACTATAAGTCTTACATTTTAGTCTCTGTATTATCTGAAAGAAGAAAGAAAGATCCTCAATTCGTCTTGTGAAATATTCCACAAAGACAGCATAGACAGGTCCTCAAAACTGCTCTTACTGCTGACGTTCGAGTAACGTGCACAGCACATGACTTTGAAAAATTGAAATAGGCGGAGTTTGAAAGTAATGGAGAATGCTTGGAACCAGTACTCGATGTTGTAGCAACCACTACCCAAATTCTGTTTGCTTTTATGCAGTGCTTTGCTAGCGATAGTCATGATACAGGAGTAGTTATGTTTTGATGTGTTCAGATGCCTCCACGAGTCTTCTCAAGTCTGGAAACAGTAACCGTGAGTTATAAACATTGTGATAACTTTATAACCGAAAGGTTTAAGAAGAATTCCTACGTTATTTTTTTTCCTTGTATAATTTGAAGTCTACCAGTACCCCTTTTGAAATGTCAATGTTTTTATTTTTCCAGAAAAATTGCTAACACACACACACACACACACACACACACACACACACACACACACACACACACACACACACAGACACACAGACAAAACGATTACCGTACCCTTCCGCCTACGCTACGCGGCGAGGGTAACAACAAGGGGTTGAACAAACAGAGGATATGAATGATCTAGGCAAAAATGATTTTTTACTGGTATTTCAGACTGAGTTTCAAAAAAATGCTATGAAAAGATACGGAACCAAAGCTATTTTAATAGATGCTACACATGGCATGACACAGTATGACTTCCAACTCATATCTATCGTAGTGATAGATGACTATGGAGAAGGGTTGCCAGTGGCATGGGCAATAAGGATGTTACATTATTAGTGCAATTTTTAAAAACAGTACGTGCACAAGTTGGACAATGTCAAACAGACTATTTCATGTCAGATTGCGCCGAGCAATATTTTAATGTATGGTGTAGTGTATTTGGTTGTGAAAGCACCAAAAAATTATTGTGTATTTGGCATGTTGATTGTGCATGGCGATCTGCTCTTAATGAGCATATTACTAACAACAAGAGTATATAATTAGAGAGGGAGAGTATTGCATTTATAGCACAACCCTGCGAAAAGTAGTGGAGTTGAGAAGATGGTGAAAAGTACATGCTAGACCACAAGGCGGTGCACAAACCCCAAGCATGTTTAATAATCACGTAAACAGTGATACGCTTACATATACCGGAGCTTGAGAGAGATATTCTATACGAAGAACAGTGATTTTGAGATCGACAGTGATGATGAAGCTGACTTGGAGCAGTCCAAGCTACCTCACCTTACAAAGTGAAATCCAACTATTCCTCGATCCCCAGATTCCTTCAACACTTTCTGAAGAGATGCCACAAATCATGAGTTTTAAGAACCTTCGACAGTGGAAGATCGCCTTCCCTAATTGTAGAACCAGCAACACAAATTGATAAATGAGGCGAACATTGCACAGATGGAATCCACTCAGGTACTTAATAATAAACAGAATCGTTGTGTTGACCGGTTGATTCACGTTCTTCTCCGAATTGCACGAAATCTGGTGTACGAGCAACTACAAAAAGTAGAGAAAGGAAAAATGACACACAGAAAAACCGAAATACATAAAAGACACAAAGCTGCAACAGAGTTAGAAAAGCAATCCTTACAAGTTCTTCAATACCAAGAAAATGTATGGAGAATTGACAATAAGGGGAACCAGTATACCCTAGAAATACTACGAAAAGAGTGTTCGTGTCAACTTTATTGCTCAATATGCAAAGCATGTATACACATGCAGCGTTTCCCACAGGATTTTTGCGAAGCGCTCACAATAGACCACACCCATTGACCCCACCCATTTGTTTAGTCAGAAAAATCATTTAAAATATGCGTGGTACCTTTTTGTACTTTTTACACAAGGTGCATAACATGCCTGGAACTGGATGATCCACCACTTTTATCCAAGTAGTAGGCAATGAAGTTGGCAAATCCATGTCAGCTGTATGTGGTCATGGAGCAATTAACTGCTTTCCATGATTCTTTAAATTTATCAGGCTCCAAACATATTCTTTTAGAGTTTGGCTCACCAGCCCAGTCTCCAAACAGGTTGGTTTGTTTTGCCATTCACTATGTAAACTGACTAGCTTCAAAGTAAACTTGTGTAAACTTTGCACCTGCAATAATTATTGTGTAAACTTACATGTGCAATTAATTACATTTTTGTGGGTGTGGCTTCATGCTAAAGCACGTTAAATAGCGCGCTTAACGCGCTTTAGGGGAAACACTGTACACATGTATTCATGCACATGCATGGATACAACCATACATAACACTGTGTGCAAAGTTGCGCATTTTCTACACGTGTCAATATATAAAGATGTTCATCAAGATGACAGTAAAGTTGAATACTTACATGTAGCTAATAGTGATGAGGATATGATCATTGAAGAAGTAGAGGGAATTGAAACAAATGATTGTGAAAGTGAACCCGAGAAAGAAGTTCACAATGATCACGACCTGATGAAGCCATTAGAGTTTAATACACAAGAGTATTTTTCACATGTGCTACAAGGTGACTTAATTACTGATCTTACAACATGTAAAAGTAATGTGGAAGACTTGACTCACAAAATCCAATCTTTAGTACAATCGTGTAACGATATCGATACTCTCACAACAGTTAAGCAACATCTTTAATCAGCCATTTCAGTTCTTGAAGCCAAACATCATTATCCAAAAGATCATTTCATACCCACAATAACTCCAGCACCTAATTCAAATCATAAAAAGCAACCACATTTCTTCTCTACTAAAAGTAAAAGAAAAATGACATCAAAAAGATGGGCAAAACCTTTGAAAGATAAAGTAGATGAAGTAAAATCAAAACTAATGAATTCTGAAATTAAAATATGTGGGAAGTGCTGGAAAGAGGAGGACACTAGCAATGATGACACTGAAATACCATGGATTCAGTGTGACATTTGTGAGCTTTGGATTCATGTCTCCTGTCACATTGACAATGAAATTGATATGGAAGGACAATATATATGTGAAAGTTGTCACATTATTAATTAATCTGATTATATAATCACTTACTATGATAATTATTTAACAGTAATTTATGACTGTTACACTGACAAATAAACTTACTTTAATATGAAACTCAACTTCTTCAATTACGTGCAAAAATTAAAAAGGGTTAAAAAATTACGTGCAAGAATTAAAAAGGGTTAAAAAATATATGCGGATTTATACGGAAGTATTCAAGATGGTAACGGTCTGTACCGCTAGTGGATCTCGCCATTTTCATAAGGGTATTCATTAATCGAGCCACGTGATATTTAAATACGCATGCGCCTTTGTATATTCGGAACATGGAAAAAGTGATAAGCATTGTGATAACATTTGTGAGCAAATACATTTTTATAATAATGAATATAATAATTATTAATATTATTAAAGCCATTGTATAATAATATTATATACTATGATAAGCATTAGAATATTGAATGGTTGACACGGAGACTGACACTAGGACTCCAGACTGTGCTGTAAAGGAAATAGAAAATAGACATCATCTGTAAGTAAAAGAGAATGTTAATGCATGAATACTTGATATATAAAAAAGACTGACCTTCATTGATCCACAAATATTAATCAATTTATGATTGTATGATTTCATATGATATATAACTTACACCAGTATTTCCGTTATCCACAAAAAAATGTTCACATCATTAAGAAAAAAAACGGAAACAAGAATAATAAAAAACATTTTCACTATAATCTAAGAAGATGTAGGAGTGTTAAAACCCAAAAAGCATGTGAACAAGGTTGGAAGGCTAACATACGACCCAAAATTAAACGAACTACTTCCATATAACCCTACATAAGTACAGCTCTTTGTATTTTGCTTTATAGTGGTGTAAGTACTTATGTAGGGTTATATGGAAGTAGTTTGTTTAATTTTGGGTCGTATGTTAGCCTTCCAACCTTGTTCACATGCTTTTTGGGTTTTAACATTCCTACATGTTCTTAAATTTTAGTGAAAATGTTTTTTTATTATTCTTGTATATATTGTAGTCACATGCACATTTCTATATACAGTAGTGAACATACAATCAACTTTGCAATAAGTATATTATACTTACATAATTATTATTGCTGAGATCTGCACTATGATCTAATGATGCTAGATTTATCACAAAGATATTATCATTATTATTTCTGATCATATACAGTTAGAGTATAGTTGATTGTACTCTACTATATTACACTTGAACAGTAGAAATCTCTGATATGATATCAGGACTCCACAATAATCACCCGGTCTTTTATATTTCAGTATCTATGGTAAGATTAGCTGAGAACACAAAGTACCCTGGATACATAGCATTTCCCATCGATATGTGATATGCAATTTGTGCAAATCAGTGGTTAAAAGATGAATTCATTCTTGACATTGTACAATCTAATATTAATAATTGAAGGCCATTGAGGCAATATTCAATTTAATTGTAGAGGATGGTCCTTGTGCTTGAATAATTCCTTGATCTTTCTTACTAAATGTTTGTAATAAATTATCAGGGTTTCTAGTGCAACTGATGGATTCTTGCTCTATAATGTGCCTGATTTGCGTAATTTCAACTATACTTTATTAAAACTAACCTGTTTGCTGATGGATATCAGTTTGTATTTCTGAATTGCCAGTAATTTCTTGGAAACTTGTAGTGGTTTCAACTTCTATGACATATACAAACAGTTCAGCCTGATTTGTAATTATCCAGCTATAGTCTAACCTGTTGGGTGCTGGCAATCAGTTTGTAATTCTGAAATATGAGTAAAACTAGTAGTGGCTTCACCTACATCTTCTGTAACAATAAAAAATATGATGAATTTATAATATAATGATATACATTAATATTTACCGGGAATTCCTGGACTGGTTTCAGATATTATTGAGAGATGTAGAGACTCTATACAATCAATATAAATATTCATAATTGAAAGGCTCAGAATGATGGTGGGCGAACTAAAAATCATGATAAACTACTAGAAATTATCCATAATGCATTAAAAATTGGATATGCCAGTTTTTTGTGTTAACAAAGGTGTTTTACTGTTTTCAGGGTTAACCCTTCAGTTATTAACCAATTAAACTTTGTGATTATTTAACCAGAAACAAACTATATAATGCTCAACTGACTTCTAGAAGAATCTTACCATTTATAATAAATACATGTATAATTATATTCACCAGAGAACATAATTATATATGTATATACCTTTATGGTTGATGTCACTGTTGTCACATTGCTGTATTTTAGATTCCGAATTTCCCATACTGGTAAAATCACAGAAGAATGTAATATTCTTCTCAAAGGCATATACAGGCTCCAGTACTCATAGTATTAGTAGAGTAATATATTACTGAGATAATGCTAGCTAAGATCAATTACAGTTACACTCCTACACATATGACATGCAATGAACTGCTCTAAGAATTTGCTGTCTTGGCTTGTTTATTGCTGAGATCAGCTCCATGAATTGTCATAATTACACTTATATTGCAGTCACATGCACACTTGTAAAGACTATATATATATAAAAATACAGCTTGCAATAGTTATAATTATTATCACTGATCTCTTTGATCAGTTGAAATCTTTGTTTATAATCCCACCATTTATTTGTGTAAATTTTTGTATCTCCTATAGTCAGTCATACTTACCTGCTTCTGTAATGTATTCATGACTACTTCTAAGAGGTCTAGTAGTCTCTTCCTGTGATAAATCTAGATCTCCTTTTTGTGAATTATCAGTTTGGAATGCTCTCCCAACAAACCCATCTAAAATGTAAAAGTAACAGTTTATTGATAAAAACTGTAGTTATAATTTATGAAATTATGTAATCTTACTGGCCTCTGATCCATCAAACACAAACACAAACACAAACACACACACACACACACACACACACACACACACACACACACACACACACACACACACACACACACACACACACACATTACCAGAATCTATTGTCTCATACACAACGACAGAGCTTTTTGAAACTATACTTCCCATTGTATCCAAAAAATATTACCACACTAGCTAAGTTTACTGATATAATAGATTAGAATGTGCTGAACTTGGAGAAATATGATAGCCCATAGACTTGTAGTCTCATCCCCACCCGCCACGCCCTTAACGTCTCTCCAATCAAATCACAGTATTCCGTGACGTAATGTGTGATGTCGACTTTAACATGGCGAATAACTGTTTGTTTAATTTATGATCGTTTTCTGAAGAGTGCTGAAGAATGGAGAAATCTGGGAAGTAGTGAAAATGGAATGGATTTCTTAAGATAGTTTGTTTGTGTACCTGATCCCGTAGCCTTGATACATGCCATGTTTGTAAGCCATGCTACAGGAAGCTAGAAAATGCCACTTCAAGTGTTTTAAAGCTATGCAAGAGCTTGTGTCCAAGTTAGTGTTGTTTAGCACTTAGTTTATATCTAGTTAACTGCAATTCTAATCTAGATGCAAGGGTATATGTATGGTCTGTCTGACGCTAAAGTAGGAATCATTCTTGACCGTGACACAGAATCACTGACAGAATATGAGAGTGACACTCAACTGTCACAAATTTATATAATCATAAAGTGTAAACAAAACTTCAAATATATTATCATGTAGTTAATAATTATTTACTTATTAATAAAGGTTTGTATTATGTGATGTATTGCAGTTGCATGTTCAAGCGGTAATCCATAATTACAAATATCATTTTCTGTTAGAGAGAAAATATTATCCATAATTAACTGTATTAAGTGTCCAGTATCTCTAGAGCAAGGCGGTTCTTTATTAAGGAAATCGAAAGAAAGAGGGAAACAGGCATAACACAGAGACTTCCCATGGGCTGTGGGCAAAGAAACGAACACATCTCGCCCAGCAAGAAATTCTTTGACAATATTAAACTGATCTTCAGTAGGTAGGTACCCAAGGTGCTGGAAAGACTGCATTATCGCCGAACTAACATCTGCAGCCATGCTTAGTATTGCGTTTATGTACGTCACACGTATAATTTGCCATCAATTTCCCGCCAAGACTTAGTGTGCCAGACGCCCTCTCGCTTGTTAAGGGCGTGGGCGGCTGGGGACGAGACTAATAGACTATAATCAGAGAGTACTGTAGTACATGTAGGGATGGTAGTTTCGTCCCCAGCCGCGCCCCCTCGAAACTCGGGAGAGCGTCTGGCAACAGTGGCCAATATTTTGGGGCAGGATGACGTTGCATTCTGGAATGCTGGAATACCAATCACATTGCAGATAGCTCAATTAACACCATATTTATCACGAGATGTCATGTGATTTACTGACAAAAACATGGAAGATAGTGTAATATTTAATCTGCAACTTCTTTCTACTTCTGTAGTTGAATATGTTATTAGGGAATCATGTGGAAAGTTAGGTTTTGTAGAGCAAATGGAATGTGCTAATTATAACAAAGTTATATCCCCATTACATTTGCTTGACATAGGAGTTGTCCACTCACATCATACTGATAATATAATTAATAAATATTGTGATTGTTCATCTTATCAATGTCTTGTTAATTGTTTCATCAAAGTTTGTTCCCATTGTTTACAATTTTTTGAATTACACTTTGAAATACTTCCATTTATTAAACTGTATATATAATATTGTTGAGTTTTGCCTTCTGAGTATTCAACCATGATACTAAAGCATCAGGATCAGTTTGTGATGCTATGTTTGGGTTCAAAACTTTACTAGATTTGAGAGCTCTACCTGGTGTGTAGAGAAATGGGGAAATCTCAATTAATTCTAAGATTTTTTTTTTTGATTGCCTTGGGATGATTTTCTTGTATGATGACATGATTCTGGGTGTAATTCCACAGAAGCATCAAACTTGTCGCACATTTTCTTCACTTTTGTCTGTTTGTGTAGTAGCATCATGAACACTACCAAAGTTGTCAGAATATATTCCACGAAGCATTTTATTGATTTCCTCAGTCAACAAGAATAAAGCCTCTCTACTTTTAGATATCTTGTCCAATATTGAATAACATTGCTTACAACTGTATACCACTCCAACAGATGAACGAAGAAGAGAAGAACTAACACCTAAAGTAATAAGAGTCCTGTAACAACGAACAGAAGATGCTGTGATAGGATACAATATGCGTCTTCCTGAGCCAGCAGCTACAGCAGATACACACACACAACAATCAGCTGCCACTTTCGTAATACCGCCAATCAGTCAATCACATGATTACCTTGTGACTACAACGTCATCCTGCCCCAAAATATTGGCCACTGTTGCCAGACGCTCTCCCGAGTTTCGAGGGGGTGCGGCTGGGGACGAGACTATCGGGGAAAAAATGGCCGCCCATACATTTCAATTGCAAGTGCCTAGAAAGGTAAATTTTATGGTTTCACTGAAAAGCTACAGAATTCAGCTTTCTTCAGCCTCTTGGAACTATAAAAGTAAAATGAATTTTCAGAAAACGGCTCTATTTGTTTTCTTAAAATTAGTGTTGTTCTAGTTCTTGGGTACTAGAACTAATATAATTTTAGTTCTGGCCTTTTTATTTTAGTTCTAGTACCAAGAACTAGAATTGGTACTAGAACTAAAAAAATATTTTTTTAAGTTAATTAAGAACTGGAGTTGGTACTAGAACTAAAAATATATTTTGTTAAGAACTAGAATTGGTACTAGAACTAAAAATATATTTTGTTAAGAACTAGAATTGGTACTAGAACTACATTTTTCCAATAGAACTTTAATTAATTAATACAGTATCAGAAATGCCAGTAATATAACATTTTCTTTGAAGTTGGAAGGGCACTTGTTTTGATAATGATATCGTGCACAGCTGATGAGTACCAACAACTGGCACCATGGAACTAGTATTAAGACAATAAGACAGAACTGTAACTAGAACTAAAATTATCAAAATAAAGGTTCTGGAACTATAACTGGAACTAAAATAATCAAAATAAAGGTTCCGGAACTATAACAAGAACTAAAATTATCCAAATAAAGGTTCTGGAACTATAACTGGAACTATAAACAACAACAAAAAAGTTCCAAAACTAGAACTGGAACTTTTAAAATAAATAGAACTAGAACAACACTACTTAAAATGCATTGTACTTGGTGCACGCCATGATTGGTGGGCGTGGCTTTCTTGGTTTTGTACTTATTGCGATTGCAAAAATGGAGATTTTTCCAACACTCTCACTCTTACAGACAAATATAAAGATGATCAGAAGATATGAAGGTTGTTATTACACCAGGTTAGAGTCATATTATATAATATTCTATTTTGAAACTGATTGGATTCACCCACTCCCTAGTACCACCTAAGGTGGTACTAGGGAGTGGGCGGATGCGACTCCAATCAGTTTCAAAATCATATCTTCTGATCAGCTTTATATTGTCCTGTAATTGAAGAAACATGGTTAAAATCTTCATATTTCCAAATAACATAAGTACAAAACCACGAAAGCCACGCCCACCATACATGGCGTGCACCAAGTACAATGTATTTTGAGAAAAGTTACGAAGCCGTTTTCTGCAAATTCATTTTACTTTTATAGTTACAAGAGGCTGAAGAAAGCTGAATTCTGTAGCTTTTCAGTGAAACCATAAAATCTATCTTTCTAGGCACTATCAAACTCCGATCTTTCTCAGAGAGCAACTACAGTTACCCTGTTGAGCTTTGTTTCTGAAAATAAACTATCAATGAAAACATTTAGGCCCAATAATTATACCCCCGGGTGGGTGTGGCTTCCAAAAGATAACCAGATTGTATGCAGCAAAAAGCTGGCAAGACTAGAAACTGATTGGAGTAGCATCCGCCCACGGAAAAGACTACAACCTTAATGCCTATAAATTTTTTTCAAATTTATATGTGTATTCCATGTAGCAAAAGTATTGTTTGTTTCATACACAAACTTTTTAACCGCAATTTTGCATGCGGGATAGGGCGTGGTCTCAGGCTAGCAACCGGAAAGGTCTGGCTCATATATATAAAATCTGTTGGAGCCAATCAAATTACTTGACGATCACATTCCGATCATGCTACATCTGTTTTAATTAATTAATTATTAAAATCGTTGACTGTTTGATTGAGTCGGCTAAAACCAGGGCGGTTTCGGGTTTCCTTGAGTGTCTTTGGAAGGGAAAGATGTTTTTGCTATCCTACCAACAGGTTTTGGAAACAGTATGTGTTGCCTTATACCTTCAATGGAGTGATTCGTTTTTTTGGTTGTGAGTCCTCTAGTTGCTATCATGGTAAGAGGATGCTGTTAGAAGGTGTTTACTGGCTGCGTATAGTTTGTGTGATACAGTACCACAGACAAAAAGATCTGTCATTGAAGGTTGATATCAGTTGGTATTCAAGAAATGCTGTTGAGCAAAGGATGGAAAAATGTGTTAGCGTTACTTCATACTGAATGTTTTCAGACTAAACTAGTTGCTGACTTGCTGATCTTGTTCAAAGACATTAAATTCCTGCACAAACGTGGATGCTGGCTTGAGCGAGACTCTTCCTTCTCAAGCGAAGGGGCGGGTACCCAGACTAAGATTTATCACAGGGGTACTACGTGTGCTGCAGCATCCCTACTTTTCTTATACATTACTTAAATGAAAGCAGCATTGATTAAACCATTAATCATTAACAGTCATATGATGTTAACAATGATGACCCAAAACTATGCCAGAGTGCCCAAAATTCAATCTCAGTGCACCTCTTTTCAAACATTTTTCCGGGGGTGGACCCCCAGACACCCTAGTTATTGTGTCCCTGTTACTAATTTTGTGGAGCACCCCCCTACTTACAAATATCTTTCTACCCCTATGTAGCTTTTTATGGCCCTGCAGGGCCAATTGCTTTCCCACAGGTTCGAACTATAAATTAAATTTATAGTTCGAAGCAGTGGTAAAGCAGGATGTCTGTGCCACATGTGCATGCGCAAGTATGTGTTGTACATAGAGTATTGCTAAGTTCACCCAAGTTGATGTTGGTCACGTGACAATGGGGCTATTGTCCAAGAATCGCCTTATATTCTGATAACTTCTGACCTCGTTGATAATATTCATAGGCAGTAACTGTGCTAATTTTTAAAACCTTGTAGTGATTGAAATTACTTTAAATCATAATTTACAATTACATTATCAACAATATGATATCCTTATGATTGTGCTAGTTATATCCACAATGTCAACTGTCAGAATGTCAACTCCCACCTCCCAAAATTTCAACCTCCAACTCCCAAAATACAGATGGAGTGTATAATTATGCTATACTAGATCTGTATACACTATATAACACATGCATCAGTCTAAGATCTTGATATATATTTGGGTAAGATTCAGTTGGTGTGATAGAACTATATAATATTTATAATACATATATATATATATATATAATTATATAATGTATATATATAATATATATATATAATATATATATATATATAATTATATTATCATTCATTTATAATAATCATTATGCATATGGTAAACCATGCATGTACTTTTATCCCCGCAGTATGTTATTGGGCTCGCCGCGCATACGAGTCTTTAGCACTTTCGTTGTCATTTTGTCATTCATTCATTCATTCATTCATTCTGTCCCAACTTTTTTAATGTAAGCGTCGATTTAAAGACTCGATAGAGTAGAGAAAGAAATTTATCAAAATCGCATTGAAAAGAGATTTGCCACAGACATTGTTTTAGCAAGTTACAGACTCATACATTCTATCTCTCTGGTTTCTGCCATTTACTTGCAATAACCCACACCCTCAGCCACACCCAATGTGATCACGTGAGATCAAACGTGAAGTCAGTATACCTTCATTTCTGAATTGGTCGCTATTATTGATGAACTTTTGTTTGACTTTCAAATTACATATTTGAACTGTAAGTTCAATGCTTTTGCTCATTGTAGTTGTAACAATGTACAATTCATTATAGGATAATTATCTTTAGTAACTGACAGTTGTGGCATAGATATTTTGGTAATGAACGAGGTAATGAATATTTGTTGTAAGAGTATATTATGTAATGTGACTGTAAGTAATATAGTTATTATACTAGTTCAAAGTAGTATAGCTGATGGAGTCATCTTCCATGTGTTTTTATATTTATCAGAAATAATCTCATACAGTCTAGCCACAAAAAACTTTTTCGACCAACTTTCAACTTTTTATAAACAACAAATTCAAATTTAAGCTTGTTACTTTCTCTCTTGCATCTCATTTATTTAATTGTTGCATTTGCAACCTTTCCTTAAGCTACAGCGGCGAGGCCACGCACCAAAGGTGCTTCATTGACCTAGTGTTTGTCTCTTCTGATCTTTCTTGCCCTTCACGTGTTCTTCCTCCCATCTCTTCTTCTGATCATTTATCTATCCTTTTTTCTCTGCCTCTAGTTCGAAAAGATCCTGACCCTCGTCCAACCAATAGCCGCAAAGTTTGGCTGTACAACAAGGCTCCAATTTCACTCAGCCAACTTATTTCTTTTCTCTATTCCTTTCTTTCTCACAATGATGTGAATTACTCGTGGTTGATTTTTAAAGAAATCTTCTTAGACGTTATGAAACGTACTATTCCCTCTAAGCTAGTTTTTCACTATAAATCTCCCCCCTGGTCTAATGATCATCTTCTGGCATGCATCAAGAGAAGACATCGATTGTTAAGTCAGGTCCTCTTTCTTGATGTCTTTTTATCGGTCCTGTAGAAATAAAACTTTATCTTATCATCGCTTCTTGAAAGCAGCTTTCTTCAACCATCTTTCTTCCACTGGTAGTAAGTCTTTTTGGTCCCTTCTTAACAAACTTAAAATGAAGCCCATCATACCCAATTTCACCCATAATGGTTTATCTATTTCCACTCGTACCTCCAAAGCTAACTTTCTTAATGATTTCTTTTGTCGATGCTTCAACTCTTCTACTCCTCCTTTGTCAAATACTAACATTCCTTTGTCTCCTATTTATTCTATCTGTCCTCCTGATCTTCTCTGTTCTTCTACTGATATACAGCATCTCATTTTTCAATTACCCTCTTGCACCTCTTCTGGTCCTGATGGTATCTCTGCTACCTTGCTAAAAAATACAGCTCTTTCTATATCAGAACCTCTTACAATGATTTTTAACTCTTCAATTATGTCTGGAACTTTCCCTGACGAATGGAAGACTTCCAACATAGTACCCATTCCCAAAAAATCATCTCCTTTTTCACCCTCCGACTTCAGACCTATTTCTCTTTTTCCTCTTATAAGTAAACTTCTTGAAAGACATCTTTTTAATTGGCTCCAGAAGTTCTGCGAGGCCAATAACATTTTGTCTTCCTGTCAGTTTGGCTTCAGGCCCCACTTTTCAACTGAATCCGCTTTACTAACCACAACTAATTTATGGTTTTCTCTCCTCGATTCTGGATCTTCTATCTGTGCTATTTTCTTTGATCTGCAGAAAGCTTTTGACTCAGTGCCTCATGAACCCCTCCTAGATGTTCTTTCTAAGTACAATTTACCTTCCCACATTACTAGGTGGTTTAGAAGCTATCTAACATGCATGTCGCTCTCAATATGTAGTAGTTGATGGCTCTGTCTCCTCTAAGCGTATGGTTACCTCTGGTGTCCCCCAAGGATCCATACTCAGTCCTTTACTACTTATTTTATATCTAAACGACATTTCTACTTTACCGTATCCTTCTTCAATCTCCCTCACTCTCTATGCTGATGATATTCTTCTTTCTTACCCTTTTCAATCTTCCTCTGACTTCTCACTGGCTCAAGGCAGTATTGATCTCTTCTTGTCTTCTTGGCTTAAGTCCAGATATCTTACTATTAACATTTCCAAAACCAAGTACATGATTATTTCACGTAAATCCTCTTCATTTTTATCTCTTCTTCCTTCCTTATTCCTTCATAATTCTCCTTTTGAATGTGTTTCGAACTTCAAATACTTAGGTGTAATCTTAACTTCACAACTCTCTTGGACATCTCATATCGATCATATTTGCTCCAAATCTAAAAAACATTTGGGTCTTCTTTTCCGTCAGTTTAATTACCTCTGCTCACCCCATGTTCTTCTCAAACTCTACTTGTCTTTAGTTCTTCCTCATCTCACTTACTGTTCTCTTTGGGACCCTTATTCTAACTGTCATTAAAAAGCTCGAGAGTGTTCAATTCTTTGCTTTTAAAGTATGTTCAAAGCAATGGGATTGTGATTACCAATCTCTTCCAAACTTATTCTCCTATACAAGGTCATCTATAAACTCTTATATATCCCCAGTCACTTCATATATCCCCAGTCACTTCATCACATTTCAACCCAGAACCTCATATTCCCTCCGAACTTATCACCCCTTAAACTATAAGGTTCCCTATACTCACTCTTCCTCAACCTTTCATTCCTTTCTTCCTAGTACTATCTCCCTCTGGAGTTCTCTTCCTGCCCCTATCAAATGTGTCAACTCCATCAAATCCCTCAAATCAGAACTTTTAACATTTTTTAATTCATCATAATCATTACTCTTTGTTCTATAATTATATAATCAACTGTATAACATATATACAATATAATTATATGCACATCGTATTGATTTAATTTTCATGTACGTTAGGTACTCATTAAATTAGCTATAGCTATTGAGTACCATTGTGTCTTATAAATAAATAAATAAATAAATAAAAAAGCTTGACCACACCTCTGAAAAGCTTGCAATTTTAAAGCCAACTGAGGATCATGCTGATTGCTGAAGACTTTGCCCTTTGGGATCTCTTTTTTGCATGTACATTGAATATTCTAAAGGTCACCAGTATTCATTGAGGTCCTGCATATACCATGCATATGGTGAAAACAAAACTATAGAATCATTAGAATATGAAAGTGTTATGTGTAGCTATAATTATATCTATAATTTAATTGCTGTAGTCTATTGGTGATATACCCATACTATTTGACTTTTTGCACTGCAATGGTGTAATGCATCAACCTCAAGTGCTGTTTACACAACCTCATGGAATGATCATACACCACTGATAAGTGTAAAATTATACACCTCATTTTTAACAGTGCAATAATAACAACATACACCAAACAAACTAGCATACATTAACACAAGTTTGTAACACTACATGCACTGCAAAAACTGCATGATTTGTTGTTTTAAATAAGAACATTAGTTCACAGGTTGTTTTCTCAAATATTGAACATATTAGTAGTGTAAACCATCAACAGCTTTTTGCATGATATAACAAACTGAGCATACTTGTAGTCTAATGCAATGTATAACATAAAATCCCCTGCTTTCAGTTTACTGAACCGCTTTGACAAAGGATAGCTGTTTCCTATAATCAAAGCATTAACAGGAGTTTACACTAAATAGTCCATATCTATACACCCACAACACTGATATAATTATTATATAATATAATTATAATTATATATAATATTATATACGTAAACGTAAATATTATATACTGAACGTAAAGGGTGTATGAATAAATGTATAGGGGGTGGTTTGTAAGTCCATGCGGCGCCGCCGTGTAAGGGCGGGGCTTCATGTATTTATAGGGCGGCACAAGCACTCTCTGGAATAATATCTTGTATTTGTGTATTGCAAGACGGAAGAAATTTATCTCCAGACATTTTAGAGTCTTTTGTGTTGACACTAGAGTTGATTTACCTAGAATTTGTAGCCAAAGCTTCAACTGATAGACTAGAGGAATATGAGGAAGAAGCTGCTCAATGTGTTTTAAGTGCACTTCAGATTTTATCAGGCATACAATCCCAACCTTCAAATACTCCATCTGAATGTTCTCCACCAGTAACACATCTTAGAACAGTGGGGAGGCCAAGATTTTGTATTTGTAGGGAACAGCTTGAATTCCTTGTTGTGAATCATTTTACAGTGCCTCAAATGTCTCAGCTTTTAGGGCTTTCAAGCCGAACTGTTGAGAGAAGGTTGAATGAATATGGTATATCCATAAGGGCTAGGTATGCTGATCTCACTGATGCTGAACTCCACAGAATTATTGAAGAAATAAAATTAGAACATCCTCTGTGTGGTAATCAACAGATGAGAGGACATCTTCTTTCTCGTGGATTAAGAGTCTAACAACACAGAATTCGAGAAGCTTAACGCGCAGTTGACCCCGAAGGCTCAATCATGAGGCGATTACGTGTAATTCATAGACGAACTTACAGTGTTCCTGCACCTCGTTCCTTGTGGCACATAGATGGAAACCATAAGTTGATCAGGTATGAAAAATATAATGCTTTTTCCTGATAATTATTCATTTTAAAAGCACCACCATCCGTTATCAACTGAGGGTTTGCTTTCACCTATTCAATTATGGATAAGTGGTTTGTCAAGAACAGTTAGACATGATGAAGAACCACTCACTGAGGTTAGTGAGATGATGATAGATAAGGGCATGTAGAAAAAAGATGTAGTTGTTAGGTGTAATCCATGTAAAGTAGGTCATATTTAATTGGAATAACATAATTATTATATAATTATTGACATTATCTAATAGACGACATAACATTATACTATGGTGTTTTGTTTTCACACAGGAAGATGCTCAACTATATGGTATCGATTGGAATGGTCCTGCTTTAGTAATGGATAATGATGAAGTTAATTGAATGTCCTGTATCTGATGAAGATTTGTACAAATTATCACAAACCATATCACCATCGGCACCTAGCCATAATTATGGAATAGAAATATTTCAAGCAACAATGACTTTTGTTGATACTCGTATTGTTGCCAAAATGACATAATGAAGAATACAAGTATATATTGTAAGGTAATAAAAAGTTGTTATGCAAAAAAAAGCATTATGACTTGCATAAATCATATAATAACGAAGCACCTTTGGTGTGTGGCCTTGCCACTGTAGCTTAAAGGAAAGCAGGTTGCAATTGCAACAATTAAATAAATGAGATGCAAGAGAGAAAGTAGCAAGCTTAAATTTGAATTTGTTGTTTATAAAAAGTTGAAAGTTGGTTGAGAAAGTTGGTTGAGAAAATTTTTTGTGGCTAGACTGGCTAAGATTATTTCTGATAAATATAAAAACACATGGAAGTTGACTTTCCATCAGCTATACTGCTTTGAACTAGTATAATAACTATATTACTTACAGTCACATTACATAATATACTCTCACAACAAATATTCATTACCTCATTCATTACCAAAATATCTATGCCACAACTGTCAGTTACTAAAGATAATTATCCTATAATGAATTGTACATTGTTACAACTACAATGAGCAAAAGCATTGAACTTACAGTTCAAATATATGTAATTTGAAAGTCAAACAAAAGTTCAATAATAGCGACCAATTCAGAAAGGAAGGTATTGCTCTTATGCTCTAAACTGACCTCCACATTTGATCTCACGTGATAACATTGGGTGTGGCTGAACTGAGGTGTGGGTTATTGCAAGTAAACTGGAGAGATAGAATGTATGAGTCTGTAACTTGCTAAAACAATGTCTGTGGCAAATCTCTTTTCAATACGATTTTGATAAACTTCTTTCTCTACTCTATCAAGACTTTAAATTGACGCTTAAAGCATCTAGCTAGGATCTGTAGTGATTTTAGCATTTTCTATTCTAAGTAACTTTTCATACAGTTTACTTCGTTATAAAAACAACAGAGCAATGGAAGACCATGTTTTTCAACAGATCAGAAAGTTTGGCGGCTGTAAGAGGTATGCGTTTGAAGTTATAACTGTTCAAAGTAAAAAAATGTTGGGAAGGAATTAATGAATAACTTGCTAAAACAACGTCTGTGGCAAATCTCTTTTCAATACGATTTTGATAAACTTTTTTCTCTACTCTATCGAGTCTTTAAATCAACACTTACATTAAAAAAGTTGGGACAGACAGAACGAATGAATGAATGACAGAACGACAATCAAAGTGCTAAAGACTCGCCCAAGCATAGGCGCGGCGAGCCCAATGATAATAGTCAATGAAAATATATTGTAGTGAACATGATTGTTAACCAAATAATATACTGAACTTTGAAATTATCATGAGTATAATAAATTTTTATAGTCAACAAAAATATAATATAATAATTATACTGTAATAGTCAACCAAAATATACTGGTCATGAACAAATTAGAAAAGTCCAAACCCACCATGATTGAGAAAGCCATAGTCCAATGCATTTTAAAACATTGGTAGTCTAAGTGATACTTGGTGGGCAGAGTTAACTCCATAGCACAAGTAGAAGCCGTTGGATATATATTATCGGAGTTAAAAGTTATTCGTGGGGTAAATGGGAATCCTTGAGGTGGAACTTCATTAGCTCCAGAGAAGACATTTAGTATACATGGCAGATCAACAATTCCTGAAATAATTGACAAAATGATTGTCACTCTGCATGCACTAATATACTAGCAATTAAACATTTAAGCTAACCTTCACATACTGTCTCTTGACCTTCTGTTGCTATAGACAAGTGAAAAAAGGAACATCTGTCACACATAACTTTCCAGACAATTTCTGGAATAAATATAAAGTACACTTATGTTGTGTGTAATTATATATGAAAACTTTACCCCTTTCACATTCTTCCAAATAGTCAATAAAATATATGTATGTTGCCTCTTCCTTCTGGCGAGAAGATTATCCAAAAGATATGAATATCTGCTCGTGTATGTATTTCTAGTATGTATTTTGCTATTGATTGAGATACGTCGGTAATTGATTTAGGGGATGGTACAGGCTGCTTGTCAATGTGTGGCAGCATTTCCAAACGCAAAGTTATCGTTCTTTTGTTGGTGGAGATAGGAATGATCAGGTTTGGGTGATGGATTACTACTTTCAGCAATGTAGTTACTCACTGACATGTTACGATTATTGCACAGAGCAGAGGCAGATCAGTTCATTGAGGGATTCAAGGTTTTGGGTGTGCTTAGTGCAATCACAGAGCACTGTAATCTATTGATGCCATTCTATACTAACAAAACCACAAAGCTTACACCAGGTAACGCTATTATTCTCTATAATAATAACTAACTTGATATTGATATTAGATGATATTCGTGAACTGTTGGCTGATATCAAATTTTCAGAGAAAGGATCTTCCGCTCGCCAGAAGGAATGATGCAATGCAATAGTTTGCACCTTACAAACCCTGTCCTTCAAAGTATGATACTTGATGGATGCACATGACCTGTAATGCAACAGAATTATGCTTGAAGGTTCCACAATCCATGTATATTTTGGTAACATCTTTAGCCAGTAGGGTGAAACATTCTCTTGTAAGACCTCCAGTGTCAGATCCAGCCTCACCTACAAACTCCACCTATTTATAAACATAAGTGACATTGAATAGTTCACATGTAAACTTCTAAAATATTACTGTGTATACATGTGTAGTAATCAACATACATTTATCTTTTTAGCAGGGGAATACGTCTGCTTTTCTGTTCTCTTGAGTGTGTCTTGTAGCACATGCTCTCTCCTCACAACATAAGTAAAATATTCATCTGGAAGATTATTATGTAGTTTCTCAATAACATCAGCTAAACTCCTATGAATTAAGTAAGATAATTAAAACACACAACTAAAAGAACTCTAGACACACCTTGGTTCACTTGCCATACTTTGTGTAATGAAATTATCTTCGTTCTCTGCAGCAGTTGACTGCACCATTATACATGTAAAAATACAACTTGAATGAATGTCTTGGTTAAACACTTTCTATGTACCATAGATTGAACTTCATCCACTATAATAGGAGTTGTTTTAGTTCCAGAGGTATCTAGTTTAATACATTTGTTACAGCTTGGCTCGTAATCATAGGTTTCACAGTGTTCAATAAAATCAGAGTCCCAATACCAGTTTTCATACCTATGACAACACAGATATACACGATGTAAGTCAATAGCATTGTTGTCATTTCTCATACATTAATTCAAACATACTTGTTTGCTTTAGGGCAGTTTGCAATGTGATCCTTCAGTAAATTCATTGGAAGTAACTCGCCACAATTGTGGCAATCTTGATGTACATTCTTACAACCTTCCTACATAAATAAAATTATATAATAGCAAAGAAACTTTCTTCTCCCCGAGACCAGCAAGGGCTAATTCTGTTTTCTTCTCTTGATCTGATACATATCTATCATTTTATAATTAAAATTAACACTAATCAAGCACATAAGGTTTGTTGATGTAATTCGGAAAGACTATACAAACACTAAACCCAAATCCATCTCAAAAAAAATTACATGGGAATGAACAAAGATTATATTTGCATGGGAAAAGAATATAGTATGTATAATAACTACTGAAATGGAGGTGCATTCGAAACTGAAGCTAATTCCATTTTATTGTACTACATTTGTAACATTCAAACCAGCTTGAAGATATTAATATATACATAAGTATACATGAAACAATTTAGTATATATACATACTACATCTGGCTTTGACTTGCTAGACAACAGAAAGTGTGTGTCCACTGAAGCTTCTTCTTCTTTACAGAATTTAATTTTCTCTTTGTGGCTGACTTATGCTTCGATCCACTCCAGTTGAAGTTGAAAAAGGTCTTTTAATTCTGATTTAGGAGAACCAGAACATGTTATCATTCTGCCTACTGTGTGACTTGGCCTTGAGGCTGTAGTAACCACAACAGTAGATTGTTCTGTACAGTTACTTGAGGATGGAAAATTCAAAGTTGCCTTCTGTAAGCTTTGTACAGCTTGCAGAAGCAGATCACTTGCCTTCGTTATTTCCTTCGCAATATCCATCATAGAGCTATATAGCACAGATAAGACACGTGAAAAAGTAAACCACACCTTCTAATGATCATCGCTAGCGCTTTGATTAACAAAAAAAACATCCCCCTGTAAAATAAAACGCCCCCTTTATTTATATAGAGGCGTGGCTCAATAATCGGACACGTTTTAGTTGCAACTCTTCATGAGTAACGAGCTAAAAGCACCCGGTATTCAACACTAGTTGCTGAGGCTCCTATTCTTGATACATGGATTGCACAAAAAATAAATATCTAGAACTCTTTACTGTAGGACCAAAACGTGATTCTCTTGAACATTGCAAATAATGATATCACGGACACTCTTATCATAATACGGACGGCAGCTGTTTCGCAGTATCTGCAATAGATGGGAATATGCTTTCTACATCACACAAGTTTATGGTGTGTAAAGCATTAGCGGTCCAAGTTACAAGAAGATAGAGCAAACAATGAATGGGATACATCACGCGAAATATAAAGTGTTAACTAACGGATAAACGGACACTTATAACATACTTAATGAAACTATAGAGTAAACCGCAAATTATTATTTGTTTCAATCACTAGTAATTAAAATAATTTTAAGAACCGAAAAACAGAAAAAGATTGACTTATATCAAATCATGTTTATTGCAATACACACAAATAAAGCTTTCAATATCTCCAGATTTTATTCCGGCACACAAAAAGTGTAGCCATCTCTTGCATATTTCACACTCAATCCACTTTCGTGCTCTTGAATGAGCACAAGTTCCTTTTTCACAACACTCTCTGGAATGAAAAATCAAAGACTGAACTAAAATAAGTCAGTAAGTTAAAAAGCCACATCTCTCATTTTGTTGTCACAAATACAAAGGCTAATAATTTGTGTGTGCGTATACTATATATAAAATGTTCTATCATGAGTAAAGAATATTTACTAATTTGAAAATATGACTAACGTAAAAGGAATATAATAGCTATCAGATTATTACTCAGCATACATGACACACACAAGTATATTAATAATAACTTGCCCTGGACAACCAAATTTCATAAGTTATTGTCAATAGGTGTAAAACCATTTAGTCTAACAAGGGACCCATGAGAATTTTTTTTATGGGACCCTATAATAATTATAATATATTTACAATACAAGTAACCTAATTCAGAGATGTTATCCTGTATATACCAATTTTAAAGAAACCACTCTGAGGTTCAGAGCTTATGTCAACATCTAGAAAAAGAATTAAAATTGATTTCATATCATACACAATCTAATTAAACTCACCATTAGATACATCTTTTCTAGTAACAGACCCTACTATAATAAAAGGTAGATTAAAATTCAAAACTATTATCCTGCATATACATATACATACAAATTTCTCTGGGGTCCAGTGTTTATGTCTACATCTATGAAAAGAATTAAAATTGATTTCATATCACAAACAATCTAATTAAACTCACCATTAGATACATCTTTTCTAGTAACAGATCCTATAATAATAAAAGGTAGATTAAAATTCAAAACTATTATCCTGCATAGACATATACATACGAGTTTTCTTAGTGATATTCTAGGGTCCAGTGTTTATGTCTACATCTATGAAAAGAATTTAAAATGATTTCACATCATACACATTCTAATTAAACTCACCATTAGATACATCTTTTCTAGTAACAGATCCTACAATAATAAAAGGTAGATTAAAATTATCCTGCATATACATGTACAAAAGAATTTCTTTAGTAATATTTTGGGGTCCAGTGTTTATGCTACAGCTATAAAAAGATACACTATCTACACACTTTCATAACAATTATGTAATCATAATTAATAAAGTTTATTTCTTACCATCATTCTGTTCTGTCCTTTTGTCAAAGTGACATCTGACTTCATACTTGTAGGTCTCCACATCTTCGGGATAAGCATCAGGTATATCACAGTCATTTTCAAGCCTTCTTAAAAATTGTGTATGTTCTTCCTCAGTAAAACTATCAATCTTTTGTTTGCCTTCCTGGTTTTCATATTTCTGTTTATTTTTTTCCTTTCTCCTCTCCTCCTTTTCTTTCTCCTTTCTGGTCTTCTCTGCTGCTCTCATGTACTTCCTTTCTTCCACCTCTTTTTTTTTCTTCTCTCTTTCAACTGCTTTTCTCTCTCTTTCTTGTTTTCTCATTTCTTTTAATTCAATTAACTTCAATTTCTTTTGTTCTTTCTCCTCAATTAATTTCAAGTTGTCAATGCTAGTAAGGACTCGAGCACCTTTAGTTACTTTGCTCTCCTTCTGCAGAGGTAAACTTGGCAGAAAACTTCGAAGAATAGAGGAATCTGCAGTCTTACAGTCATCTAATCCTTCAAATAGTGTCTCATCAGAGTCATCCACAGAAATATCTAGGGATGATGCTGAAGTATCTTCACTTTCTTGGAAGCAATCATCACAGCTGCATGGTATCAACAGGATGAGATTTAGTAGGGCTATAGAGAGGGACATAAAGTCCCATTTTCGAGGCTAGATCAACTATTTCATGATCCTCTACAGGTTGCAAGTGTCGCAATACTGCATATCTATTCAGTGGATATATCCCAGTTGATCTGAAGCCAGCAACAATGTTAGCTGGTGTCATAGCCTTTGTCCATGCTGTGCTGAATATTTGTGTAAAATTAAAACGATTGATTACTTTACCTGGATTGGTAGACATGTACCTTTGACATTCTTCATGGTAGGCGCTTTTTAATGGGCTAAAGCAGGTTCGGTCAAGGGGCTGACACAGATGTGTTGTGTGTGGTGGTAAACAGAAAAGTATAATGTGATTTTCAGCAGCTTTTCTTATTAATTGTGGTTGATAGTGAGAAGAGTGTCCATCAAGGAGTAGTAAAACTGGCCTTTGAGGAGGAATGAGTAAAAGAAAATGGTTAATAAACCATTCTTCGAATAACTCAGAGTCAATCCAACCATTTCGAGACAAACCATAACAAGTGCCAGGAATTTGACCAACAGTAAGGTTGGTCTTTAGCTTTTTCCTATCAAAAATGAGCATTGGAGGCAATAAATATCCAGCGGCACTACAAGCATGCAGATAACACAGTTATCTGACTTTTGTCTCCACTAGTGATGCAACAAAGATCTTTTTGACCTCGTAATCCTATAACTTTACCAGGTTTATGCTGGAGTGGAAAGCCACTTTCGTCACAGTTATATATAAGCATTGGAGATTCCAGTAAGTTATTTGATTTCAAAGTTTCTTCTAACAAATCGAAATAATGATTTACAACTTCAGGAGTAGCAGCAATGGCTCGTTGATATGCTAGTTTACTACCTGATCTCAAAGACAGATGAGGGTGCCGTTTTACAAATGAACTCCACCATCCTGGTGTTACTGTCACCTTATCCATGTCACAACACTGCTTTTTTGCCACAGTAGCTCTAACAATGGAGAGCACTTCTTTTTTACGACGGGCAAATCCAATTCTTGCAGATCCTACTAAAAATTTTATAAGTTCTTCCTCCTCATTGTCATCAAGATATCAAAGAGGTCCACTATGAGCACCAAATGCTACTTTTCCTGATACCCTATCCCATATGGTTGACCTGGGTACTCTGTACATTTCAGCTGCCTGTCTATATGTATATTTGCCCTTACTTACATCTTTGCAGGCTAAAAATAAGTTATTTTCTTTCCAATGTTTGTAGTGGCTGTCTCTTGGTTTGTTTACTCTACCAACCGGAGACAGCATAGACTATAAGAGTGATAAAACAACCAGTAATAAATAACTAAACAGATCATATATCTGAATTATAACATCAATGCACATCACACCCTGACCTGGCAAGAAGTGATGATTAGTGTTATTATTATGTAATTAACAAGTACAATACTAAGTATGATCTCTTTCCTCACCTTTTCCGATTTTCTCCAACAGTGAGCAACAAATTCTACACGTGTCCGAGTAAAGAGGTCACGTAACCGGGAATTGATTTATGTCCGTAAATGCGTTCCAAAGGAACCATACCCATCAACTAGAAACCAAAAAAGGGGGTGGAAATGGGCTTTTCTAAAACGCGGAACGGAATGCAAAAACGGAACGGAAACGGAATGATATTTTGGGGCGTGGCATGTAGTGGGGCATGACAACTCGCCACTCACTGTCTAAAAGGACGAAGACGAGCCTATGAGTTAGCATGCCATTCGACGACAAAGTTACACAATTTTCGTCCTAACTATACCATTGACACACTTCTACAGAAACAGGTAACAGTGAATTAGTAACAGTTATTATTAATATATATATATATTTAATATTGATATATATTTGTTTTGATTAAGGAATAATGAACAGTTTCTTCTAATTATGATAAATGGTAGAGTAATATTTAGTCTGTGTCACATACTGTGATCAGCTGACTAACTTCAAATAATTTCTTGACGATGTTCTCAGTTGTTAAGGTGTCCATTGTTTCCGATTCTATTTGCAAAAGCTCACCAGAGAAGTAAGGATGCATACTCATTAAGCAGCTACCATCGCTACATATATGTAGCATATCAGCATCATCATTGCTCGACAAAACAATCATTTCTTCTTCCATAACCAGCGTCGTTTGCCTAGTAATGACCACGTGTTGTTTAATCCAATACAACGTACCACGCCCCAAAATATCATTCCGTTTCCGTTCCGTTTTTGCATTCCGTTCCGCGTTTTAGAAAAGCCCGGTGGAAATGACTATGAAGAAGGCAGATAGTCTAGGAATAATAAAGTCCTTTGTACTTTTTCTGTTTGTGCTAACATTCAAAAGTAAGATTCTATTGTATAAAAAATAAATAATAAATTCACCGTTTTCAATAGCACTATACTGTAGCCTTATATATAATTATTGAGGACTATAGGCAAAATTTTTGTACCTACTTTTTCAGTAAGTCTTGTTGTATAAAACTATGAGTATAATTAACATGTGAGATATAAGACTAGAGAGAATTACTCAAGAAATGAGAATCTCTATTTGTCTTGTAATTCTTGTACTTCTGTATATAAAATTCCAAGCAGCCGTAAAATAAATGCTTAGATTATTTATATCAATATGATTATTATAATAATTATAACAATTCTGCAATTATGTAACCAAATGAGGGTTAAAATAACATGTTTTGATTTTGACCTACATGTATATTGACTAGTATAATAAAGAATGGTACATACATGTGCTGACTTTTCAAATATCTGTGGCGTATATTACATTATTTGCTATTATAAGTACAACTTCATGTAATTATCTACTCTGCAATGACATCTGTTGTTTTCACAGGTGTTGGAATTGGAATACTAATAATACACCACTATAATACTATGCTACGTATATACAGTATATATATAGCTACATCGTATTAATTAACAAAAGCAATACAATGTACATGTACTTTAAACATGTAAATCCCATAATAATTACATACATCTGTTGGCGTTTCAAATATCTGTGGAGTATATATCACATGTTTGCTATTACAAGTACAAATTCATGTGCATATTTATATTAATTAATTACTCTGGAATGAGGTAGTAACATCTCTTGTTTTCACAAATAATACACCACAGGTTGTACCTACAGTACTATGCTATGTATATAGCTACATTGTATTAATATGTTTGTTACCATATACCTTGTTATATATGACATGTACTTTATGTCAAGATCAAATGAACTGTGCATGACTTGTAAATATTAGTTAGCAGGAAATATAAATCAGCATGGAGGAAAATACAATTGCATTGAAACTCCTGTAACCAACTGAAGGTTAAAATAACCTATTACTTTTTACAGTGTGTTTGAACTGAAAGAGGTTGGTGTGGCTGACAAAGATTGGGGGCCGGGGCACAAGGATTGCGACAAGTGGTAGGGCCTAGCATGCAGTAGTGAGATGTGCCCTCCTGCATGGAAGCTTAAAAGTAATGTTTCCCAATATTCCTCACAGTCTCTATTGATATTCTTATACAATGATGTGATAATGTACATGGTTAATAAAGTGGAAGGTGCGCAGCCCCCAGATTTACAAAGATAGGGGGCTTAAGTCTCCATCCCTTAGTATCTTTGCCACTGATAAATCATACTATCTATCTAAGGATATATATTCAATTGCAAGTGATGTGTTGAAATCAATTAAGCTTGTATTTTTTGACTTTGTATGACATTGAGTGTATTTATGACTACCATAATATAGGAGGTTATTTTCATTGTCTTTTGCATTACATTTGTGATTATCCCGTTTGTGGGCGTGGTGCAAAAGATACCTTGCCTTGCAGCTTTCCTGAGCTAATGAAGCATGTTTTTGATATCCATGGCTTTCTTAGAAATCTAACTCAGTAAGTTAAAAGTCACTGCTACATTGGATTTAGAGTGCAGAAGTTATACAAATGATTGCGAGTGGGCATGCCTGTGGGACTACTTTTTTTCCTGCTAATATCATAGCGAAGTATAAATTTGGCTTTATTAACAACTTTCCAGCAAAGTCAGTTAGCATTTTGAATCTTATAAAATGTGAGAGTTATGGGAGAAGTTTGAAATTATTAACTCAAGTGGAGCCTCTGAATAGCGCACACCATTGGGACAGACTGATTGTCCTTTATATGGAGGTGTCCTCTATCATGAGGTTTCTTGTAAAATTGTATTAAAGAGTAAATATACCTATAACATTATAATAAAAAAAATTTACACTCCTTCCCTTTCTGTCCAAACCATACACTCTGTAAGGCCTTCCAAAAACAAACGGTTTCAGCTTTTTTCCAAATATTAGTTTCTTGTAGCCACTTGCCTTTCCTTCCAAGATTCTACCGTGTCTCCTTGAACATCTCCAATAAAAGTAATACTACTTATTTGGTATAGCTAGTATAGCTTATTACTTGTAAATTTTATAATAAAAAATTTATTTATGGCCCATAGGGCCTTCCCGCTTTTCACATGTAATAGTCATTTATGTGAGTATGCCGAAGCAACGCGTGTCATTGCGAGGGTCGCCGGCTCGGTCGATTAATGGACAATATAACGCGCACTCGAGCTCTGCTTTACGTAGAAACTGGAACTAATAGCTTTCTAGGTACAATATATTCCTAACGTTCTACAAGAACCTCTAAAAGGTGAGAAAAGTCTATACCGAATAATATGTTAGAAAGTCAGCCATGGTTACTGAATGTTGGACACCTCAAAGGGATAATTTTTTGTCTATTTATATATGGTTTCATCTTGATTTCTAATGGACACAGCCACTGTCTGTAAGAAGAATGTTTTTTTTTACATTATCAGCAATATGATGCCAAAGATTTAAGATATATACACGTACCCTTTGGTCACATAATCCTCCTTCACAGGAGGTCATAATTACAGAAAATACACTTCCAGATAATGGTTTATATATTATGTATATGCTTTCAACAGATATTACAGTAAATTGTAAAGAACTATCATTCTATGCAAGTGATTATTATGTTGGTTTTCTGAGGCAATATTTGACAAAAGGAGCTATTGAAATCAGAGTTGATACTTTTGAGACAAGCCCGATATCTTTTAGTATCTCCTCAAAAACTGGATATAGTTACATAGGAACAACATCTGCAAGTAGTCCAGCTAATGTAGCTATCCCTATATCATTCCAAGTGAGGGATAGTGGATATGAATATCGTTCTCTTGGACTCCACATTACATCACTCCCAATAAAACCAATTAATGTCATTGTTATTGGATATACCACATATGATATTCCTCGATTAACACATGTGGCTCATCCCTATCTGGAACAACTAACTAATGTGTATACTTATTATGGTGTTTCTGCTTCTGTCTCACGTGCTGATAAATTCAGTCAAGTATTGCTAGTTGGTTGTCGAGATAACACAACAGTCACAATCACGCCCACTCAGGATGTATCTTTGCCCGAGAATCCACAGCTGTCTGATAGTATATACTTGGAAATATCTGCAGGTAAAAGTCACACAGTTACCCTTCATGAAATGCAGTCTCTATTAATAAAAGCACAAAATGTTGATCTAAGTGGTACTAAAATTGTTTCAAATCATCCATTGACAGTTATTGGTGGACATGATTGTGCAACAATACCATCTGAATACCCTTACTGTGATCCTATTAGTACTCAAATACCACCAACTGTGAACTGGGTAAAGAGTTTCCTATTACCTCCATTAAAAAGTCGTACTAATGGACAACGATACAAACTTATAGCTTCTGAAAACAATACTTTAGCAGAAATAAAGTGGGGAACAAAAGTAAAAAAACTGTATTACTTTCAAATGATGGAGACATTTATCAGTTTGATACAAACTCTAATGAATATTGTTCAGTACTAACTAGTAATCCTTCATATGTGGCTGAGTATGGGTTTGGACATGACTACCTCAATGATGGATATGGTGATCCACTTCTTATGACAATATCTCCATTGGAACAATATATACAGTGTCATATTCTCAGCCTTTGAAACTGTGCCAAAAAACTATTTCAGCATTTTGGTACCTAATGACCAATACTTCAACCAGACATATATATATAATGGATTCACACTTACCCCAACCTGGACTACTATATACTTTCCCAATGGATCAATTGCTGGATATGGATATAGCACTGAATTTAGTGGTACAAGTAGTTTTAGTCATAGCAATCCTAATGGTAATATATTCATCACTGCTTATGGATTTGTTGAATATGGTGGTTATGGATATGCTGCAGGAATGAAACTGAACACTATTAATTTTAATGTTGACTTACGTGAAATCAGCTTCACAACAGAAGAGTATTATGTAGGAGAAGGAGAAGGAGTGGTTGTTGTACTTTTGGAAAGATATGAGGGAATACCTTGGTCAGTTTCTGTTGTAATAAAAATATTGTCATCACAAGTTGCTACTGCTAGTGGTAAGAATCACGTGTTCACACTTGAGAAGAATGTGTTACTTTTTCTGAAATATTTGTTTCAATAGTTATGATATATTAGTTCTTGTTGTTTTTTCCTTTTAGAGGGAGTTGATTACGTATCAATAAATAA
Source organism: Petrosia ficiformis (assembly GCA_947044365.1). NCBI lineage: Eukaryota > Metazoa > Porifera > Demospongiae > Haplosclerida > Petrosiidae > Petrosia > Petrosia ficiformis. The sequence goes on along the minus strand of OX345636.1, from coordinate 13,904,061 downwards.
GGTGGTAAATTTTAAATCGGGAGAGACTCTTAAAAATGTAACAATCACAATACTGGATGACTCATATATAGAGGGAACAGAGTACTTCATTTTGGAGATAGTATCAATTGAGGAAGTTGTCACTATTTCAATCCGTGAAGCAGTTCAAGATAATGATGGTAATTAGAGTCATTGTTATTGTATGCACATTTCACAGTGCATGTGTACATTTCAAAGTATGTGTGTGTAATTATCTTATATTATATATATACAATTATGTACTCATGCAGTTGTTAGAATTGGATTCACTGCAAATTCATCAGTAATAACAAGTAATGGTGAGACAACTTTCAACATTGGAATTCTGTCTGGACAACTACAGTTTGGTGCATCAGTACGTGTTTCACTAACTGCAGTAGGACCAATAAAAGGTGCTATACATAATCAAGTCTGTTAAAAAAAAAATATGTACAAAGGAATTGAAATAAACATTCATTTAAATGCGAGTCTATATCAGCCATGATGTATTTCCCTATATATTTTGAATAATGAAAGTATTTAAAAGCATATTCTTTTTATATATAGACGAGGTTCCAGTTTGTACTGTTGAATTCAACTATTATGCTAAAGAATATGGAATAAAAACAAATTTTTCTCACATTATTTCTGCTGAAAGTCACACTGAGGCTGCATCATGGATTGTACAATTATCATCAGACTCACCTGATATTATTATCATATTAGATCCAGATCAAGTTCACATGAAACCAGGAGATAAGCCATCAAGTGTTCAGCTCTCTTCTCTTATTTGTGATTCACAAGGGATTTCTCCTTCTTACACACCTGATTCACAAGGGATTTCTCCTTCTTACACAGCTGATTCACAAGGGATTTCTCCTTCTTACACAGCTGATTCACAAGGGATTTCTCCTTCTTACACAGCTGATTCACAAGGGATTTCTCCTTCTTACACACCTGATTCACAAGGGATTTCTCCTTCTTACACACCTGATTCACAAGGGATTTCTCCTTCTTACACAGCTGATTCACAAGGAATATTCTCTTCTTATGAAGCTTCCCTTAGTAGTAATTCACAGAGTATTCCTGCATATAGCTTATATGTAGTAGCTGCCATTGTCTTATTTGCTATAGTGTGTACATTAGCAGTTGTATTTGTTGTATTGTATTTGCATAAAAAGCACATTGGCCCTTGTTGTAATTGCCAGCCTAACCCAAATAATGTTAACTCTGATATTGAATTACTAGTTTATAATTAGTATGAAATGTGAATGCGGCTAATGCCATGATCATTCACACTTCAACTACCTAAATTTTTAGAATAAAATGTAAGCGTTGTGCAATTAAACATACTTGCAGATAAACATTTGGCAGTTACTTTTTTTTGTAGTTAAACATTTTTGAAGTTATCATGTAATAACCTTTTTTTATGTCATTGCATTGATTGACAATTTGATGTAAACTTGTTATGTTTAGTGTGAAAATGTCAGGTGGCAAAACAATTGGGCCATTCTTTGACTAACACCACAACGAAAATGTTCATTGCTAGAGACAACAGTATTTAAATCTTGCAAGTATTATAAATTATACCTGCATTATTATGCCAAATTAAGTTCCAGCATAAACAGAGGGCTCTTTAGACTTTGTATATCTTTGAAACATCCAGGCAATACTTAGGTGGAGGAAGATGTATTGCATGGGGAGGGTGGGGGTATAAAACAATGTGAATTGACAAAACAAATTACATCACTGTAACTATAATTAACCATAGGCAGAGCGAAGGGTTACTCCAAGTCAGGTTTTTGATTATAAAGTTATGACAATTTTTACAACTCACAATTGCTGTTTCATCACTTTCTGAAGACTTCTGCATGGTAGCAGAATTATTTGTCAGATATACCTTCAATAATTGTCAATGGATTCTTGGCAGCTAATATAGCTCAATTATTGATGCAGGCAAGCCTATCCTTGAAGAAGAGTCCGTCTTAATTTAACATCCTCAAGTGATGATGAAGTGACTGAATCTGAAGGCGACGATGATCATGCAGACATTGATATGTTTAATTGCAAATCTATCACTTAAAATCATGTATTAATATTAAATGTTATTATTACATTATATATAGAGTAATTAATACATTTTCGGACAAATAGATAAACAGACATCTGTGCCTGCAAATCTGCAGCGGTAGATGATAAGTTGACCATTTAAGAATTACTAACGACATCTATTGTACCACGATAGCTGGCTCATTTTTTGACTATGCAGGCACAAGAGTCAACCGTGCAGAAATTTCGGACACAGATGTTAACGGACAGGTGTAATGTAAAGTCGTTCACTCACTTTATTTTCTAAAGACATTTAGACAAAACATCGGCAGAATTACTAGTCCATACTTCAACAATAATAATCTACTAACACTTTCAGGTTGACATCCTGTCGGAGAGGAAGTGTATCCAACTTAACAGAATACTGAATTTAAACTGATGTACCACACCCCAAATTACTGTAGATTACGAGAGTATACCAATGTGGTGGCAGCATGTCAGCATTCTATTGTCTAAAACACCCACGCTTTGTTGGATGTGGTTGGGCAGTGCTTTGATTCAAGTCTCCGCCCTTTGATGTTACTTTGAAGTTAGCTTAGGATAAAAGTAAAATGAGATTAGAATGGGATGTTGATGTATGTGTGATGTATAGACTTGCTTTCTAGCTAGTTCTAGTGAGAAAGAAAGGGATGTTGGGAGAATAAGTGAAAAATACCGTTCGCTTGCAGACTTGAGTGCTTGCAGTAATTGGTAAGCAAGGTTGAGGTGAGTGTTAGATTGCTCCAGGAGGTCCAGAAAGTTGCAAAGAAGCTGCATTCGGTTGGATCTGTGATGTTGAGCCACACCTCACATATTATATGCTTGATCGAGGTGGGTGTGGTTATAATAATTTCGAATATAATCTCTGTTGCAAAACTGAAAGAGCTAGTCTCATCTCCAGCCACGCCCACACGTTTAATACGTGAAAGGGCTGGGGACGAGACTAGGTGGCTCCAAAGAGACTTCAAAATATACAAGGATCACAAACAACAAGAGGCTTTTGCTAAAACCTTTTGGTTATAAATATTTATATCAGTCACGGTTACTGTTTCCAGACTTAAAAATCTCATCAGACATCACTAAACTATAATATAAAATTAATATAAAATAATAAAACAACAATTTCAGTCACACTCCAAAAGGGGAGGAGTCTGGCTCGCGAGACGTAGACTAGAAGAAAGAAAGCTGCTACGTAGAAACTGAAACTAATAATAGCAATCTATTCTACCTGCAAAACATCTACAAGATCCTTTAAAATGTAATGGGAGTAGGTAATCAAAATAATAACTATAATTGGCTGTTGTGTTTCAGGCTTGATAAAGTCAGCCGAGATTACTGAATGCTGGACACCAAGCTATATCATTTTTTCTCTAGATATCTTTATAACCATACAAGTGTCACATGATATCAGTCCATGTTTTCTATCTAGTCCCGTCCACAGCCGCACCCCCTTGAGTTTCAAGGGGGTGCGGCTGGGCAATGCGTATTTACTCATGTGCGCATGCTCTTACCACCCACTGATTTAACTACTCATGTGCGCATGCTCTTACCACCGACTGAGTTAACTACTCATGTGCGCGTGCTCTTACCACGCACTGAGTTAACTAAACCATGTACTGTGGTTTTTAAGTTCATTGAAAGGTCAAGTTCACATTTGCGCATGCTCAGTATAAGTATTGTGAAGTAACAGGAACGTCACAACACAGCATGCACGAAGGTGAACTTGACCTTTCAATGAACTTGTAGTAGATCTATGGCTAAACCACACATTTAACCACCCGCACATGCGCGAATACCTTCGAGTAATTATGTACATAGAACCACAGGCCATAACTGGCATACATAATAGGGGTTTGAAACGCGCTGGCCTGCAAGCGAACGGTATTTTTCGCTTATTCTCCCAACATCCCTTTCTCTCTCACTAGAACTAGCTGGAAAGCAAGTCCATACATCACACATACATCAACTCGCATTCTAATCTCCTTTTACTTTTTTTTGTTTTTTTTTTGTACCCTAAGCTAACTTCAAAGTAACATCAAAGGGCGGACACTTGAATCAAACTACCGCCCGACCACATCCAACAAAGCGTGGCCGTTTTGGACAATAGAATGCCGACATACCGCCACCACATTGGTATACTTTTGTAATCTACAGTAATTTGGGGTGTGGTACATCCAAGATACCATGAATTGCAGTTTAAATTCAGTATTCTATTATCGCGTGGCATGGCCGACCACCCCTGTTACGAGACAGGACCGTCTGGAAACTCTCATCATAAACTGTGGCAAACTATATATCACGTGATGAAATTAGGTTATTAATCAAAATTAACTAATGAATAATTATCGAGTAGTGGTAGAGCTGAGCACTTTGCTACTGGCTCTATGACAGAGTACAGACTCAATTTGGCATGGTGACTATCTTACCTGTGGAATGACCTGCTCTAGTAGTAGGCTTCCTTTTACTGGGTTGAGTTCTCTGCTCATTATTTTCACTCTCCTTGTCAGGATCACTATCATTTAAAGATCCTTTAAAAAAAAGCACATTGACATACCATAAACATGTTAAAACTACATATACATACCTGCGGAATGACCTGCTCTAGTAGTAGGCTTCCTTTTACTGAACTGGTGTCTCTGTTCCGTCTCCTTGTCCTGAATCTATAGATATACCAGTGCATTGATTTGTATTGCTGACACGGCAAACACGATTACCCTTTCGGTCACTTGTAGTTGTCTTTTTCAATTGTGCTTTATGAAAAAGGAAAACCTCTATATAATATTAGACATAGTAGATGACAGCTAGTATATCAGAAATAAAAGGATTATGCTTAGTCCCTTACTACAACATGGTCACTTGTAATTGGTTGGTTATGAATAATTCGACATAACAGTACAATAAATTCAAGAGAGGCTTTTGGATTCAGTGTAAATTTATTTGTTAAGTCACCCAATTTCAAATAATGTGTATTTAACCCTTTAAAAGTGGCAAATGTTCATTAAAAATGCATAAGATTTTTGTTAGCATTAACATATAAACTTTTAAATATAATTAACTTGCCAAACACTTTTTGGAACCAATTCTTGCAGTTACAAAATATAGTTCAACCATAACACACCTATTTTCTCTTGCCTTTGATTAGCCTATTTCAACAACTGTTTCACTTTGTCCCATTCGTTTTTATTGCTCTTCATTATTATTAAAGTACAAGGTAGTTCCAAACCTCCCTGTACAAGTTTCCTGGAATATCTTCTTCTACCTGTTACCTCACACATTATCTCTCCACCCCGACGAATAAGTACAGAAACAACATACCTGTCGATTCCATTTTTTGGTTCCCTCGCACATGAAAGTACTTCGCCAATTCCATACCATGTTATAAATGTGGTAGCCTCGAATACAGCTAGCTTCGTCTGCCATCTGTAATATAGGCGTGACTTAGTCTCGCGATGCAGACTCTCTGTTCCTTGAAGCAAATTATTACTGGGTGTGGCTACAGTGGGCGGGGCCGGGATAAGAGAAGGAAAGAGAGTCTGGTGAAATGCTTACAAGTCATCGGTAAGTTGTGCACTAAAACGTATACTATTACTATTCATGAATTCATGATGTACAGACCTGCAGTGGCGGATCCAGGGTCAAAAATATGGGGTGGCAAATTGTATGGGCGATTTTGGCCACGCCCACTTTATGGCGCTAAATCGGCGCACTGCGCCTGTTTTCACGGTTCATGATACGCATGTGAATTATCAACTGACATCACTTATTGCAATTTTACATTCACTTCAATGTATTATTTGAAAATCATTTCTCTTCATTTTCACCTCGATTTTCACTTATGCATGTGCTAATGAAGACTTTTCTAATTGTAAGTACATATAGAAAATTTTTCTGAGTTATGAAAATTTGGGGGGGCCATGGCCCCTCCTGGGACCCCCCCTAGAACTGCCACTGCGGTGGGCTCTGGAGCAATCTAACAGTCACCTCAACCTTGCTTACCACTCCAAGCGAATGGTATTTTTCACTTATTTTCCCAACATCCCTTTCTCTCTCACTAGAACTAACTAGAAAGTCTATACATCACACATACATCAACATCCCATTCTAATCTCATTTTACTTTTACTCTAAAGTAACATCAAAGGGCGGACACTTGAATCAAAGCACCGCCCGACCAACTCCAACAAAGCGTGGGTGTTTTGACAATAGAATGCCGACATGCCACCACCACATTGGTATACCCTCATAATCTACAGTAATTTAGAGTGTTGTACATCCAAGATCCTTTTAAATTCAGTATTCTATTAAGTTGGTTACGCTTCCTCTCTGACAGGAAGATATAAAATTACTAAAACTGAAAGGTCTAGTTTAACCCGCACAAATTTCCCTCAATATATGGTATGTTATAATTATACATGTATAGAGTATTATAACATGTGTATAGTATTAATCCTTATAAAGAGTACACTTTGTTAACCCATAATAGAACACAGCATGCTCGAACTACCAGCAGGCAGAAACTGGAAACTTTCTAATAGCTATTCTAGCTGTATTCCTAAAATTGAATGTTCTACAAGAAAATTTATAAAGTAAGAAGAGTGGATAATTAAAATAATAACTAATAACTGTAATTATAATTATAATAGTTTCAGGCATGAGAAAGTCAGCCAAGATTATCAAATGATGACAAAGGATACTTTTTTACCCATTGTTTCAGTTTTAGAACCCGGTTTCTTCCAAGCGGTTCGTGCTCGAGCTGAGAGCGTATGGAATGCTAGATGTTTCAATATTATCACCCATTGTCGGGGTGATAAAACGAAATTCTTGCCACTAAAAATCAAAATCTTGCCGCTCAAAAAATCAATTTTCCTGCGCACTAAATAAAATCTTGACGTTGATATTTTTTATAATAAAACAGAATGGATGCTGTGATAGAAAGGATTGTTTCTGACTGCAGATCTATGCAGTTTTCTAGAATGCACGAGGCCTTAACTGAATTAGATAGGTTTCTGTGAATCTGTTCATGCGAATTAGGTGATCTACTCGATGACATTCTTGTTGTTGGTCAACTGTAGGTGGATGAAAATGATGTAAACAACTTAAGGCAGCTCCACATTTGCCTAAATCAACTGTATGTTGAGTATGAGACAAAGCTGTTTTTTCTACTCAATAGATCTTCAACATCCTCACTAACTGGATGACCCAAAAAAATGATCAATCTTTCTATGGTATGTGTGTGTATTTGAGTACTGTAATAAACTAAGAGGTCTTATATATTAATTTTAGTTAGCTCTTCTATTGCCATTGCACTACCGCATCTTTAAAATTGTTTTTAGTCTTGACAATATTTAAAATAAGTATATATAATATATACAACATGTTTCCATCAATCATTTGAATAAAGGTGGAACTACTGAAGGAAATGGGATACACTTGGGAACAAGTGGCAGATGTGTTAGTGGTTTCAAGAACCACTTTGTGGAGACGACTTACTGAAATCGGTATATCTTTATCCTCCTACAGTGATATAAGTGACTCTGAGCTAGATGGAGTAATGAAACTTTTAGTTAGGGACTTTCCTAGAAATTGGATAGTTATGATGTGGAGATAACTTCAAAGCATGAACATTTTTGTGACCGAACAAAGAGTACATCAATCTCTATTGAGAGTATCACCACAGTATGTTCACCATCGGCATTCAAGTACCACATCTCGTTGTATCTATAAGGTACCTTCACCTAATTATTTGCGGCATATTGATTGTTTGCATTGTTTGATACATTGGAAAATTGTCATTCGTTGTGGCATTGATGGCTTTTCTCGAATAGTGTATTTGCATGCTTTTGGAACAACAGAGCAGAAACAGTACTCCACTTGTTTCGTAGTGCTGTAAGGATGTTTGGTTGGCCATTGAGAGTAAGGTCTGATAAAGGTGGGGAGAATGTGGAAGTTAGGGCAATGATTTTTGCCAGGGGAATAGGAAGGAAGAGATTCATCACAGGCAGTAGTGTACACAACCAACGAATAGAGTGGTTATGGAAGGAAACTTTTCGTTGTGTTTGTCATTCATATTATGCTGTTTTTTACAATATGGAACAGTGTGGATTGCTTGATCTTAACAGTGATGAGGATGTTTTTGCTCTCCAATTTGTCTTTATCCAAGAGTCAACAGCCAGCTTCATCAGTTCATGCATTCAATTCATACTGAGAATGGTTTAACACCTCTGCAGTTGTGGAGCAGAGGAACACTTTCAGCAACACCTCAAATCCAGAAAGAGATTGCAGAAGGGTTGGCAATAGATGCAGACTATGGTGTAGAAATTGGAGAACAAAGTCATACCAATATATTTGACAGCGAAAGTGTTGTTCAAGAAATAGATGTAGGATTGTGTGATCAGCAATTGGAATATATATATATGATCACTACAACCCTTTACAGAGAAGTGACTGTAATGGTATTGATGTTTACATAGCTGTTAGAGAGCACACTGCAAGTGTCATATAGTTTAGTATTAACTCAGTGCAGTTATACACATCAAGTATATAATTATATGGGTGGAGGTTTTTGTAATTATTTATCCAAATCCTAATTATTATTTATATTTCAACAATATGAACACAAATGAGATTGGAAAATGTAACCTAATGTTTAAATGTGACTGTGTTTTCATTTACGACATCCTAAAACCTCCATTCATGGCAAATGCCGTATCAATAACATGTAGGCAAAGTCAATTGCAATGGATATGTTGAAGAAGTAGGATATGGAGAAATGGGATTAAAGTTGATAACTGGATCATAGGGATAACCCATAGATGGGATATCAATTGCGCCAGAAAAAAAACTAGAACCATTTCCAATGATACAATGCCTATAAAAGAAATGGAAGAGTATATGTGACTGCTGGTGTTGACATGGATGACTTACACACATTATCAGTGCTCTGAAGTGCATCATTGTCATGATCATCATTGTTTGGCATCTTAGAGTCTACTATAATTATAAGAAAATTGTTTTTAATCATCTGAACAATAATTATAGATTAGATCAATATACCTTTTTCACATTCATCCAAATAATCCAAAAACATCATATAACTCTTTTGTTCCATTGAATATGCATTGGAACCTTTGTCGGAATAGTTATGTCTTTAAAGATTTTGCGAAGAGAGTCTGTTCATACAGTAGAGTAAGGAACGGGACAATTAAGAATTTGCAGTATAATTTACATACTTTCATGTGCCTTAGCAAGGCTAAGTAGCATCACTCATTCTCCCACATGGTTGACTCCACGATTTTCCAAGTCACACTGCTGTAGTAGGGGAATCAATTCCACTGAGACCTATAAATACGAAGAAAAGACAAAGGATGACAGTATAGCTGTATTATTTCATTGTAGCACATATGGACTTATAATTATGTAGATACACAACTAGCATAATTATAGCAAACAATAGATTCTCTTACAAACAGTACAAGAATAGGCAACATGAAAATTATTATTCATCTATATAACCTTTTCTCTAAAAAGGGCAGATTTAAATATTTTTTTAGAGGCAATTCACCCCGACAACGGGTGATAATATTGAAACATCTAGCATTCCATAAGAGCGAGCATTTTGTTTTACTCGCCGTGTTCATTTGTGTTTAAGATTTTTTTGTGACAATAATTTGATTTTTACCGCCAACAATGCGCCAAGAATTTTGTTTTAGTATCACCCCGACAACGGGTGCATTCCATCATAGATCTATGATTCCATACCGTAGACCCTATGCGAAGGGGCGGCGACTATCAATATGGTATGCTATGGATTGCCAGCCTAAAAAAGGTAAAATCATATTATATATTTATGGCTAAGTGTTAGTTTCATACGGTGTAACTTCATACTGTGTAACTTGTATGTTATAACATGATATTGTTCTGGTCTGCTGGTGAAATAACGATTTTTTTCATACAGTGCCACGACTAACATGTAATAATGCTTTGAGAGCACTAAATGGATTCATAACAACGTCTCACTGGCATCAATTAGGTAGTGATCTTGGTGTTTCTCTTGATGAAAGGAGGAGATTAAGGGAACAGGCATTAATTGCACAAAACTATGATGCTGCACTGGAGGAATGTCTTGATATATGGATCAGAAATAGTAAAGAAGCATCATGGAATGTTCTCATACAATCTGTGGAAAGACTTGAAATATCAACTGCTGACAGGATGAGGGAAACTATTCAAGTTATAAGTTAGTTTGCCATACTATGTTGATGCTTCGAAACATTACTTGTATATTTTTATGAGACAATAGGGCCTGGTGTAGGGTCACAGTACAGAACCCTTGTGAGGTGTGCTCAGTAAAAAGTATTGAAATTATTGCTGTTAGCTATAAGACAAGATCAAATGAATAGACACTTTAACAAGACAGAAGCTTATTCTACTTTATGTAGTCAATATTATTGCAATATTATAGCCAAAGCCTACTGTAATAACATGTACTTAGTATACCTTTGTTTATATGTTATAATACAGTTGTTTTATATCTATGTAGAACCAATAGATAGAGGTGTTCAATCAGAAAATTACACATTAGTAGCAGATTTAATTCAACAACACTTTGAAGAGCTGTGTCTAGCCATATTGGACCCTGCACCTGTAGCTTGTCAACTTTACGAGAGGAGAGTTATTGATAACACTTACTATCAGGGAGCCATTATCACATGGCTTTGAGGTGTGTATCAGCATTCAGCAATATCAGACCTGAACCCTGAGATAGCAGCCTGAGGTCAAGCCGAGGGCTGCTATCGAGGGGTGAAAGACTGATATTGCTGATACACACCGAGAAGCCATGCTATATATATCATATTCTGTACCAAACATGTACATCAGTGTTACTTCACATCAATGCTCCTTTTCTTCCCTTTTCTATTTGTAAACAACTCGTCTTTTTTTTTTCAATTTACAACTTGACTGCATATGCTCAGATTGATGCAATCTATTATGAATATCATTATAGGTCTTAGATGAGCCCAATGGTTTCATATCCACCTGTTCTTGGGTGTATATTGCATCAGGAGTCCATAATTACTTTAAGGGAAGGAGTGTGAATCACCCACGTTGTAACGAGATTTTGTATCAGCGATGTCTCGCTAGCGGATATACTATTTTTAGAAAGTGCTTGGCCAGCAGAATGACTGCACCTCCAAGATACAAGATCGATGAAACACTTCGTTTCTCCTAAAATAGGAGTACTTCCTGTCGCCTCTCGCACTCCTTCCCTTTAAATTTTTTTTTTTAATTATGGACTCCTGATTGCATATATAACACCTGTCGGTAATTTTGATGTGCCTGTTAGCAATGGTATATATCAGGAGTCCATGATAGTAAGAGGGAAGGAGTGTGAATCGCCCACGTTGTAACGAGATTTTGTACCAGCGATGTCTCGCTAGTGGATATACTATTTTTAGAAAGATGCTTGGCCACGTGGGCCAGAAATGACCACACCTCTACGAAAACATGGCTTTTGTTTCAACTCCACGAAGGTCACCTAGATTGGCTGCTATTCGTTCTAATTCTATCACAGTAGCAAACACAGCCACTCCAATTAGAGATCGTTTACGAGAGGTGACAAGAAGTACTCCTATTTTAGGAGAAACGAAGCGTTTTATTGATCCAGTCAACAATCATGCGCAGTTTGTCTGGTTTCAAGAACTTGTTAGCTGTCGTCTTCTTCTTTTTCTTTGGTAGCATGCTTACTCACGTTGTCTCATCGGGCGTGGTGATCGATCTTGTATCTTGGAGGTGCGGTCATTCTGCTGGCCAAGCACTTTCTAAAAATAGTATACATACCCAGAAATCGCAATGCAAACTGATGTCATGACACGGAACCTGGTATACTATGGATAAACGGATCGTTGAGATAATTACCATAGCAACATGATTAATATACAAAATTGAAAAATCATTTTTACAGTATTATGGTCACTAATAAATAACAATTGTTTAAGTTCAAAACTGAGTTCCATCTTTCTTGATTGATTCTTCATTATTTTCCACTCTGTCAGCTTTATAATTGGTGTAACTTCATTTTAAAGTATTTTCATTGAACAGGACACTTTCTTCATCCAAATATCTCACTTTACTACCACATTGTAAACTTGTAATGTTAAGACAGTATATATGACGTTGTAATGACGGCTTGTTTTGGCCGCCATTCTGAATGATCTAGAAGAATCTTTCCGCTTCCAAACAATCAAGCAAATGATTCATAAGCTGTGATGAACTTCTGATAACAATCAAAAAGTCTAATTGTGCCCTTTAAAGCACATAAACTAAGTTACAAAAGCGGCCATCAACACAAACAATTCTTCAGCTGCTAATTAACATTCATTATAGTGGGCAGAGTTGAAGATTTCCTGCATTTTCTCCCATTTTGAACCCAAATTTGTAACGATTTAAAATTTAATAATCCACTGCAAAATACTTGCAATTGATAGTATATACTTTATATTATACCGTATTAAGTGCACCTATCAAAATTTTAATTCACGAAAACAATTATGACACTTCAAAATTTACAAAAACTGAAGTTTTTTATTGCCTAATACATTTTGGCGGATAAGCGCCTTGTAAATACTGCTCAATGGAACAGCCAGTATACACAATCAGGAACTGGTATATGTTGCAACTCACACCTGAGATATCACTTTGTACCTACATGTACATAAGTGCACCACATGAAATTTCGTTATCACCTTGGAGAAAAATGTAAGTTTTTAAAATTCACCATTGAACTCTATACTAAAACCAAGCGGTAATATACGGAAAGATTACTGAAATATTTGATCCGTGTAAAAGGATTTCTGGGCATGATCCACTAGCGAGACATCGCTGATACAAAATCTCGTTACAACGTGGCCGATTCACACTCCATCCCTCTTACGTTTTTTCTATCATGGACTCCTGTATATATAAATAAAACATTATTTCGTGACTGCTTATATATAAAGCAACAACCCTGAAATAGTGTTATTTGTGCAAGTTCTTGTCATCAGTTAAGTCTTATGTAAACTATGTACTACAGAATCCAAATTTTCAAAACTGTCTGATATCATAACAGTTATCTCCCACTATAAGTTTACTATGAACAACAAGAATCTAGTACTCAAAGATGAGAACACAAACTAAACTAGATTATAATATTTTTGTACATTAGTCTATGTACAATTTGTTTTAATGATGAAACTCTCTGCTACTTACAGTAAGTAGCATGTGGAGTGAGACTAAGTCTAACACTGCAAAAATGGTGTGGTACTTTCAACCAATCATCAGTTGCATGTCTACATAACTAATAATTACTGAATTGAAGTGTCAAATAGTAAGAATGAAACAAAATTTAAAATGTTATATAATTTAAACAGCACTGAATATTAGTTACGGTAGGAATGTACAAAAAATTCACTCACTGAATAATTAGAACATGAATGTCTTTTATCATGAACATTTCTGCATTTACAGTTTTATGCTTTGTCTATGCACTACAGATACTGTAATGGTTCATGTAACTGTCAACTCAATTGACACTCATCACACTACACATATTCCTGCAACAGCTAAGGATGTCAAACCAGTAATTGGAAACGAGTTGAATGAAGGTAAATGTTATGCTACAGATGTAGTAATAATGAGCGTATAACTATTCTGCCATTTTGTACAGGAAGCCTACAAATTATGTTATGATTATTATAACAAGTGTTCCTCCTGTGTAACATTACATGTAGTATTTGAGATTATTAATGTCAATCAACACTGATAATGTTTTCAGGTTGAAGCATTCTTCATTATATAAAGAATATTTATTTTGTTTTAATTATGTTTGAAGCTCACTCTGTATCTGCCCTCATCCACACACTCTACCTGTGTCTGCATACATACATATAGACAGTATACCATGTACCTCAGACCACAAGGTAGTTGTTAAACATATCAACATGTTTGGCCTAGTTTCCTAACTCAAACAGGTAGTTTGTAGGTATTTTTAGTAACAATTATGACACAGTGGATTTATTGTGACTTGCTTCTTTATAAGTTGACCAATCACTGTCAATCTCTTCACACGATAGGTGATAACTTTTATCTTTATATATTAGCCACATGCATGTATTGTCGCCTTTTTTCGTGAGCTTATAGTTTTTATTAGATTCCCATAGAATGAACTAACCAATAGCTATAAAATATCTCAACATAGTTGTTCTGAGTGGTACGTTGATATATTTGGTCTTGTATTCCTTGTACTATAAATTCAGAATAGCTTGCAACCACTTAGTGGTCTGAGCCATTCTGTAATTATAATTCAGAATACTCTATCTCATGTGACTTTGTAGCTATCAGTGTACAGCAAAAACAAAATTTGAAATAACTATTTTATTGGCTAGTACAGTTGCAAGCATTTAATAATTAGTTGGTTGTTATGGATACACACATGCTAAAACCAATTAGTTGAAGCAGTATAAGTTACTTAATCAATGGAACCACCATGCTCTCTCATACTGCTTCAACTAATTGGGTTTTGTTTTTCAGACAGTTACCCAAGTAGAGAAAAGGCAGACGATGACATCAATTCATGTGGCTAATATATAAGGAGAAAAGTTATCACCTATCATGTGAACGGATTGACAGTGATTGGTCAATTTTTAAATGAGGTGCTACCAAAAATACCTACAAACTAGCTGTTTGAGTTAGGAAACTAGGCCAAACACATTGGTATACAAGACAGCAAGAGCATTCTGAATTATAACAAGCCATGTATATGAAGTCTATATCTATATACAAAGGTGTAGGAACCATTTTTCAATTGGGGGGCTATTCTTTAGATGGCCACATGTAGTACCTTTCTCATGAAGCCAAATGTGACTTGACACACCTTTATCATGATTCAAATAAACAAAGTAGTCTCATTTTTCTTGTCCTAAAGTATTATATAGATTATGGATATCTATGGCTAAGTTTCGTAACAAAAGAATTGAATGGTTTTAATACATGTATACTGTAGCATAAGGGGCTGAGCCCTAGCGATGAAATGTTGGGGGAGCTATAGCCCCTCAGCCCTCCCTGCTTCTATGCCCATGTCTATATATGTTAATTCATATTATGTTCAATTTTTTTTTATTATTATAACTTCAAACTATAATACTTCAGTTGAAAGTTGATATTATTTTATCTATCCTATTATTTAATATATTTCAGTTCGAATAGATGTGGAGTTAACTACACAAGCAGAACACAAATTTGACCTCATGAGACAAAGGTTTGGAAACCTTCTTCGTAAAGTTCAAGTGTAAATTGAACATTTGTATGGAATTGATATTGCTCATGTGCAATTACATGTAATAGTGGCTGGGTATTGGTACGAATTTGCAGATTACTGATATGCTAATTAAAGTAACCATATTTATCGGCCAATCAGATGGCCAATCTGTTTATCAGTACATCACTAGTAAAAAGTACCTAAAAAAAGTAAAATCTACTATAGTTCCTTTCGCAACAGGTTTCAGCTACAACAGCTATAAATTGTAGTTTCCACAAACACATTTCTTCCTGCTGGTTACTGTGGCTCAAATGCACGTTTGTTTACATGCCACTCCCATTACATGTCCAAGCACCCAGAATGAGGCAACTTCCTATGAGTATATATATGTGTAAGTAGTTCGAACCCTCTGGGCCTTATTATACATGTGCTCTATGACTCTGAAATTTGAAATCTAGTAGCTGAAATATTGTATGTTTGGCAAAAATCAAATATTTTGTTACAGTACTAGTGTTTTGTTTTTGAATAGTGGATGCTCATTTTGTAGATCCTGGCAGAGGTATTTTGTAAACCAATTGCAAGGTGAGTTATGAAAGTATATTAGGTTTCTTGTCTTTAATTCATCAAACTAGTTACCAGTAGCTGAATGATACAGCATAGAATTACTACATGTGAAAATGTGAGTGCTATCAACACTAGTTCAGTAGAAGTCATGTGCACCTTAAAGTAGACAGAGCTTATTCTATAAATAGACTTTTTGTAATGAAAAAACACGTTTTAAAAGTTGTTGCCTAATTACCAAAGTACCACCTTTTCAAGCACAAAGAAACTTATAGTAATAGTGAAAGACATGCACAGCAGGTCACAAGAGAGAATCTTTGCAAGTTAAGAAGCAAGGAAAAGCTATTAAGCAAAACGTAGTTGTGGGTTTGAGACGCATGAGAGAATCTTCTTAACAGTAAAACAGATAATTGTATGATGATGATAAGGATAATTTTTCTTGATCACTACAATATCTTGTTCTAGATTGTATTTCATGTGGAATGGGAAAAAGGCCAAAAATCTCTCCATGAATTTGAACAAATGTTGAAAGCAGTATTTCAAAGTGCTCATAAGTATATACGATTAAAGGTAGTCAAGGAAGGCAGTCTAAAACTCATATGTGAATGTCCAGAATGGATACAAGGAGCACTGATTTGTCAGATTAGAGAAAAAGAACCCCTATTAAGAGAGTATGGAGTAATGGAAATTACAGTTGGGGAAATCATAGTGGTAAAAAAGAATACTGTGGTTAGTTATATAATCTGTTGTATTTGTTATGTAATCCAATTTATTATTTTAATGCCTTCACATTGTTATGGTAGTCACTAGGGCTGGGAATTGGCTGAGAATCTGAAATTGATTATCACTAGCTTGTTATTGATTGATAATTGATTAAAATCAGCTGAACTAATTAGGCCAATTATGTCACTTAGTACAGGAAACTCCTCCCATTTGATGATCAAAAAAGCTTCCTATCATTTACATATTTGCTGTCGCATGCTTGAAAAGTATGTCTTCTGGAATAATTAGCATAATTGATATCACAGACTTAATTATACAATGAAACACCTATATTAAGGACAGTTAGAAATGTCCCAAACTATGCTTTATAATATACATTCACCCCTGAAACGAGGACACCCATGTAATCAGGACACTTATATTTGTCTCAATGCTGTCTGCAGCAGAGGGGTTCCACTTTAATCGATAATCAGAAGAATTTTCAATATCGATTGATTAATTGATTAATCGATTAATCATCCCCAGCCCTAGTAGTCACTAAATCTTTCTGCAGCATGTATTAATGTTGTTTTTAATTGTATATCAGTATGAATATTAACTATAGTGCTTGAAACAAACGGATAACAATAACTACCACACATACATTTATAATTATATTACCATCACCATGAAAGCAGATTACCTTATCACACTGATCTATGTTCTATTGACATCATTATTTATTTACATGTATATATAACCACCTTTTATTACAGTTTAATTATCCACTCATATACTTTGTTTGTCGTGAATGGTCACATGCACATACATCGTACAATGTATGTGCATGTATCCACACCTTGAACTGGAACCTTGAAAGTCAAAGGAAGATGCCATTCATCCATGAAGTGGCCTGCAGACTGAAGACATTCCTAAAAATGGCAAATGGCATCTTGCTAAGCAAAATAATTATATTTACCTACAATGCTAAAACATTGTGCGCTACAGACATTATATTACTTGAGCTGTAGTCTCAACCAGCATCACTCACTTCACTTGTACTGTATATATACATGCTTTGTCTCAACAACATCTTTTGTGCTATATTTTCCATATTGCACTCAAACAGTTGCTTTAACAATTACGTATACATGAACTTGTTAAGCTAGTAGAGAGAGAGAGAGAGAGTAAGCAGGTGCTTAAACTGATTTGTACTGATATGTTAGTGAATTGAAAGGTGAAGGCTTGAATGATGAAAACATTTTCTTGAAGAAAGTATCATGTATATGAAATACAGTTTCCTTTGGTCAAAGTATCTGTTTGTTTTTGCTGTAATTCATGGGGATTCAGAAGAACAACCACATTTGCCATCATTGTGTGTGCATATCCATGTCAAGGTACCTGCTAGTAATAGATTTTCTTCATTAGAGGAAGTGTTTCAAGGTACCTTAAGTACCCAATAAGGAGTATCGGAGTGCATCTAACTATGCACTATAACTGTCTGTGCCTTGATCAAACCCATGCATCATATTTTAAAATTACATAAGCTATTACTTTTAATTCTACAAGAAACTTTTTTTTTAAATAAAAGAGTATGTAGTATGAGGAGTATTAAAACCGAAAAAAAGTATGAGGACAAGATTGGGATGGTGCCTTGCTTTGGCAACAAATTTAAATACCACTTCCACATAACAACTTGTCGCTTCTTTGTGTTTTGTCTTTACTTTAGCTATATATACTTACGTATGGTTGTTATGTGGGATTATATATAACGTCTTTGAGGTCTATATGCAGTTACATGTACATGTATATATAAGCATGGCAGTAATATATTCTACTGTAATTAAAATAATTTTACACTAACATGTATGTATAATAAAATTAATGTAATTAGTTAGTATTATTGTAGTTATATTATTATTATGTATTTAGAATGTGATATAATACTATTGTTATTGTGTTTCCTTGTAGGAGGTTGTTAGTTCTTTAAAAATGGATTTGGAACCGTTTGCTGAAGTTCAAAAATCTTCTTCATACAAGCTTCATCAAGAGTTAGAAGTAGAGAGAATACAAAAAGACATCCAAAGTAAGAGGGAACACATACAGGATTCTATTTAGAAATGTTCGTTTTGGAGGTGTAGGGGGAGTTAATGTGACTGTGGTGTAACAGTAGTGGGGGACAAGCTTCTAAGCAGCCTCCAGGGGGAGGGGATGTGCCCCTTCTTGCATGAAGCATGGAAGCTGAAAATAATATACCTAACAAGGCTACAGAATGGCTTTACATCTATTTTCAACTAAAACTTCCAAAGTTTTTCTGCAAGTCACGCCATGCATGCAGCTGGAATATTGTTTGTTTAGGCACAATGTAGTATATACTTGTTGCTTAGTGCATGTGAATAATTCTACAATGTTTGGGCAGTTTGTGAGTAGGAGGAGGGGAGCTTTCTCCAACACCCCCCAGAAGACAGAGAATGTATAATATATCAGAGAGTACAATAGTACCCTCTATGTATGGATGGCCCAGAAAACAAATGTCCACCCATACATTTAATTTGCAAGTGATGAGATGAAATCTATACTAATCTCTACTAATATATACAGATAAGTCTTGATAGACACATACCAAGTTTTGATATCAAGTGTTTTTATGACTAATAAGATCATCTAAATGGGCAGAAATCATCACTAAAATGAAGAAATGTTGAGTGGCTAACTGCTAGATTATTCCTCATTATTCTTCATTATTTTTCAGAAAAATGCATCTCTGTGTTTGCGAAGCTATTAAAGTAGTTTTAGCACAAATACAAATTAATAGTACATAATTCTTAGTATAAAAAGCGCAGTGTTAAAATCAATGTGGCTTCAATCGCGTGGATGAAACAGTCATGGTAGAGCCAGCTGGAAGTTGTAGCAGCCACTACTTCAATTGTACTTCATTTGAAGCTGTGATTCGACAGCGATAGGCTTCAAGCAAGATCAGTTGTGTTTCAGTGAACTCTTGCTACCAGATGTCTTCTGAAAGTTGTGAAATGACGAACATGAGTTATAAAAATTGTCATAACTTTAAAACAAAAAGGTTTTAGCAAAAGCCTATCATTTACTTTTGATCCTTGTATGATTTGACGTCTGCTGGTAGTATTTTCATAGTGCCAATGTTCCTAGGTTTGCTGGAATTTTGCCAACAGACAAAATGATTACAGTAACCCTATGTGGGGGTGAGGGTTAATTATATTATCATGCTATATATTTTGTTTCGCTATTCCATGATTCGTGTTCCATATTCCGCATTTTTCAGTATCCCTATCCAATCTTGTTTTTGTGTTTTTTTCTGTTTTGATATCGCTGTTCATATGTTCTTTCATTTTTTGGAAAATGTTTTTTTATTATTCTTGTGTAATATAATTTAAAGTATTTGTCATCTTGTGCCTTGATATGATGAGTGACTTGAAGGATTGGAAATCTAAGCAAGATGGTATTACAGTTATAGTTAATGATATATTTGTATTACATATTATATATGCTACTAGCCCAAGATCCATAGCCTGCCTGGTATTGTTATACTTAATTTACTGTATATGTATACATTACTCAGGTTGTAATGGATATTTTATTATTTAACATCAAAATCAAAACTGCATAGCAAATGAAGAAATATGTTATAGTAATATCTATCCCTTTCCATGGCAATAGGATGCAATGCACTCACAATTTAAAATTATAATCACTAATAGGTCCATCATTATCCTTGGATTTGCCTCCTTTAATAACACTTTCTGAGAAGCAATCCCCTCCTCGCCATGAAGCTATGACTCATATTTTAATGCAAGACTGTGAATATTATTGGGAAGACTTATCCAGGTTAGTGTATATAAGTGAATTGAGACAAACTATTCTCTTATCTACCACCATTGATAAGTAAATAGTAATAAATTCCTTTATTTATAGCTATACAGACAGATTTTTTTAATCAATCAATTATTATACTGCAAAAACAAAATAGTTAAAATAACTAATTTCGTGGTTAGTACAGTTGCAAGCATTTCATAATTAGTTGGTTCAGAATACATACTATAGATACTTTGTACTTATTATAATTGAAGCACTATATGTTTATGGTGCTGCCACTCAGTAAATGCATACTAATGTACATGTAATTGTATCTGGCCATGAAAACGATTTGTAAACCCGCAAAGACAATTTAATTTATACCTTTCAATACTTGGTACACATTATGTTGCAGTAACATACATGCATGTAGCCACAACATCCTCTATGACAATTGACAAACTGAATTGAAATTCGTATGTTATTCCTTGCAACTGTACTAACCAATAAAATGGTTATTTAAACTTATTTAACGATTTAATTTTTGCAGTGTATAGAAGCATTAAAAGTTGCTATTTTATTATTGAACTGGAGTTATAATATGTAATTTCCTTAGCTAAAATAAACATATTATTATAGTAGAAGTATTATAATGAGTATAATAAATACATTGAAACTAGTGTTGTTCCAGTTCTTAAGTACTGGAACTTAAAGTAATTTTAGTACCACCATTTTAATTTTAGTTCCAGTTCTAGAACTAGAATTAGTACTAGAACTAAAACATTTTCTATTTTGGTACTGGAACTAAAAAAAAATTTAGGTAGTACTGGAACTAAAACTAGAACTAAATTCAATGTTCTTAACTGATATTATACTATGCACATACTGTAAATATAACTCACAAAAGAAAAAACAAGAGTTACTTATAAATAATGTTTCGGTTAAATTTGATCAATAAAATATTTGAAACTGAAATTATGCATGGAACTACAATTAAATACGTGGGAACTGGAACTAGAACTAATAAAGTGAAAAAAACAGTTCAAGAACTGGAACTATAACTGGAACTATAATTGAGGGAATTAAAGTTCCAGAACTAGAACTGGAACTATAATTGATGGAATTAAAGTTCTAGAACTAGAACTGGAACTATAATGTGACATAAAAACTAGGGCTGGGCGATAGTAGCAATAGTAGCACTATCGCTGTCGGGTGTTTCACTATCGCGATAGCAATAGTGAGTTTAAGCTATCGCGATAGTACAACCTGTTAATGCACATGCGCAAATGTTACCGAAAGCACATGGTAATAATTAGAAATGCTAATGCGCTTGCTCAATTTATCAAAACCACGTGGTTATAATTACCACGTGTTAATACGCTTGCTATTCCAGCCACATCTGTACCATCAGAAAGAGCATTCAGTCATGGATGTCATATTGTTAATGTGAAGAGATCATGTCTTCTACCAGACAATGTAAAAATGCTAGTTTTTCTGGCCGAAAATTTGCCTTAACTAACAAATATTTATCAGTTGTGTTTTTATTTCAAAATTTCAGCATTTAATTCTGTATTATCATAATAGTTTATTAATATACAGGACATTGCGTTTCACTTTAAAAAAAAAATTCAGTAAATTCAGATATTACCTTTACTATTGTGATAGTATTCACTATCGCGAACATTTATCTAACAGCTATCGTGCTAGTGAAATTTTCACTATCACCCAGCCCTAATAAAAACTGGAACAACACTAATTGAAACATTAGTCATACTGATATGTGATAATATTCTTGTAGTTATTTATATAGTAGAACGTACTATAATGTTATATAAAGATGGCACAGAAAAATAGCCAGCCATACATACTGTATAGCGGGTTATTTTTGTTGGTGAAAATATTCATTAATTTTATATACAGGCTTTAGAATAAATTTTTCCTTGTCTTTTATTTTGGTTTTGCAATCAATCAATATAGCCACACCCATCACACGTGAGCTATATCTATAATTATTACTTTTATCAAGTCACTACTATTCACTAGAAGTAATGGATTCGTTTGAGTTTAGCTGGAGCAGCTTATTATTAACCGTGGAGGGATATTTTCAAAATTAACAGTCATCACTCCCATTGTAGTGAATATAACAATTGCAGTGTTTATTACTCCACCAACTTCACGCATATTCCTTATGATCAGCTGTACCTCGGCATCAATTTTCTCTCCTAACAAAGGAGACTTTCCTCGTTTCTTTTCAGGTAAGGAGATCACATCACTTTCTTTAGAACGTCTTCTCTTCCTTTCTAATTCCTTCCTGTATGCAACCATTCAATCTCGAATTGTAATACCTTTTACCTACTTCTATATACTGCTTAGAAATGTGTGTACTTGCTGACTTCACACCATGCAAGCAATGCATACTTTGCCTTTTGCTCAGGAGTGAATTTCATATAGCTACCTCTCTTCTTATGCTTCTCCTTTTGAATTGCTTTGTCACTGAAGATATACATGTAGCTGATGATGGAACTAGACCACTTAAATCATTCTGTGGGTCCACAGAAGAAGATGGTTTAAAATAGTGATGCAGACATTGTTTACTTTGCCAGCTGGAAAAACGTGTGTGGGAGTGGTTTCAATAATAATTAATTAATTTTTAAACTCAAAGAATAATCATAGACTAAAAATTCGTCCAACTTGGTAGACATATAAAAAAACGAAATTTAGACCAAGCGAAAATAACCCAGCTATACAGTATTGCTTGCTCTCTCTTGTGATTCAGGTTTTATCCTCACATAAGTCAGAGGACTTGTTGTGTCTTTGTACATCTGAAAGCTTATTATTGCGCTCTTTATTGCTTCAAACATGATTAGTGTGCCGAGGAACAAATATAGCCATTGTAATTAAATTTAAGGAAAAAAATTGTGTAAATTAGATTATTAATTAATAACCACCACCCTCTACTTTTAAAGTTGATACATTGTTTTATATCACTGATTGAACATTGGTCAAAATCATGTACCACTGATGCATGACTATTTATTACATGACACCAACGAAATACACTAATATCTTTACTAATATTTGATATACGTGTAGGCTGATGTCACACAATCAATTGTTTCACCATAAAATTTATAAAAATAGTATTGTAACTATATTACCCTATAAAACTAGTATACTTATACAAGCCACAGACTATAATATTTCTGGAGACAGGAAAGTGTACATACAGACAGTTGCTTTAAAGGTTTGCAGTACCAGAATCATGAGTTTATTACTGTTATTCTTGGCAGGGTGAGTGATTCTCCTTGTAAGGTTAATTGTCAACTAGAGCTAGACTGCTCCAAAAATCCTGGTAAAGTTCAGATAATGCCAGATTTGCTCATGGTTATCCCTAATTTGCATTACTATGTTGCAAAAAGTTTTTAATAATTGTTTTTTATCAAGATTGCTAATGAAATTGTGCCAGGATTCTACACTGTCAGTTAATTTTTTTTAATTGTTTTTTTGTCATGTACCCAGAGAAGAAGAACGTAGTAAACTCTCTACCTCACAAAATGGAACCTTCCTTGTCAGAAAGTCACGTTATTCAGTAGCTCCATACTCTCTTGTATTTAGCTACAATGGACAGTTGAAGGGTATTCGTATTATTTATAGCCATGGAAAATATCGAATTTCAAAGATTTCACCTGATTTCAATACAGTTCAAGAATTGATTGAGTATTATCAAACATTTCCTCTTCCAACGCTTGATATCAAACTGGAATACCCAGTCTCAAGATATGAAAAGGTATTCACATATTGATAGGCTCTTTGTTTGTTTGTGTTCAAAAACTGAACACTTTTGTAACTAACTACAGTAACACTGCTCTTCACAACACATGCATATGCACATACAATAGTCTCAATTGTATCACAGCAGCAGTGCTCTAGCGTTTGCAAGTTCTTCAGTATGAGAATGCCCAGTATAAATAGTTAATTATGGCCTGAGTACCTTTTTGAGCTTGCTACAGGTCTGTGCTAACAGTGTCCTGGTGACTGCATATATGTGTACAGTGTTCTGCCCAGGATATTTAGAATGGTGATTGGATTCTACTACGCATTTAGTGCTGTTTATCCAGTATATACTTAATTCTGTCTCAGTAGCCTATATATGTTATATCAGAGAGGTTGTTAATTTATCTAAGAGGTGGTTAATTCATCTGAGAGGTGGTTATTTCCGACCAGTGCCGACCAGTGTGGGCAGAACACTGTGTGTATAATTACGTGTACATGTACATCCTCATTTAGTGCTTTAATATTTCAGTGAACATTGTAAATACATGTAGTACATATTCATTCGTTGTGTACACACATATATGTACTAGTGTTGTTTTAGTATGACAATTATGAGTTATGGTTCCACAATCTTAGTTATAGTTACTGTTAATTAACTAAAACAATTTCAGGCTTACTAAAAGGGTTTTAGTTTTAGTTAAATAACTAAAAGTGCTCAATATTGGCCAATTTTCATTTTAGTTACTTATAGGTATTGCAGTAGACTTGTAATTTAGTTATAGTTTAGTTAACTAAAAGTCACAATGCCTTACTGAAAGGGGTTTTAGTTATAGCTATAGTTAACTAAAACCCCTTTTAGTAAGGCATTGTACATACACACATACACACATACACACATAGATACATGTACATACATAATCAATAAAGGCTATGGTTAATATCCAATCATTGACGAATGATAGACACACAACTACCTGTGTGTTTTGTATGTATCTACTCGCCTGCCCCACTTCAATGTTCTAGGCTTCTAGCTACACCAATTGGGTTAGTGTCATGCAGCTAACAACATTAGGGGCAATATGACTACAAAAGAATGTAGTAAGCATTTCTTATTTTAAAATATTCAGTCTAATTCATATACATGTATATATACACATTGCATATTGTATACCAGTATATTATAATTATAAATATAATGGAGAAAATAGTTGTTTCTATATCACTTTATAATCATAATTAATTTTAATTAATTTTATTATTGAGAAGTTTCTTTCTCTTGACTCAAAACTAACAACCTCTGTATACTGCTCATACATGTACATGTAGCTACTATTCCTCTGTTAACACATAGACTAACATTAATAGTAGAGATGCTTGTAACTACAGTATGTTTGTGACAATTGTTACCACCTAGCATCATATGTTATAATGCCTCTAGGAAGGCTGTATCTGATTTACATTAACCAAGTCTGAGGGCAAGGTTGCTGTAAATCATCATTATTAAACTCATAGCATCTTACACTTAGTGGGCAATCTCAAATTGTTTTCAGGGAAATTAATATCACATTCATTTGATAGCCGTACACGATAAGGTGCTTAATATGGAACTTGAAGCATCACAGCACAATCACTTCTACTTTCATAATGTCATTATGACACAATAATGATTACTGCCTTACAATAAAATGTACGTAATAACAACCAAACATTTAGGATATAAGTATAATTAATTTAGTGTTGTTTTAGTTGACTACTAAAACTAAAACCCCTTTTAGTAAGGTATTGTGACTTTTAGTTAACTAAACTATAACTAAATAACAGTAATAACTAAAATGAAAATTTAAGTTAGTTAACTAAAACTAAAACCCTTTTAGTAAGCTCAATTTAATTTTAGCTATAACTGAGAAACCAGGGACACTATAACTATAACTAAAAGTAGTCAAACTAAAACAACACTAATAATAATGTTACAATTATCAACTTGAAACAATTTATTTTGAAACATGCGTTGTTCTATAACCAAACAGAACAGAACAGAACAAATGGAAAAAGATATACTTTTTGTTTTGTCATAATTATAATTATTATTATACAAATAAAAATATTTTAGTATGATATTCTCAGGTTGATGACACTCCAGACAGTGATGAGGAGGTTATTGATGTAGAAGAAACACTTGCAAAACTTCAGGATGTCTCAAATTTATTTGATGAAAAAAACAACCATTACAATGAGTTGGACAATGAATCTGTACTTATAAAACAGGTAAAATATCCATGATTATTTTTAACAATCAGAATAAACATTAATGGATTTAAATTAGTCATGATTGCAAATATTTTTATCCTCTCAAGTAGTCATGAGGTTGACAATTGATGAATTTTAAATTTTCCATGCAACATTTCATTGTCACAAGCTCTTAATTAATTTATTTATGCATGACAATTAGAACAAGCTCAAGGAATTTCTCAATTCTTTAGCAAGAGACATTGATATAAACAGAATTAATACTACAAAGTATTCTTCATTTTTGATTATTGTAAAGATTCATGAATTGCAACTTATTCCGACATTAATTTTGTCCATTTTTATTTGCATAGGCAAGTGCCATGCCCTTAGGGAATGCCCTTAGAGAATAATTGTCAAAATGGCTGACATTAGAACACTATTATAACGATTGACCATACATCGAAAAAAATAATCTTGAAATACTGTTTCTGGAATCTTTCAATCTTTAAATTTTCTATATTAAAATCACGGCAATACTCAGCAGATATTGAAGCATTCCACATGACCAGATCCCTTAAATAATTGATGATTCCTGCTGGATTTGCACAACTATGATTGCTTTCCCATGGGTATGAACTATAATAATAATAATAATAATATTTTATATTCTTATATAATGTTGAGTGGGTGCATCAAAGGAATGGCCAGATCAGATAAAGCAAGGCAGGTTTTAGTAAATTATATCCCTGTGGTTTCTTAATGCAAACCAAATGAATTTTAACCCTTAGAACACTGATGTCACATATATGTGACATTTGACCCCTATGTGGTTTGGAGTGTGTTCCTAGCACTATGAAGCACTCCAAATGCTTGTAATTGGTGTCAGGGACAAGCCCATGAAAATGACTAATGTTTTTCGGCCGCCCTTTGCCCTAAATAACAAGTACGTGGGGAATTTTATAGGGGGTGTCCTCATTATAGCGGGTTCGAAAGGGGCTCAGCCCCCTCGCTGCACACACAAATTGTGGTTTCAGTGACCTCGCCCACGCACTCTGGTGGGCCCGGGTACCTGAGGCATTTCCCAACAAATCAGCTCTAGTATCTGATTTACAGTAATCGTATTTTACTATAAGCATTGGACTGCTGAGTGGTTGTTAACACAGCGACTGAAATGACTTCTTGTAGGATTGCAGACAATGCTGTAAGTGAAACAGAAAATAGGCATCATCTGTAAGTGAATGAGAATGATAATCAATTCATAAATAAGACTGACGTTTAATAATGAACAAGCCTCATAATTGTGCCTATATATAATTATGGTATAAAAATTGAGCAATTACAATTGTATGATTTCATGTGATATATAACTTACATCAGTATTTATGCTATCTACAAAAAATTTTCACAAATTATTCACCATTCAAAAAAAAACAATGGAAACAAGAATAATAAAAAAAACATTTTCAATAAAAATGGAAGAAGATGTAGGTACGTCAAAACTCAAAAAGTATGCAAACAAGGTTGGGAGGTTCACATAGGACCCCAAATTAAACTTCCATATAACCCTACATACGTACAGCTTAAATACAAGTACATGTATTTTGCTTTATAGCAATATAAGTACTTACATGTATGTAGGGTTATATGGAAATGGTTTGTTTAATTTTTTGGTCCTATGATAACCTCCTGACCTTGTTCGCATACTTGTTGGGTTTTGATGTTCCTGCATCTTTTTCCATTTTAATTGAAAATGTTTTTTTATTCTTGTAATTATATACATGTATAATTATGATAATCTGAAAAGGAACAAATCAGCATAAATAATAATAAAATTAAATGTTTGCTATAGGAGTTTAATGATCTCCCTTTCAGAGTATTTGATTTCATGGATGTTAATAATGCTAATACCCAATAGAGTACCGGTATCAATGTACTTTAGTGTGTAATGAGTCACTAAGGAATAAATGTAGTATTTGTGTCTTATTGAGCTCTCAGGTTTGTCTCCATTGTGGTTATTTTCAACCAGAGATTCCAAAATCCACATTCATACAGTCTCAAGTTGACACTATTAGAACTGTCAACACTAGATGATAAATTATGTATAATATCTATTTTTTGGGTTATAGGAAGTGGGTAGAAGTTCTTCCACTGTTAATGCCCATACAAATGTGTTGGATTTATTAACAGAGCAAATGAAACATCTTACAAACTTCAATCTAGATGCAATAGAAGACTCTGATCGAAGCAAGTATGTTGATTTTTAGTTAACTATAACTAAACCCCTTTTAGTAAGGCATTGCAAGTATGACCAAAATTAGAAATTGGCCAATAATAAAGTACCACGTAAGCTCCCATGGGTGTTTACTCTTCCAGTGGTTAGTTTAACTAAACCCTTTTAGTAAGTCTAATATTATCATTTTAGTTAACTAAAAATAACTATAAACAATTTTTTTTAGAAACCAGGTATACTATAATAAAACAAAGAATAATAGAGTTGTGTAGGAATAATATCATCAGTTGCCTTCCCATTGTGTTAGGCTGTTCCCACAGTGGTACTACAGTTTTTGTAATCATATTGAAACCAAAGCTACACACTCCAAAATGTCGTCATCAATATATATTTGGAAGTTTTGAAATTATAATAATGTACAATTGTCCCACAAACAGTTATATATTTTCTAATCTTTTTTTATCATTACAGGGTCACAGAAAATATGAAACTATTGCAAAGTAAAATAACAGCTGTAAAAAATATTCTTGAGGTGGCTGTTCAACATTGCAAAGAAGCTCAGATTAAATTTCGACAGATTGAGAAGGAAATAAATACTTTAAAACCTGAGTTGATAAGGTTACAGTACGAGAAAGACCTTTATACAAGGTACATGTATGATACATGACAGGGTTTTTTTCAGAGGTGACCCCTAAAGAGGTTCTGCCATCCCTCTGGAGACTTCAAATTATTAAAAAATAATGATGTATAATTATATGAAGGGAATTTTTATGGCCCGTAGGGCCATCCCTATGATTGCTTTTCACAGGGTTTAATGTTTATATATTTGTCCACTTGCACGAGTATGCGTTGTATATGTAGTTAAGGAAGTTGCGTCATTCCCGGGGCTCGGTCAATTGAAGGGCGTGGCGCGTAAAAGAACGCGCGCTTGAGCTCTACATAAGGGTGGGCGATACCCGAAGATTTTAATTCGATACGATACTGATTACTTCATACACCAGTATAATATAATAGTTCCACATTGCATTGACGGGTTTTTTGGACCTATTTCGGCTTCCACTTGGTCCTGGTTGAGGTTCTGTTGCTGCTTCTGCCATGTCAGTACTCAAATCTCAGCTGCACTGTCAGGTGGAGCTGTAGCTGGAGTGGCTAATAAAACCACGTGTTTAGATAATGCGCATGCGCAGAGTATCATTTACGATATCTCGATACTATTTTTGTAATCAATTAGTGATCAATACCGTAAAAGTATCGATTATATCAATACTTTTCGATAGTATCGCCCACCCTTAGTTCTACAGAGTACAGACCAGCAGGAAGAAAGATAAGTTGCTTATGTAGAAACTGGGAACTAATAGCTAGCTATTCTGCCTGAAATATATTCCTAAAGTTCTACAAGGTCCTTTAAAAGGTAAGGAGAGTAAATAATGAAAATAATAACTATAATAGGCTGTTGTGTTTCAGGCATGATAAAGTCAGCCATGATTAATGAATCCTGGACACCACAAAGCAATCATAGGGATACTTTTTTCTCTATATACACTTGTTATGGCTATAATAGTAAGATTTGTTTAAACAACAATTCTTTGTGGCTTTCTGCTAATGACTACAATTTTGTCAAGATCTTCGTTGAGAGTTTATCTGGTGATTCAATAACTATTTTCTTCAAATACAAAAGACAGCTGACCTGAGTGTAGAATTTCTCTCCCACATGATACCATGCACACATTTACTCCCAGGTTTTGCTTGAAAATGTCGTTTCAGTTAACTCAATTATAACACATGTATAACTAAATGTGGTCATTTTTGTAATTTGTAACTACATCAATAATGATTGCTTCTTCGAGAGAACAGATTAATTAAGAGTATAATACTCGTAATAGTATAGAGGAATCACTATTGATATTCCAGAATCACTATCGATATTCCAGCTTGATAATTCTTGTAATTATTCGATTATTGGGTGCTTCTTCATATAACTTTCCTTGCGTTATACCATACATCCTACTGATCCTAGGCTATATCATTGTACGAGTTATATATTCCTGTTTGCATATATAATAACCATACAAACCTACCTAATTTATTATTAATGTCTTTTGTCAGTCAACTTGTTCAAGAAGGTCTCACTCGTGATGAAGTATATGAACTGGTTAAAATTGGAGCTGTCAATGAATTAGATGATACATATATAAAGCTGTATAAAGTCAATACCCTTGAAGAATGGTTTGTGATAATTATTGTCTTCAAATCTACTTTAGTGTTATTCCTCTGTTTGATTTTTTTATATTAGTATTCTTTTCGTTTTTATCTCCCATTTCAATGCATGTTAAAAGTGAGACCACTCCACCTTTATGCTTACCTACATGTATATTTTCAAATATTATAGCTAGTTTTTTCACTTAATTTATTTGCACGTACAACTTCTTGTACAATAATTCAACATCATATAACTATACATTCTCCTTTATTGAGAGAAAGCATGCATGAAACACAACTACACCATTCTGATTCAGTGTCCAGCTTGAAGTAGTACACTGCATTTTAATTTGTCTTTTTATGCTCTATTGTATATAATGTTTCAAATCTATTTCTAAAATAGGGAACAAGGTAAAGAAACTTTGTATGATTATGTATACAATTTCAGGGAAAGCAATCACTCATTAAGGTATTTTAAAAATAGCAATAATTATAAAAACAATTTGCTTCAACAGTAGAATTTATAAATAATTAGATTACCATAAACTATTAAAGTTATACCATAGTATGAATTTCATATGACGAGGTGTCTAAATCAATGTTGTCACTATTATGCAGTATATATAAATATCCAACTACCTATTAGTCACTAAACTTGTGAATAACTGGCAAATATGTGCTCAAATTAAAATTCTCTGCCACAAAATTAGTTAGTTAGACCACCTTGAAATTTATAATAGAGTAACCCAGGCCTACTCTGCATCCTAGTCTTTTCAGTCACCATTTTCTATCTACATAAATCAACCCATCCACAACACAATGAACACAAAAAAAAAACAATTTGTATAATAATTTAGAATAATCACTTTTGAGAGAAAGTATGCATGAAGCACAAAATGATAAATGTCAACTGCACAATTCTCATTCAATGTCTGGTTGTGCATTTACATTTTAATTTGTCTTATATGTAAATAATCATAATTTTACAATTCTTTTTCTACAATAGAAAACAAACTTCGTATGATTATGTATACAATTTCGTGGAAGATCACTCATTAAGGTAAATTAAAAATAGCAATAAACAAGAAACATTCATGCAGGATCATTGCATGTCCTCCAAGCTAGGAACATGTTATGTGAACCATCCCCACCCTCGCCTGGTGTGTTATATACCTCCATGCAACCTAGCCCTGAGTCTTTTCCATTCTGTTGTCATATGTCGATCAATGCTGCTGTGTACATAGTGTAGGGTTCACCTTGTATAATAATTTAGTTTTGTACCCATTGGTGGGTGGCTCCTAGCGTTCACATCAAGTGTGAAGCTTGCTCATGGTCATCCCAATAGGTCTCCCTTGGTGGTGACAATGATCATAAAATGCACATGTTTCTCATATGATTGTTTCCACTAATGGGTAATCATTCTATTTGTCACATACCATTACATATATAGCCTAGGAAGTTGTATCATTCTGAGGCTAAGTCAATTAATGGATGTGGCACATAAGAACATGCACATGAGCTATTAACAACCACCGGGAAGAAAGCAACCTATAGAAACTGTAACTAATAGTTGTTCGATATAACTGAAATATATGTACACTACTAAAGATATATACAAGAACTGAAGGAAGTGCAAATAACCGTAATAAGGTTAGGTTTCAGTCATAAATTGACAAAAAAAATCTATGGGCATATCAAAAATGTGGAACAGAGTGCTAAAACTGAATAATCACTATTTTAAATAAATTATAATTATAAATAATTATAAAAAATAACTTAATAACCAAAGGCTGTAACAACACACAAGTCTAAAACTAATATAATTTCATATACCGTATAGCAGGAATTATTGGCGAAGGAGAAAGTTTGGTGAATTGGCAAATTAGAAAAATTCGCCAAATTAAATTGCAACCACATTTTACAACAATACACCACACCTACTACACATGTGTCATAATTTCAGTTAGTATAGAAGAATGTGCAGATGTCAATGTATGCATATTTTCAGAGAGAAGCGAAAGACTTGCTTTTACCTCCTGGATCTTGTTTATTATAGCATTCCAAATATGCTGCAAAATGCAGTATCACTTTATAACACTCTCAAGAATATAGACACAGGTATAAGCATAACCTCATGAATTAACTCGGACTCCATTTTTCTCAATATCTGTCTATGATGATTAGATGTGGGTGTATATCAAACTATGCATGTGAAATTCGCCAAAATTAATTTCGCCAACATGTTGATTTGGGCATTTTTATTATGAAAATTATTATTAGGAGTGTGTGCTCAAGTATACACATTCAGTGTATTATATATACACTGTTACCATGGCAACCGTTTGCATATACTCCATTTCGAATTGTTAATTCATAGTATATAAACATGTTTAGTTGGTGTATATGTCAGATAACTTGACACCTTATCTCCTAACCATAGTTTATATACTGCATAATTATAACTTTATGTAATAGTTATAGCACAAGTAGGCATGTTATATTTCATAGATTTCCGGAAAGACAAAACCTTTGTAGATGTCTGTTGCTTCTACCTTTCTTTGAAGAAGGTAGGCACTGTTTACTTGTAATCGGCAGGTTTTATCTCACCACAGGGTGTAATATCTGATTTGTAAACCTGTGGTTTACTTTGACGTTTCACGGTATCAGGATATATATAATTATTATATAATTATATATATATATATATATATATATATATATATATATATATATATATATATATATATATATATATATATATATATATATATATATATATATATATATATATCTATATTTATATATAACACAGTAACAAAATTGATACAGTACTAGACTAAGTCTCCAAGTACCATGTATATGTTTCTAAGGGTTCTACAGTACTGGTGCATTCATTTTATATGTATTGTCTGCAGGGTTAGTTCTGGAACCACATCTGAAGATCTACAGTTACCAATTGTACCACCTCGTACTACTTCTTTACCACGAAATATTCAACTTACTTCAACTCCATCTATAACGAACACTTCCGAAGTTAGTTTAACTGACATATATTTACCCAATTCATAGCTATTCATGCAAATTTATAATAATGTGTTTGTATTTCTCCTTAAATTGTACCTTTAAGAATAGGTGCATAATTATATTTGCTTTGCAATGATTCGTCTCAAATGCACAAAATTAATGCCTTATTCCCAGAGGAGACTCAGTCAATTAATGAGTATGTCACGTAAAAGAAAGCATGCTTTACAGATCAGCAGCTGTTACTGCTGATGTCACTGCAGCCATGATTAAACGTAGTCTCATGATCATTATACATGGTTCTCTGAAAGTCTTCAAACCTCTTCATGGGGAAAGGTAGCACAACCATTAGACTACCAAACTGACAATGAAAAGGTTTCTTGTTACTCAGTTCAATGAGAGGAATTTGCACTAGTATTAAATAACATCCGGCTGATTCAAAATTCACACAAAAAACCTCACAATCATTGCATTTCAAATATTATTTTTCAATGTTTTATTATCCCTGTACTGATCATTTTGATTGAAAATGTTTGTTTTTTTTATAGCCCACAGTGCCATCTTCACATTCATATTGTATACATTGGGAAGTAGCATCATTCGAGGTACTCAGTCAATTAATGGTTGTAAAAGATTACCTGCCGGTCTCCTCAGTCTGCTTAGTCTGCTTTTTAAGCACCTGTTTGTTCACGTGCCATGCCCATTATTGATTGACTGGGCCCCTCCCCCAGAATAATGCAAATTCCTTAACAACGTATAGTATGTATAACGTGTATGTGACACAAGATTATAAATATGTAATTATACATACAATGAAAGCATTCATATAGGTATAAAAATGCTTTGTATATAGTGACGTAGACTTGGATAACATTTTATTGAATAGTTACAGCCACTTGAGGAACATGGAAGAGAACTATCTATGGCAGTCCAAAATTCATCTAATTCTTCCCTTGTTGAAGTAAAGCACTTAAGCATATAAGCACAACATCTTCACCTTCACAAGGGATAGCCTGCCAGATCACCACACCCTAAATATATTGCCTTGTCAATAACGCTCTGCCCA
The DNA here is from genome assembly GCA_947044365.1 of Petrosia ficiformis. NCBI lineage: Eukaryota > Metazoa > Porifera > Demospongiae > Haplosclerida > Petrosiidae > Petrosia > Petrosia ficiformis. Next base: position 13,869,076 of record OX345636.1, on the reverse strand, counting down.
CAGCTGTCAACCATAATTTTAGTTGTATTGCTTGAAACGACTTTCTTTCCCAAGCAAAATAGAATAGCAAGGTATGCTTCATGAAATGGATTATGAAACTGGCAAAATGACTGACAGTAGTTGAAACATAACACTATAGTAATAGTTCAGAATATTGAAAATACGTTCCTTCATACAGAAATCTCCACATCATGATTCCAGCTTGTGGTATGTGGATTATGACAGGTCAGTGTTAACATAATTATAATTGTAGGTGTTTATTTTTAGACCACTCACCTATTGAAAAAAGGGATGTTTAGTTTAATTGAATTTCATACAATTTATTCAAATTTAGTGCTAACTAATTTTAAAACATCACAATCACAAGCCATAAAGAAATGTGGTGAATGAACTTTAGATACCAATGCATATCATTCCTTTGATGTCATTCAAAATGCCAAGACATTTGAGTAAAGTTATTGAATTGAGTAGCTAATCTTGTTGTTATATACATGTTACTTATCTATAGAGCATTTACTAAACAATGGAAATAGTTCTAACTAATCACTAATGATACCAAAATGTTTCTGTTACCTCAATGACCAATACTTGGTATCTATACTTCCGCTTCCTTTTTGTATAGAGATCAAGCAGAAGCCGCCTTAATAGGAGATCCAGATGGTACATTTTTATGTAGACCAGCACCAAGAAAAGAAACTGCAAAAGGAGGATTACATGTTCATACAGTGTCTGTTGTAGAGTGAGTATATATGATCATTAAGTTCAATGCTGTTTCTTATGTGATGTGAATCAATGATCTGTACAAGGCTTGCCTCCCATAATGTATGCTCCCAATTTGTCTACTGTCATTGATCAAAACAATTGATTTAAAAAAAATAATAATTTAATTGCTCCACAATTGGCATCTTTGCTTATTCTCTGATCTGTCAACACATTTCCAGCCTTCTCTTACTCATAAATTAATTGTATACTGGTAGTCTCATAGCCAGCCCTGTTTGTGCATAGGAAAAGCTGAGTATGTGAGACTCATATACTGGTAGCCTCAATTCCATAACAAATTTTAGTTTTATAAATTCTGCCTATCATTTTTTTTTGAGTTTTGAATAGAATAGACAATGTAAATGGAATTTTGCAACATTCCTGTATCAAACTTGTAATAATTTTTAAGTATTCTCATATCGAATGCTGCCATATAGTTCACTGCAGTATCCTTCTCTTTCAGTAACAATTTGGTTAAGCACATGAAGGTAATAAAACATGAAGGTTTATTTGGATTTTCTGTTCCTTGTCATTTCACTTCTCTGGAAGATCTGGTGATATACTACTCAAAGAACAGCTTAAATGATGCAAATCCAACACTCACTACTACATTAGCTCATCCTAAGTTTCATATTTTGTGATTTTTCATGTCTCTTGTTTTTAGTTTTTACTGTATAATTTATATTTTGAGACTATTATTTTCAATCGCAAATTTTTAACATTATTCTATATTGTATACATGTTTCAATAAAATATGTACATACTTTATTAATATGATGTTAATTCCAGGTTTGAAGGTCTGTAAATGCCTTTGCAAGTATGTAACAATGAACCCTAATGGTCATTTCAAACAGACTAACATAAAGCCTGAGGCCAGCGCCTAGAGAAGATATTACAGCTTTCTAAATCAAGTGATCATCCAAATGTGCTATTATTATTCTAAGCCTGCATACACTAACACATGCATCATTCTAAGACTCAATGTTGGTACGTTTGTTATGATATTATTATAGCGACAGTGGATTGTATACGTAGAATGTGATTCAATGATTATGCATAGGGCTATAGTTGCTCTAAATTTTAACTATGCAAATAGTCTTATCTCCACAGTATTATTATGACTCGAATTTAGAATGTAATAGTATGCATGTACATTCCAATGACTATTCTTTCTCCAAGTATAATTATAATAGATTCTATAATAATTATAATATAATTATGTACAGCGTGAATGAATATTTCACTAAATAATTTAATCTCTTCTGGAATGTACAGATAACACAATGTAATATCGGACATGTCCTTGTTGCTTGAAAAGATTCTGCAGGAATATGAAACAGTGATTGTTGAAGATAAGCATGTAAGTATTTCTCATACTCCAAGAGTGCTTCTTTATCTTCATCAGTTCCAAACTAAAAGTTTAACTACATTTTTATCTTCAGATATTGAGAAAAATGACAGCTTCAACCTTTTTCTGATCACAATTTCATCACTTGTTTCATAGCTTGTAGGGCTGCACTAAGTAGTGTAGAACTTCAGATAATTATGTGTAGTGTCTTATTATTCATATAGTAATTATTATAACAATTAAACTTGTTATTAATAATTATACATAACTATACATAAGTGACATTCAAATAAATTATGTACTATATATAGTACTGAATAATGATGACAAGTTCATTAACTATATAAATTGTTTGCATAACAGATAAAAAAACAAACTGTTAATCCTGATCAGCTGATTTTATTTGCACATATAGAGTGATACCCACTTCACTTTTTTTGTGACTCAAGGTCTAACGATAAATCACAAACTCTAACCTAATGAGAAGCAAAATGAGGTATTTTGTATATCATCTCATTATGAAGGCATGATGAAGAGTAAATCCAGATATTATAACCTTACTAATATAAATGTCAAATCAGGAAGGGACATACCCTACTATTGTAGCTTTACATTACTACATGTGGCAGCTCCAAACGTACTCTCAACAGTCATGAATTTATACTGAGTCATCATGCAACGTGAGAGTAATTAAATGACAATTTAAGATGTACTTTACTTTAAAACGTTGCTTCTGTCAGTTACCAACACATTAATCAACTGCTTGATGTATTGCTAAAGTGCCAAGTGGCATGCTTATAATTATTGTACAGTCAATCTTGCAATTACTTTTACAAAATGATTACATGTAATCATAGATCAAGTGTCCATAGCCATGTGTAAGACTATTTTACTCAATGATAGTAATGTCAGTGCCCAATGATACACCCACTCATAGTAACTACAAGTATAACCAACAATAACCTATTATTGCGACTAGATTTAGAATGTAATTACATGCATTTATATTCAAATGACCAATACGCTTTTTCAAAATATGATTATATAACATAAATTACTATGTACATCAGAATTATTGAATACAATCATTTACAAACTGCTGCAGATGTGATGATGAGTGGATATTAACTAAATTGTCTATATATATATATATATACCACATGACAAAACAGGCTGTTACAATTAGCTGATTCCATTTCTACGGTCAGTCATATATATGTGCTCTTCCATTTCATTAGTGACTAACTCAACTCAGTGATGATTAGCATCAGTTGCAGTGACTAACTCAACTCAGTGATGATTAGCATCAGTTGCAGTGACTAACTCAACTCAGTGATGATTAGCATCAGTTGCAGTGACTAACTAAACTCAGTGATGATTAGCATCAGTTGCAGTGACTAACTAAACTCAGTGATGATTAGCATCAGTTGCAGTGACTAACTAAACTCAGTGATGATTAGCATCAGTTGCAGTGACTAACTAAACTCAGTGATGATTAGCATCAGTTGCAGTGACTAACTCAACTCAGTGATGATTAGCATCAGTTGCAGTGACTAACTAAACTCAGTGATGATTAGCATCAGTTGCAGTGACTAACTAAACTCAGTGATGATTAGCATCAGTTGCAGTGAACTGAATGATGGAGTAAAATAGAAAATCTTAGTTTTGTATAATAGAGAATTAAAAATGAATTCTGTGATGCCAGTTAATTATAATTATAGTAACTATGTAATGTATGCCTATATAAAGCTGTAGACTGTCTTGCTTATTTTAGTCTGTCCTAATTACTTTTCCATTCACACTCATAAAAATTCCAAACCTTAATAATCACAGATTAAGTGTCAGACTATTAAAATCCATTGTTCTAAAAGCTCTAACAGACTATTAGTACAACTCTTCAGTTTCCTTCCTTGTCTAGGCCTTGATTTGACGCTCACTGATTCAGAATTGATAGCGAATTTGAAACCACTGTCTTCTATGATTGTAACTCCATTACTACTAGTGATTACTGTTAAATAATAAAAGATACATGATTATTACATAACTACATTATATTAATTTCATTGCACAAAGGTAATGTCACCTTGATAGCTATGTTCAATTATTGTTTAAGTGTTGATATATAACCTGAGTCATCATCATATAGCAGCATTTAAATAAACATTTCACACTATACATACATACATACATACATACATTACATACATACATACTTACATTACATACATACATATATACACACATACATAACATACATACATACATAACATACATACGTATGTACATACATACAAACCTACATAATTATTACATAATGCATGTTATAATTATCCACATACACACACACACACATAACAGTTGCAACCATGATTACATGCATACAGACATGTACATATACAAAACCACATATATAGTAACTATTATGAATACAATTGTAAATGTAATTAATAAGCTAATTCAGAATGATGTATAAGCACATTGCATATTGGTATGGCAATTGTGGCTGTAAATGGATTGCACAGTGTTAATTACCACTGTAATTTCCATTGACAATTTCTATACTTTCAAATTCCTCTTCATTTTCCACATAATCCTAAGAACAAGATAACATTATAAACATAATTAAAATTAATGATGATGTAGTTACCGAGTATAATTCTTCATTCAGTGGTGTAGGTAGTTTGAATTCTGAAGGCCTGAGAAAACAAAACAGTAATTTATTATAATATTATATGCACTCAATCAAGTTGACGAATACTTACAGTATATCTTCTAAATCCACAGTCAACTTGAATTCATTTGTGGATAAATTTGGTATTATGCCTTGCTGTAAGATGAAGTTAGACTGGTACAATGCAGTGGGGATACTAAATACCAGTTCAACACATCCTAATCGATACATGCACAAATTGAGATTTTTGTGCTCAATCCCTAAATAGTTCGCAAGATTTTTTTCTATATGTAATACATTTTCACAAGATATATTCATTTGTTCAACAATCTCATCTGGAAGTTTCAGGTAACACAATGTAATATCGGACGTGTCAATATTGCTAAAGTATTCTGCAGGAATATGAAACAGTGATCGTTGAAGATAAGCATGTAAGTCTTTCTCATACTCCAACAGTGCTTCTTTATCTTCATCAGTTCCAAAATGATTAACTACATCTTGTAGAACTTTGATGTTAAACCATGATGAAGCTTCTGTGATGATATCTGTTATATCATTGGTAGATTTAAATTGAAAACAGCAAAACTCTGAAATGTAGACTGCAAGATGTTTAGGGTCCACTATCTTCTCTAGAGATATGGTAATCCTATAACGGAGGTATGCAAACTTTTTTATAATTTTGTAATGTTTTTTTTCAAATTCTGAGGCATCTATTCTTTCGGTGTTTAATTTAGGAAACTTTAGACATTCAGATTCACAGTTGCGACCTTTTTCTACATAATCAATGATTAGATCAATCACCTTTTCGTCATTTGTCTTTTGGAATATTTCAACAAGTGCCAGATAAGTAGCTTCTGGACCTTTTCTCTCTCTCCATTTGAAAAGCATATCCAAGTTTACTGAGAGATGAGAAATGTTGTTATTAGCACAACAATCTCGTATTTCATCACAATCGAATTCAGGAGCAAAATAAGATAGATAATTTAATGGATGAATTCTTCCACTAATACAAAGAAGAATATTATGATCACATCTTCTTTTCAGCTCCTCTGTTATCTATAATAAAGTATAAATATAGTTATAAATATATCTCTAATTAGATGCAAGGTTGATTGCATAAGGCTTTTGCAAACCGTTATTATGAGATGCATGCAGGCACAAGAGAATTAGAAACAAAGGTACTGACAAAAATTGGAAATCAGACTAGGAATCAAACCCAAGACCTTCTGATTATTGTTCAACAGCTTAAACCAGTTAAACCGGTCTTTGAGAGAGTAAGAAACAGCTGGGTTTGAAGTAAGCTTTGGGATTAGTACAATTCTACATTCCTCTGCCATCAATGAGTCTGGTGGCTCAGATGGTAAGAGTGCATGCCTAACTATATAGATATCAGAAGGTATTGGGTTCGATCCTTTATTATGAAGCCATTTGTAAGTTATTACATGTATAACCATTAATTCTGTCAGTCCTTTATAACTGTATAATCTATAGCTATATATAATCATGAATTTAAATAATTTAATTTTCAAAGTAAAGCAAGACAGTTGTCATATAAAAGATGATAATGATGTTTCTATACCTGGCATTAGCGAAAGTCCTAACTTTTTTCTCATTTTGGCTGCAGTAAGCCTATCAATACATTCCACTTTAGATAAAAACTGATCCCAAGTAATAGGAATAGAACTGTTTCTTAAAAACTCATCCACTGATTCTTCAAGAGCTGTTTCACAATCAATAACTTCAGTGGCAATTTGTCTTCTTAGCCGCTGTCTCTCGTCAAGGGAAATGTCCAGATTTCTTGCTAGGTTTTCCCATCTTGAGTGAAAAGGAAACTGACATTCCTTTAAAAGTTTCCATGTATTATTGGCAGTGAGATCTGTGAAATACATATGTGATATATTAATTAATAACATGCATTGATTTTACCTTTGTGTGCCCAATCAGTTTGAGATGATACTTTTTGTACAAGCAAAAAATCTATATATAAAAGTAGAAGAAATAATGTTATCAAAAATGCAAAATCTATGTAGCTGTTCATGAACCATAGCAATATTTCAACAAGCATAGTGAAACATTTACCTGACTCTTCATCTTCTACAGCATTATATGTATCATCTGCAACCAATAAGACTACATGACTAATAAGATTTTTGGTCTAAGAATTAGCTATACCTTCTGACTGCAGTGGCGTATCTAAAACACTGGGTTCAGTAGGGCACGAAGAACTAAGCGGCGAGCGAAGCGAGGCGAAAATGTTTTTCGACTCATTAATTATTCATAAGGGGTGTGGTTTTACGAATATAAATGACCTTAAAGTCAGCTGTTTACTCATGGTGGTGTTAATTATTACGAGTTAAACAAGTGTATAAAGAGAAAAAAAACATCCCTATGATTGCTTTACAAATTTAAGTAAAGATATGACTGCTTTGTGGTGTGCAGAATTCAGTAATCATGGCTGACTTTATCAAGCATGAAAGACAACAGCTTATTATAGTTATTATTTTGATTATCTACTCTCCTTACCTTTCAAAGGACCTTGTAGAACTTTAGGAATATATTTCAGGCAGAATAGCTAGCTATTAGTTCCAGTTTCTACGTAAGCTCAACAGCTTTCTTTCTGCTGGTGTGTAGAGCTTGATCGCGCGTTCGTTTACGCGCCACGCCCATTAATTGACCGAGCCCCCCGGGAATGACGCAACTTCCTTAACTACGTATACAACGCATAGTCGCGCAAGTGACACAAACATATATAATTATATACATTAAACCCCGTGGAAAGCAATTATAGGGACCGGATGGCCCTACGGGCCATAAAAATTATTTAATAACTAGCTAGATCTAGTCGAGTCTATTAAAAGCTAATTTTAACCCGTTGTAGATAGTTTGCTAACTTGCTGTGATCATAGATGAGCCTGGTCAGGTCAGAGAAATTTAGTAACTACTCACAGGTCAGTACTTTCTAAAATACTACCTGCCTTGTAAAGAAAGAATCACTGGCACTAAGTATTATAGATAGGGCCTCAGGACCTGTGCCCTGCTAGACATGGGCCCTAAATATTTTTGGCAGGGCCTGTGCCCTGCCAGGCCCTGCTGTAGATACGCCACTGTCTGACTGTGGTAGAGTATTCTCAATGGCAGTGCTGTTGTTCATGTTACGACTTTTGCTGTTTCCCATAATTAGCATTAATGGTATCCTTCTGAAAAATAAATGGAATAGCTAAGTGATGTTTTAATGACCACATTAAATATGAAGGATTTTTTTTCTATACTCACCTGGTTTTATGACAAATAAAATGCAAATCTTCGCAGGTATAAATGCGTACTAGTCATGTGATGAATCAGAGTGTTCATAGCACATATCCTGTTGAATTGGTTCACATAAAAGGAATGTGCAATTTTGATTATTACACTCAATGAATATAAATTTTATTGTTTAAAGATATGTATTATGAATTGTTACGTGCACATGCAGCTGGCCAGCTGTCTCTGACTTCAGTGAAAATTTGCAAACTTGTCAACCCTTGTATCTATATCAGCATTGTTATGACCTTTCAATTTAGCTGTACATACATGTACAAAAGAATAATCAGTAGCCATGTTCTGCTCACATTTGGTTGGCACTGGTCGGGATTAACCACCTCTCAGATAATATGTATAATAGGCTACTGATTAAGTATATACTGGATAAACAGGAATTGGTATAGGAAACATTGTTTTGTACTTTAAAAAAAGTATATTATTCATACACATACTTCTACATAAGTACTATTGATCCTGCAAGCTGCAACCATTATGTAAACTGACAGAATTAATTAGGCTGTTCTAGAGGCTATAGGCAAGCCCCTCACCAAACCTAACACACATGATTACAAGATTACAATTATAATTATTCTTGTTCAAAGTTAATTACAAAAAAAAAACATTCTCGTAGAGAAAACAACAATAATTTATACAACAGACAACAATATAATATTAAGCTGTTACAAACAGCACATATGTTATACAAGTCTCAAGTTGATTATTGTTCCACATTACCGAAAGAATAGCTTAAACTTGCATCTGGATCTGTGATTAAAAGCAAGCATTCCATAATATATATTACAATATTATCATCTGGGAATACTGCATTGTAGTGATTGTATGTTAATTCATTATTATGACAAATATTTTTTGTAGGCTTGCACCTACAAAGCAATTTGCATATACAAGCTATACACCTGTATTTCATAATCCAAATTGCCTACAATTACTCAGATTCAATCTGTGAAATAACCAACTTTACAATCATTCACAGCATGAATAGGCATAGTGTTAATTGTTTGTGTGCCATTTCGTTTTAACAATGGGATACATTCAGCCAAATTGTTAATGAGCATATAGCTTTGTCATCATTCAGCTGCACATATCCTAAAGTATCCAGACCATATATGTGCAGTAAACGTTCACAAATATTGTGTATATATGCAATGTACAGGCAATGCAGTTGCCTATACCAATACTCTCCCTATATCTTTAATATAAAGGCATTTAGATACCTATACTAGTATGAATAAAACCCTAATTAACCTTTTCTATATACAATGTCAGTCAATTATTACATACCAGTTTTTGATCCTGTGCTTGTAGTTAAAGATTGACTTTCATCAGAATTTTGCTGTATGAACACAATTAACAATAATTATAGTATCTAGCATATGTTTGATATTACCTGAAATAACTTCTCATCTCTATCATGTGTGCAAGGTACTCTGTAATTACATAGAGAATGAATGATTTTTTTTCAAGTGACTAGAATAATATCTAAGTTTACTTTATTTGTATCTCATTATGTAAGATACAAGTAATGCAAGATAGACTGTTTGAATTCTTTACATTATAGTAGCCAAAGTAAAACCATGCACTGATTATTATACATAAACTCACAATATGCTGTCAGGATCAGTACTGAACTTGTACTCTTCCTTTGTTTGATCCCATATGATGTATAGAGTTTCAGATTTACTGTAATCAAATAGAGGCATTTGTGTGCTGAACACCAGTTCAATACAACCCAATCGATATTCACAAAATGAAAGGCTATGGGAGTGAATTTGTAATCGATGAGCAAGATCTCGTTTGATCTTTTGCACATCACACCCGGATAGGTTAGCTGGACCCTCCTCGTAATCTGGTACTTTCAAGACAAACATAGTTTGTTTTTTAGAGTCATATTGCTGTATAGGGTTTGGTATCTCAATTAAAGATTGCTTGAGATAGGCACTCAGCTCGTTCTTATAGTTCTCAAGTCCTTCTTTTTCTTCTTCTCCCCCAAATTCTTCAATTATTGCCTCATATAAACCAAAATCGAAATATGATTGGAGCTTGTATAAGGCCAGGAAGATGTCATCCAAGTTTTTTGCACGATCTATTTCTTTACATATTCCAACAATCCCCAACAAGTAAAACTTCAAGTGACTGGGATCAATATTGCGTTTTAATAGTGACTCCCTTGCTTTGACCACAATAGATGAAAACTTTTTCCTTATTTTCATGTTATAATCCTCTAGTTGGTGTAATTCTGTTTCGTTCATTTTAATTGGGAAATCCATTTCTTCCAAAACAATATTCGCTGGTTCCTCAACATTTTCTTGTATAAAGCAAGCCACGTCATCCTTCTCCATTTCATGGAAAATACAAATAAGAGAATGATAAGTAGCATGTCGACCATTCCTTTCTCTCCACTTCCATAACATTTCACGAATCTTGTCACCATTACAAAGCGAGGAGGTTTTTTCTATATCTTCAATATCAGCTGTGGTTATGAAAAATGGTGCCACAGCTGTGAAATCAGGTATTCTGAAGCCAAGTTCTGTCAACAGGTTGTCGTCACATCTTCTTTGTAATCTAACTCGACACTCTAAAAATATTTGATGTAGTACAGTAATGTTAATGTCACACAAATTACCTTATAGTGATTATAAATTTATAATGCATATACACATAGAAGGACACAGTGATGAGAAACATAATGGAATATTTTCACCTTCTGATATCATTCCAAGCATTTTCCTCATACATTTTGCAGTTCTTTTCTCATAAAAGTGAACTGCTGATATCAGCTTCTGCCATGTTGGATGATCACCATTTAAAATCCAAACGTCAAGCAACTCCTCTAAGGCTCCAGTATAATCGCTATCTATAACAATTTTTTTTCTCTGTTTTGTCCTCTCATCTTTCGGAACTTTAAGTCTTCTTGTCAACATCTCCCAGTTTTTACTAATCTGGAATTTACAATCTTCCAAAAGTTTAACTGCATTAGTTGCAGTGAGATCTACAAATTAAAAAAGGTACTATATCATGTGATAGTAGTTGCTTGATCAACTCGTTACATTATCATTTTGAATTTGTTGAAAATGCTAACTGAAATAAAACTTGAAATGTTAACTGTGGACAGATGCATACTCATCATTAGCCTACTACCCAGATTGCAGAGAAAAAGAGCCTGGATTCAGCTACATAGGCACATGCAATAATTAGCATGCAGAATGACATGTACTCAGTAAAGGGTAAATCAGTTTGTAATACATAATAGCACACCTAAACTTGGCCAAGATCTGCTCCTGGTTTAGAACAAGATCAGGAGATGCAAGGGAAAGGCCTGTTTTGTCATATTGATTAATACCCAGTCTAGCTAAACTGAAACAGATAATTTATGGTCCCCCAGATATCTGGGATATTAAAATGTTAATTAGTGCATGTGTAAACAGTTAAATCCAGGCTCTATTTCTCCAACAAGGCTAATTCATCATATATTACACAGTATACAAATTTTTACCTTGTAAAGGATAAATGCAACTAAAATTTGGCATTCCAATATCTGCACCAAAAGGAGGTGGGCTGTGCATGGTCAGATGATCTATTGTGTACGTGTATAAACCATATATATAATAACTATGATGTCAGGTATGAATGAGTAATAATTATACTACAGATTATGATACTCTTGTTGAGTTTCTCACCTATTTCTGGAATCTTGTTATCATTACTTTGTGATGTTCTAGAAGTAGAGGTGGTTTCTGGTAATTGTTGATCTTCTTCATGTGAGTATATATAATTATATAGAGTCTACAAATCTCCCTCATGGATATCAAATAAAGCTTACCTGTTTGTGAGTCATCCGTTTCTGTGTCATTAGATCCTCCTTCAGTAAATACATCTATGATAAAGAAACAGTTGTAACATTAAAAGACAATGTATACTCAACCATATTCAGGCCACATTTATTCCTTAACACTGCATTTCTGTCTCTTTTTGTGCCTCGTATACACTTTATGGTAATACTTATTACTATAATTCTATCATGATCAATTAAAAATCATCTCTGATGACCTGTTGAAGTTATTGTTTAAAACTCCCACTATAATATTATGTAATATTTATGCTAGCAATGCTAAAATAGTTATGTCATTACTTCCAATTTATTGTTTCAAAATGCTGATTAACAGTAACCAGCATACTGTAAGGTATGAAGGGCATGTACATATATGGCTACATGTTGATCTTTTATGTCCAAACATGCATTATATAGTTGGATGCATGCATATTAGTATCGATACTATATAATGCATAATACTATATACATGCACATTGTGATATATCTATTAAGGTTCTCACCCATTTCTGGAATATTGTTGCCATTGCTTTGTGATGTTTTAAAACTAGTAGTGGCTTCTAGTAATTGTTCATTTCCTATATACATGTATAAAACTCATGTAATAACAATTATACTACAGATTATGATACTCTTGTTGCAATTGAGTTTCTCACCTATTTCTGGAATCATGTTATCACTACTTTTTGATGTCCTACAATTAGTGGTGGCTTCTAGTGATTGTTGTTCTTCTTCATGTGAGTATGATCATATAGAGTCTATAAATCTCCCTCATGAATGTCAAATAAACTTTACCTGTTTGTGAGTCATCTGTTTCTGTGTCATTAGATCCTTCTTCAGTATGTATATTGCCATCTATGATAAAGAAACAGTTGAATTTGTTACAGCCATGTAGTTGTAATACTAACAACCAAATGGTTAATCAAACACATTAATATTTAGACTTATTAATTTTGTTAATGCTGTGTTTTTTCCTTTTTTTTGATAACGTACTATTCAAATTTGTTATAATTATAACATGACTCTCAATTAAAAGTGTCAATCATCATCATAATATTATTTTTGATGACCTATTCACCTTATTGTTTAAAACTCACACTAAAATAATATTATTATGTTAACAATTATTATAGTTTATTATCTGATTAAATCAGAAGTGAAGTAACTTGAAATATAAACTGGAAGGTATGTGAGCTGTGGACATGTATGGCTGCAGGTTAATCTGTTATATCATGCCCAAAATGCAGTATATAGTATATTAGTATAATGCTATACAGATAATGATACTTCATTGTATATCTGATAAGGTTCTCACCTATTTCTGGAATGTGACAGTTGTTGACATTACTTTGTAAAGTTCTGAAACTAGTAGTGGCTTCTAGCAAATGTTCATTTCCTTTATTTGAGTACAAAGCCTATATGTCTCCCTCTCACGAATGTTAAATAAAGCTTACCTATTTCTGAGCCATTAGCTTCGGTGTCATTAGTTTCTACTTGACTATGTATGTGGAAAAAAAATTGAGTTTGTAACAACTACAACTAGCTATAGTGTCAAAACCAACACTGAGGCAAGATGTTATCACTTTGAATGCCTACCACCTGAAGAAAAGACCCCATTCATTTGTTATTAATTTTATGTCTATCAGCACTTTGTCACAAAATTTGCAAATTTCTTAATTAAAAACCACGAATAATTATTAACTATGATATAAGACGAATTACATTCACTGACATTTCTGACAGTCATATTTAAGGGTCAGTCATGCATGTTTTAATTTTTTTACATCTGTTGAAGTTTGTACTTAATAGTACAAGTGAATGAATCACATTAATAGTTAGGTTACAATTGTATAGATGAAATATCAAAGGCATGGGGCAATTATGTATACTGTACATTAGAAGATTATTTTGATGTTACCTTCTTTGTACCCAATCCCTTTGGGAAGAAACACTTTCAATGTACACATACCCTACATGTGTAAAACATAATTATGCTACCAAAATTATATACATACATAATCTAGTTATTGTATGAAGTACAATTATATACCAACCTGGCTCCTTATCTTCTCTAACTTCAAAACTGTTACAATTATCTACAGGAAATGTAACTTTTAAGAAAGGTTTGAATTGTGACTTGTATATGAATTCACTATACCTTTTAACTGCTTATTATTATCATGAATATGGATCTGGTGGTTTCCCATATTCAACAGATTTGACGGGCTCTCTTGGTGACTATGATAGTCACTTTAATCTTGCATACTCACTTGGCTTCATGACAGAAAGCAAAATGCACAGCTTGCTTGCAAAGCAGTAGGTTATATACTGCAATTTCAAGTAATGTGACATATATAGAAGTTACAGTGTTGATAACACATATTCCATTTACATTGTTTCACATAAAGAATAATGTACACTGCTGACATGTCTCTCTAGAGTATATATACAAGAATTTGCAGTCCTGGGGTATGATAAATCTGTTCACAATATATTTTATTTCTCCCATAGTCCATAAAGGAGATAAAAGACAAGGAATATTCTTTTATGGCACTGTAAGAATAATAATGAATTGATGTAATGAAGGCTTAGCTAAAGTCTGTTCGCATCAAAATTAGGATGTGATACCTTTATGTGTAATATAATGTATAGTTTAATATCATAGAGTGAAGTAATGTTCACATACACAATAAAGATTGGGATGGATAATAACATGAGAATGGTGAAGATAACAAGTGTATATAGAGAAAAAAAACATCCCTATGATTGCTTTACAAATTTATAAAAGTATCCCTATGACTGCTTTGTGGTGTCCAGCATTCAGTAATCATGGCTGACTATCAAGCATGAAAGACAACAGCTTATTAGAGTTATTATTTTGATTATCTACTCTCCTGACCTTTCAAAAGACCTTATAGAACTTTAGGAATATATGTCAGGCAGAATAGCTAGCTATTAGTTCCAGTTTCTAAGTAAGCTACACAGCTTTCTTTCTGCTGGTGTGTAGAGCTTGATCGCGCGTTCTTTTACGCGCCACGCCCATTAATTGACCGAGCCCCCGGGAATTATGTAACTTCCTTAACTACGTATACAACGCATACTCGCGTAGGTGACACAAACATAAATTATATATATATATATATATATATATATATATATATAAACATACATCGAACCCGTGGGAAAGCAATCATAGGGATGGCCCTACGGGCCATAAAAAGATTTTAGGTCATTCCAGACTAAAATTATAAACATTTTCTGAGGACGAGGTGAACATGAATGACCTTTAGTCACAAAACTAATAGTTTCATATCAAGTTTATGTTTATAAAGAGTGTCTGTAATTTAATAGTATCAACATAAATATATAATTATAATGACATGCAAATAGGTATTGCAAAAAGTGAATATTAGTAAAATATAGCTTCAGTTTATGCAATAATTATAAATACACAAAAACTCCATTAAGGAAAACTGCATAAACTGACATAACTTGTTTAGCTGTTCTGGAAGTGTTACAGGCAAAGTTGTGCCAAGGGATATTGCACATGTATATATATATTGGTATTGCAGATTATAACTACAATTATTGTTTCTTGTTTAAAATTATAAATAAATATTCATGAAGAAAGCAACATGTGTTATCGTCTATACAACAGACAGTAATAAAATAAGCTGTTATAAACAGCACTATAGTTGTGACTCTCATCTTTTTGTCAATTCAAGTCTCAAGTTCACTATTGTTCTACAACACTGAGAGAATAACTTAAACTTGCATCAGTATCTTTTGGATCTGTGATTAAAAACAAGCCTTCCATAAAACTGTTACAATATTATCATCTGGAGTGTACATTACAGTAATTGAAATGAAAACAATTATACAATAACTATAATAATTATTTGTAATCAACTTTTACTGCAAAGTCAGTTAGTCAATTATTACTCACCATTTTTTGATCCTATGCTTGTAGTTAAAGGCTGACATCCATCAGGATTTTGCTATGTGAACACATAAATAGTCGTAATTAGAATATCTATCATACCTTTTATATTACCTGTAATAGATTCTCATCTGTTTCACATAAAGACGATGGTCTAGAAATGATGGAATAATATAAAGACTGTGAATGACTTCAATTGAGCAGAAAATATCTCATTATATATTTTATTTTTAATTAAATGTGTAAATTCAATATAAACAATACAGGATAGACTGTAATTATATATTAGATGAAGCTTAAGAATACCCTCTTCATGTACTTATGCAAAAACTCACAATATGCTGTTGGGATCAATGATGAACCTGTACTCTCCCTTTGATTGATCCCATGTGATGCTTTTTAACAGAGTTTCAGATTTATAGCATTCAAACAGAGGAGTCTGCATGGTGAACACTAGTTCAATACAACCCAATCGATATTCACAAAATGAAAGGCTTTGGGAGTGAATCCGTAATCGACGAGCAAGATTACGTTTGATCTCTTGCACATCACACCCGGATAGGTTAGGTAGACCCTCCTTGTAATCTGGTACTTTCAAGACAAACCTAGTTTGATTTCCAGAGTCATGTTGCTGTATAGGGTTTGGTATCTCAATTAAAGATTGCTTGAGATAGGCACTCAGCTCGTTCTTATAGTTCTCAAGTTCTTCTTTTTCTTCTTCTCCCCCAAATTCTTCAATTATTGCCTCATATAAACCGAAGTTGAACCATGATTGGTGCTTGTATAAGGCCAGGAAAATGTCACCCAAGTTTTTTGCACGATCTATTTTTTCACATCTTCCAACAATCCCCAACAAGTATAACTTCAAGTCAGTGGGATCAATATTGCGTTTCAATAGTGACTTCCTTATTTGGAGTACAATAGATGCAAATCTTTTTCTTATTTTCATGTTATAATCTTCTAGTTGGTGTAATTCAGTTTCGTTCTTTTTGAGTGGGAAACACATTTCCTCAAAGAGAATATTCACTGGTTCTTCAATATTTTCTTGTACAAAGTGAGCCACATTATCCATCTTTATTTTACGAAAAATATGAACAAGAGAAAGATAAGTAGCATATCGACCCTTCCTTTCTCTCCACTTCCATAACATTTCGTGAATCTTCTCACCATTACAAAAGAAGGTTTTTTCAATATCTTCAATATCAGCTGTGGTGATGAAAAATGGTGCAACAGCCGTGAAATCAGGTATTATGAAGCTAAGTTCTCTCAACATGTTGTCTTCACATCTTCTCTGTAACCTAACCTGACACTCTGAAAATAATTATGTATGACAGTAATTGTAGCGATTATAATAACATTACACAAACAAAGATTTAGCGATAAACAACCAGGTGAGTAGACTATAATTATTCTTTCTCTGGTTTGGAAATAGCGAATAGTCAGTCATCTTATTTCCAGCATAACACACAGGAGTGTTCTTTAATGAGTGAAGTATGCCCTCTAGGATCTGTAGGCCACATTGGGTGCTACAGTGTTAGATCTTCAGCTCTTTTCCAGTTCTCAAAAATATGTTTGTATTAAAAGCCAAAATAGACAAACATTCATACAAAACTCATTTTTGCTTTTATACTCATGCATTACATGACAGATACAACATATCAAACAGAAGACTGCAGTGTTCACATGAGTTGAACCTTTTCAAACCACTATAAAACACAAGGAAGCTATAGCTCTGGTATACTATGATTGAATTCCACTGACAGCATTGTCTGTTTAAATAGTTTGTTTTGATGTGTTGTAGAGGGTTTACTAAAAGACTATCTTCTATGTTATACTGAAAATAAGGTGGCTGGCTAGTCGCTATTTTCCATCTGGTGAAACTAAATTATAATTATAGTACACATACAAGGACATATATAGTGATGAGAAACATAACGGAATATTTTCACCTTCTGATATTATTCCAAGCTTTTTCCTCATACTTTCTGCAGTTGTTTGTTCATAAAATTCAACTGCTGATATCAGTTTCTGCCATGTTGGATGATCACCTTTTCTTATCCAAAAGTCTACCAACTCCTCTAAGGCTCCAGTATAATTTCTATCAATCATAATTTGCTGTTTCTGTTTTGTCCTCTCATCTTTCGGAACCTTAAGTCTTGCTGTTAATTTCTCCCAGTTATTACTAAACTGGAAATTACAATCCTCCAGAAGTATAACTACTTCATTTGCAGTGAGTTCTATATAATTATATGGTAAAAATATATTATATTATGTGATGTGCTACTACTGTATACAATCAAAATGGAAACCAATCCTTCATCTCCATCTATTCGTCATCTTAATTCATTCATCCTTCCATCCTTTCAGTAACCATCTATTCATCATCCATTGATTCATCCAATATAACTGTCTATCTATCACTTTATTTAACATCTCAGTCAATCTGAACTGTTTATAATTATAGTGAATGTACATATTATAGTTACTACATATAAATTGCTGTCTTACGAGCCATGCCAAAGCAACTAACTCACTATGTGGAGTTTACACATTATACATATCAATTATTGTAGTAACAATGATATCATAGTTACATTATCACCTCAAAACTTTTCAAGGTCATTGTTTGAAAATGCTGATTAAATCAGACTGAAATAACATGAAATGCAAACTGTGGGTATATACCATACTACATATTATACTCTAATACACACATGTATAACATGTTGATTATATACCTTGTATAGGATTATCATAACTGAAACTGGTCACTCCTGCATCTACTGCATCAACAGGAGGTGGGCTGTGCATAGGTGAATCATCTGTGTGTAAAACAATAGTACACAAGAGATATATACAAAATGCAAATTGTTATATTGAGTATAATACAGTGGAACCTCCCTATTCCGAACACCATTAGGACCAAATAAACTGTCCTGATCACAAAGGTTACCCAGGAGAATTATTATATATAAAGTACAGTTTGGGACATTTTTAAGTGTTACTAAATATACATATAATACACTTGCACATGTTAAAGTTGCACCTAATTCTGGAATCTTGTTATCACTTCTTTGTACTGTTCCAGTGGTTTCTAGTATTTAGTTATAATATTATACAGAGTGTGTAAATCTCACCATATCAATATTGCCTACCTATATGTGAGCCATTAGTGTTAATGTCATCTTCTTGATTATGTATGTAGCCATCTATGTGAAAGAAACAGTTGAATCTGTCACAACTAGTGCTACATCCAAAGAATTAATCATTTATACTTGTTCATGTTTGTATAATTATTGTCTATATTTCCTTGTTCATCATGTATGTAACATCATAAATTTGTAATACTGTATTAAACTACTATCATAATTTTTTAATAGTGTCATTGTCATTATCTAGTCTCGCGGAGCCATACCCAACCTACTACAAAGGAAGGGTTTGGCCAACTGACAGTATAACATTTGTTCTGAAGGTGGTAGGTGTTATAATAAACATGAATGTAAAAGATGGAAGCTGCTGTTGAACTTGTGTCAGTAAAAAATGAATGTAAAATTTACAAGACAAACAACTAGAAGCTATACTATCGTTTATGACTGGGAATGATGTCTTCATATCACTACAAGCAGGATATAGTCCTGATGTTTGTAAAAAATCAGCAAAATCTTTCTTCCATAACTGGCAGCACTCCACTCATCTAACCCTCCAACAACTTTCTTAGCACTTGCACCTGATAATCTCTTCCTTATGGTCTTCATAGAACCTTGACTAATGGCAGCATTGCACAAGAAGCAGAAAATACTTATTGCTAAATCTACAGTTCCATGAGGCTCGGTGTTTATAACACCCACTTGAAATAGCCACCAGCCTACGCTACGTTTGGTAGATCTTAGAACAACATTATACTGCCTGTTGGCCAGACCCTTCCTTCTAGTAAGTTGGGTCTGGCTCCACAAGATTAGACATTATCACTGATCTCTTTGATCAGTTGAAATCCTACCATTTATTTACAGGTAAGTGTGTAAATTTTTGTATCTCCTATAGTCATACTTACCTGCTTCTTGAATGCTTTCATGATTGCTTCTAAGAGGTCTAGTAGTATCTTCCTGTGATAACTCTAGATCTCCTTTATGTGAATACAGAATAAATGTCAACATGTAATATCTCATTAATGATGTTTCTTACTTATTGGTGAACCATCAGTTTGAGCTCTGTGAACACACAGAAACCCATCTGAAATGTAAAAGTAACAGTTTGATTATAACACTGTAGTTATAAATTATGAAATTATGTAATTACAACCAATTGGCCTCTGCCAAACACAAACACACACACACATTACCTTCAGATTCTGTCACTGTGAATTCAAACCTTTTTGAAAAAAGAATTCCCATTATAAAAGATTCAAAACACAACTACAAGACTTAGTGACATCTAAATTTTCGACTGATAATACATGTATATTACAGCAATACTAATTATATCTAGCTATCTGTAATCTATAATAATATTGTTTCTAGTATCTAAACAAATATTACCACACTAGGCATAATAGATTGGAATTTGCTGAAATATGATAGCCCATAGACTTGTATAGCTAGTACCAGGAGTCCATAATGACGAGAAAGCGTAAGAGTACTCTTACGCTTTCTGGTCAACGTCATTATGGGCTCCTGCTAATACGCATAATTATATAAAGTATATACTGTATTGCATGTATAGAACTATCTATAGACACTTTCTACATGTATAGTACAAATGTAATTGGAAGAGTATCCTCATTTGAGTTGGGATATTATAGAATCATGATATATCATAATCTTTTTAGACTCTGGATTATAAATACAATTATTGTGGCTTCAATATCATCATCACATACATTTAAGGTGGTACTAGGGAGTGGGCGGATGCGACTCCAATCAGTTTCAAAATAGAATATTATATAATATGACTCTAACCTAGTGTAATGGCAACCTTCATATCTTCTAATCACCTTTATAGGGTCCTGGAATTGATAAAACATATATAAAATGTCCATTTTTGCCATCGTAATAAGTACAAAACGGAGAAAGCCACGCCCACCAATCATGGCGTGCACCAAGTACAATGCATTTAGAGAAAACAAATAGAGCCGTTTTCTGGAAATTCATTTTACTTTTATAGTTACAAGAGGCTGAAGAAAGCTGAATTCTGTAGCTTTTCACTGAAACCATAAAATCTACCTTTCTAGGCACTATCAAACTCCGATCTTTCTCAGAGAGCAACTACAGTTACCCGCCATTGCTAGCAATCCATTATAATTAGCATAATAACTATTAAAAATTTTAAGTTTTCTTGGTATTATGGTAACATAAAGATTAATAATTAATAACAATTTAATATTATTACACTACATTTAATTATTAGTTTATGTATATTAACTCATTTTGCATGCTATTACAATACAATTTGGTGCATATAATAATAATAATAATAATAATAATAATAACAATAATAAAATTAATTTTGTGTATTCTGAGCAAAGTATTACTATCAGTAAATTATTAGTATATTATCAGGATATTATTAACATGAGATGTAACCAAAGCAACTAAGACAGGAGAAAAAGGCACACACACATACAAATACAAGTACATATAACACACATAAGCTTAACACTGACAAACAATAAAAGAAAAAAAAGGCGACTAAAGCAGTCAATCTGTTGTGTACGAGTCATTATTTTCCTTTGTGGTTTGACGTAAGCCATGTGAGTCCCTCATACAAGCCATCTCCACTTGTTGCACATGAAGGCTGGACATACCAGACACGGTCTCTGAGCTTCGTCAGTCCTAGTTTTTCTTGTAACTCAACCGGTGACATAGCTAAAAAAATAAAGAGGGTAGTCATAAATTAGTGTTGTTTTAGTATAACTAAAACACATTGTAGTGAGGCATTATGACTTTTAACAGTTAAAGTTATGGGGTCAGTGCTACTGATGTATAGATGAATGGATGGTGAGTTGTCTTACAGTACATGTATGAGCATGCAGTTTTTTCTCCAGCATTCTACATAATAGTACAAAGGACAATATGAAAACATGTGGACACATAGGAAAAATGTTATCCACAGATGTGAGGTTTAACATACATGTACATGTACGGAAGAGAAAGTGGGATCTTCCCTCCTAACCCCCCCTCAGAAGTAATCCCATACTCTTCTATAACCAACCATACAATGTGTACACATATAGCACTAAACAAATTCTTCTATGAAACTCTAGTGTTCCATACATTGCAAGTTTGGATCAGAGAAGCTACACATTAGGGTAGGGAATCGGCTAAGATTCTGAAATTGATTATCCCTAACTTCAAATCAATTGATAATCGATTAAAATCAGTGGAATAATTAGGCCAATTAAGTCAATTAATACAGGAAACTCCTTCCATTTGATGATCAAAAAGGCTTTCTATCAATTCTATATTGTACCTTATTTGCCATCACATGCTTGAAAAGTATTTCTTTTGGAATAATTAGCATAATTGATATCACAGACTTGTAATCGATAATCAGAAAAATTTCAACATCAATTGATTAATCTACTAATCACCCCAGCCTTACTACACACACCCACATCACTCCATGTCATCATGGTATTTAATCAATGTTAATCGTAGAGCTAAATTCTCCCTTTGGAGCTTTACTTTTACACTCTAAATGTGTGGTTAGTGATATGGATATGTTCCAGTAAAGTGAAGCCTATGTTGCTGGCGCTTCTGTCTCATTTCTCAGTCCAGAGATACTAAATCTCAATAGAAACAGTAACAGGAACAAAACTAATACTTGTTATAAAGCAATAATCCCAGCCCTAGTTAATAGGTTATATTATGTGCTGACTAGGCAGGTTGAACTGCCCACTCAGCAACATTGATTAAATTCCTATGATGTGTAATGATACATGTGCAAATTCTTTAGAATTTATATCAAGAATAACATGTGATTATTTTCTTACCATCTGGCAAATCTTGTTTGTTAGCAAATATTAAAATTATTGCGTCCTTCATTTCACGATCATTAATAATACGATGGAGTTCTGTTCTGGCCTCGTCTATACGATCTCTATCAGCACAATCCACTACAAAAATGAGACCTTGAGTTCCAGTGTAGTAATGTCGCCACAAGGGACGAATCTTGTCCTGACCTCCTACATCCTGAGAGATGAGATACAGAACAAGTCATTGACAACCATAATGTATTCACCAGTGTTTTTGATAAGCTCATATGGTGCACCATTGTCCCAATAAGCTTCTTATTTAGCACTGCACAGTTCTCTCTTTGGGCCAGATGGCACAGTTAATTATGATTCTATTGTCATTAACAGCCTTAATTCTGTTATTGGCTCAAGTTGTATTCTCAATGGCACACACATTAACCATTGGTGAGCCAATTATCAAATATTCTGTTATTCTCTATTATTAACTTACATACACATTAACAATTTCTGGTTGTTTCTTCATATAGTCACAAAATAAAGTTACATTTATATAAGTCTCGTATAGTATAGTAGTACTGGGGTTATATCAGGATGTTTTTATTTTCACTCAATCAGGAAATTATTGTATTCTGTGGTTTGTATAAGTATTCTAATGTGTAATATAGCTATCCTTACATGAAGTAACGACCCAATTTCTGATTGATTGTCATTTGGCTATGTCATATAGGAAACTAAATAATACCCTCAGAAGATAGGGGATGGAGAAGTGAAACATCTGTCCACATAATAAAATATACCATACAAGTGATTATCTATACATGTACATGTATAGTCATATGAAAAGAAATTTTGGGTGATAAAGAAGGGCGAGCCACCCTGCTTTGGCTAAAATTCTGTTTTAGTATACACAAAAGGGGTTTAGTATAACATACAGGTACAGGAGGTATAAGTACATGTACACATATACATGACAATTGTACAACACGCATATGTGTACATGTACACATACATAAATTTATTTATTAACCAGACATTAGTATATTTAGACTTACCCAGACATTGAATTTGACATTCTTGTAAGTGACTGTCTCCACATTGAATCCTACTGTTGGGATTGTGGTTACACTTTGACCTAATTTCAGCTTATACAGGATTGCTTTGAGAATGAAGGTTAAGGATAATCACGTATACATGTATGTATGGCTATCTGTGTGTGCTGGATAGTTCTTTATGAAGCACATAAATACATGTATGAATACTAAAATTATGAAACATTACTTATAATTACAGTGTGTGACTCTGAATATAGAATTATAGATATTAATTTTGATTAACAGTTTATATTAAACCTTCACCATTTTACTATACACGAAGGCAACTTTGTTATGCATCAATATAGATAGTTAGACACAGGCTTTTCAGGTTCCTATTAGAGATTTTTGTTTCACAAGAAAAAGTTTATACATGTATGTCACAAAAATGTGTGTGCATCATTGTAGTTAGACAGCCACTACCTGCAGTAGAGCCGGTAGAGAGGTGGTGGTGGTGACTGGTGTATGGGTGACTGGTGTATGACAACTGTTCTGCAAACCACTATAGACACTATTTGGGAGTAGTACTATAATTACCTGAAGGTTTGAGGAAGCTGAGGGATGGCAAAAGTTGAATGTGAAAGACGTTTGCAACTCCCAATGTACTTTGTCTATGCAACTTCCCCTCAGCAAGATTTTTAAAAATTATGCAAGTGGTCATGTATACATGTACATCCACATGTACATGTATACATGCATGTAATAGCATGTCATTGTGTTCAATACTCAAGCTCTTATCAAAAGAGGCTGATTTCATTCGTAAATAAATAGAAGACATATACATGTAGTATTTTCTTGAAATGAGTCACATGACTAAATAATTATATTCACAATCATCAGTGAACAGGGAATATTCATGACTAGAGATTTCCTATCATCTGTTCATAACACTATGGGAAATATGATATGCTTGTTTACATTGCAAAAATGGGAAATAATTAGAATACAGGATGTGTAAAGGTGCACATCACAGGTTTTGATAACTTTTGCCAAATTGGCTCAAAAATAGTAAGTGTGTGCACCATTGGGAATACATCTTGAACCAATTAACAAAGAGTTAATGCTGTTAGTGACAATATAATCATAATTAACTGCACCACTGGCCCAAAGAGAACTGTGCAGTGCCAAATAAGAAGCTCTTTGGGCCAATGGTGCGCCATATGAGCTTATCAAAAACACTGGTGCACATATATGTACATGTATATGTACACAACAATGTAAACAATTACTAAAACACTATAAATATTTGTTTATGGCTTGAAGAGATATTTGCATTAGTGCTAAAACTAATACTGTTTTGATATTCGAATACACTTTCCTTAATGAACGAATATTCGACTATTCGCTTGCTTGCTCATCATAAATTGTTTGAATTAAAATATTAAGTATTTGCTGTAAGTACAGTGTAGTTGTAATGCTGCCCACGATATATCATATAATAAGCCACGATATGATATGATATAACATTTTCTTATATCGATATAGTATATGCATGCGCAGTTTGCAAAAAAAAAATTGTGTCGTGTTTGAACTAGTCAAAATCTTTTTCTTGCATGCACCTAGAAAGAAGGTATCCATGTAGATTTTCTTCAAGCTTTAAGGTGTCTGCAACAAGCTTAATTCTGGAATATAGAACGCAAAAGAGCCTTTGACTTCCTGAAAAGTTGGCGTTGAGTATGAATATTTCAGTATTGATTTCAGCACTAATTTGTATGATTAATGGTGTGGGAACATACAGGATACTGTTCACCAAATATAGTGAATGGTCCATTAAATTTGAAACTGAACTGTTTACAATATAATTATATTAAATTAGGTCAGAATGTCTGACAGCCAACTCCACACATTTGTGTACATGTACAACAACTTGTATACAGGCTTCATAAAGCGGGAAGGGAGAAGGGGGATATCCACCTTCCATCCTCCTCTAGATTTCAGACTAAATTTATTTTAATATGCTACAATATTTCAGCTACAAGGCCACAGAAGCAACTTCAGAGGGTCTAAATTTTAAAAATTACTTGTGATGTACTGTACATGTATACTCTCAGACCCCAACCCCATCACACCATGAGCAGCGGTGCTTTGCATGATCGATTCTTTCCCCTCACAAACAGAAAATCCTGTATGAAACCTGATGTATACAGGCCATTTTAATGATGTTGATACAGGCACATGCCCTCTTAATTATTAATATCTTTGTCCCTTGGGTAATACATTGTACAGCATATACATTGTACATATACATGTACATGTATATACACACAATCAGTACCACACACAAATTGTATACATAGTAAAGTCTGTTCACATTCATAATGACTTTTACATGTACATGTACATGTATGTAATACAGTGTATAGTTTAATGTCATAAGATTAATACATGATTATACTGTAACTCAATAATGAGGTAATTGATTGAAATTAGGATAATAATATGAGAAAGGTGAAGGTAAACAGATTGTTGGTCATTTCAAAAGCTATGAATATCGGGATGAGTCAAAGTGGATGTGATTGACCTTTGGAAATATCCCTTTAGTCAAAAACAACTCTTATTATGATGACACTATGGAACACAACTAGTAATAATTATATACAGGCCACACCCACTACCCCACTAGTGACTTAGTAATAGAGGATACTTGTTTTTCCAGCTGCATCTAGACCCAACATAAGAATCCTCATGTCCTTCTTTCCAAATAGTTTTGCCAGTTTCTTTCCCATTTTTAATATCTGATTAAATTAACTAATTTCCTGTGACTGACTTGATTTTATGATTGTTATAATCTAGGAAGAGGAGGAGGAGGAGGAGAAGGAGGAGGAGGAGAAAGAGGAAAGGGAGGAAGAAGAGGAAGAGAAAAAAACAAGTACAATTTACATACATATACATGTCATAGACACAGAGAATGAGAAAGCTGTTCAGGATGATCTAGACAAAGCAAGGGTATACTTGAGAAAAGATGCTACTATGTGGATACACTAGCTAGTATGATAATTACATGTATATATTCTGATAGTGATATTACTACTATTGTCAACCCCTAACATACATGTACATGTACACATATAATTATGTTATGTACATGTAATTCACCCCCACAAAAACTAATCATTGGGAATGTCTAAATAGAGACATGTAATTTCAGAGCAAAATAAACAAGAGGACATTTGTACATACAATATTATATACAAGTACATCATCATACACCCACAAGTTATTCCACATACAACACCTAACAACTTACTAATTAAGAATGTGTAATATGTAAATTATAATTTATAAGTTATAACATATTATTTATAATGTACATGTACATGATGTGTCCAAAAGTAATTACACTATTACTATGAAATACACAGACAAACACAGAGCTAGACACACACATGAATACATGACAGACTGACAGAGCTACAGTGTAGATACACACGTGAATACATGACAGATAGACAGAGCTAGACACACACACACATGAATACATGACAGACAGACAGAGCTAGACACACACATGAATACATGACAGACTGACAGAGCTACAGTGTAGAAACACACGTGAATACATGACAGATAGACAGAGCTAGACACACACACACACATGAATACATGACAGACAGACAGAGCTAGACAACCACACAAGAATACATGATAGACAGACAGAGCTAGACAACCACACAAGAATACATGACAGACACAGACACACATGAAGACATCACACAGACAACACTCTGTAATAGACACAAACATTCTGTCCTGTCCTGTACTATCCTCTCTCGCACACACACACACACACACACACACACACACACACACACACACACACACACACACACACACACACACACACACAGGAAATGTGTTAACTCTTCTGTGTTAGATACAATGTATTGTTTGACAACAAAACCCATAAAAACAAGCCATTTGTTATGTCATACCAACAACATGTAACAGGAACTAATTCCTGAATAATTACAATGTATCTCTCCACAGTCATTATTACATGAACAACATATTTGAGTGGTGGTACATGTACTGTAGATGCATACATTACATGTATATATTGTAATACATGTAGGAAGAGTCAGTGGATATGATTATATGTAGCAGTTAATATTATACAGTACATCTAAGTGATTACAATAGCTGAATTATACAAGAGTTTACAAGTAATGTATTATTAACAAATGTACATGTAGGTATTCATAACAGCATGGCAACAACTACACATGCACATGTAGGTACATGTACATGTGAATGTACATGCATATTAAACAATAGCATGGCAACAACTACACATGTAAATGTAGGTACAAATACATGTACATGTACATTATATAAACAAAATGTATAATCCATAACAGTAACACGTTTAAAGCACAACAACTACACATGTACGTGTACATGTAGAAGTACATGTACATGTATATAAACCAATACACATATACATACATATGTGTACATTCTACTTGTACATGTACAATCACATACACATGTGTAAGGGTTAATTAATTTCACACCACACACACTTATAGTACACTGTATGTACATGTACAGTGAGTAGTTACATGTTAAATTGTTAGGTATGCATATACATGTACAAATCTGTTGCTGTCAGTAGTGTGACTTGGTGGTCTGCAAATAACTACTGCATGTACATGTACAATATGCTGACAATGTACATATAAACTATAACACATTTACAATACAATGATACATACATGTACAAGCTACATGTACATGTGTATAACACATCTACAATACAATATGATACATACAAGCTACATGTGTATAACACATATACAATACAATATGATACATACATGTACATGTACAAGCTCTATCACATGTATAGTAATTTATGGAATGTGTATTTGAACTTTGAAGCTATCATTACTACATGTACATTCTATACTGTCTGTCTCGTTCGTACAATGAGATGTGTTATACATGTAGCTTGTATGTATGCATGTACATGTACATGTATTTCAAATGTACATGTACATTGTAATATTCCTACGTGTACATGTACATGTTAATGTAGTACATCACATTCAAAATCCAAGTATCTTTTGGTGTCAAATTTTGCTTCTATGGACTGGATTGGGTGAATAAAACATTCTGTTTCCATGGAGTTCTATATACACACATGTAGAATGTCATGTACATGAAAGTACTAAATAGGTGCTATACATAAATAGAAACCATCAAGTATTGTTTCCAAGGAGTTAGAATGTAAAGCATGTGGTGTTAATGAAAGTACTAACTAAATAGATGCAATAGGAACCATAAGTAAGGTTTCCAAGGAGTTCTATTAAGAATGTCAAGTATTTGTTCTATGAAAGAATAGACACTATACATAAAGGGATGAACAGAAACCATCAAGTAAGGTTTCCAAGGAGTTCTATTAAGAATGTCAAGTATTTGTTCTATGAAAGAATAGACACTATACATAAAGGGATGAACAGAAACCATCAAGTAAGGTTTCCAAGGAGTTCTATTAAGAATGTCAAGTATTTGTTCTATGAAAGAATAGGCGCTATACATATAGGGATCAACAACAAGTACATGTGTACATGTATTGTTTCCAAGGAGTTCAATTATAGAAAGTAAAGCATGTGGTTCTATATACATGTACATGTACATGTATGAAAGTGCTAAATAAAGAACTACATTGTAATTAAATGAAAACTAACGAGTGGTGTTTATTGATATGCAAACAATTAAATAAAGACAACAGAATTACATGTAGTAGAATTACAGTAATCAAATAATAAAGTCATTTCAACTAGATGTGAACACACATGTACATGTAGTTTAATACACATGCATGAAGTTTATTTAGAGGTTGTGAGTGTGAACAGAGGGTAGCCCATAATTGCTACATGCATTATAAACATCACTGTTAGTCCTTCCAAATGATCACAGCTGATACATACATGTATGTATATGTAGTTGAATACAATGTACATGTACATATGAAATTAATTTAGAAGTTGTGAATGTGAACAGAGAAAGTAGCCAATAATTGTTACATGTACATGTATATTATATTACTGTTGTTTTAGTTAACTACATGTATACCTATAACCACAATAATTGGCACTTTTAGTTAAAAGCTGCTTTAGTTACTACATGTACATGTATAACTAAAAGTGGTCATTATTGTCAAACTAAAACAACACTAGCACATGTATTATAAACATCAGGTATGGACAAAGTTGGTCATTCCAAAAATAATCACATACAGATATATATACATATGTACAGTGTACACATGTAAACCAGCTATTGTTAAAATAGCACAAACAAGAGTCTGTTCAACAAACAAAGCTAATTACATGTATTCTTGTACATGTACATGTATAAGAATACATGTACATGTATAATACATTTACATGTATACTTATACATGTACATGTACATGTATACTTATACTGTACATGTAAAAAAAAAATACAGTCAAAATAATGATTCATTCAGTAAAACACAAACACACTGTACTACATAACAATGGTACATGTACAATGTACATGTAAATATATATTGATGGGCATTAATTAGAATAAACACAGTGTGCATATACTATTTTGACAGGATTTCTAGTAACAGTTTTAACTTAATGGATGCAGTCTCCACATAAACTAAGCTTAACAGGTCAAAACTAATGTTTGTGCCTTAATGAAGGAACCTTAGGCTTCCAAGAAAGGTTCTAATAACTATAGACACCACTACGCCATGTACATTTAACAATAACCATTCTCATCTAGTATATATAACTATATCCATTAATTACAATGGTAGTACACATGTCAAATGTACATGTACATGTACCAATACCATTCTCATCTAGTGTAAATGTACATGTATATAACTATATCCATTAATTACAATGGCATAAACAAAGGTGGTAACATTCGAAGGTTTGTTATAATTCCTTACCTTCGAAGGTAAAATCCATTCCACAAAGGTTCGCAATTAACACGTGGTTAATTATTTGCTGCAATAATTATTTATAACTCTTAATTAATTATTACGCTTGTCATGTGGAGATTGATAATGGCTGAGAGTGAAGAGACCATGGACAAGAGTGTGGACTTTCAAAACCAGAATGTACTGAATCTCATCTGCCATCTTTTGGATTAAGAGATCTCCCATTAGATAAACACTTGTATAGGTACAAAGCTAACATATTCATAGTGTTACACCTTCGTGAACCTTCTTGTTCTAGTTGAAA
This sequence comes from Petrosia ficiformis, assembly GCA_947044365.1. Taxonomy (NCBI): domain Eukaryota; kingdom Metazoa; phylum Porifera; class Demospongiae; order Haplosclerida; family Petrosiidae; genus Petrosia; species Petrosia ficiformis. The sequence continues at coordinate 13,837,916 of OX345636.1, read as the reverse complement.
CAAACCTTCGAAGGTGTAAAAATCACCTTCGTTTATGCCCTGCAAGAAACATTCTCATCTATGTACATGTACATACATGTAACTACAATGTACATGTAAATCCATTAATTACAATGTGTATTAATTAGAATAGTAGTACACATGTACTGTACATGTACAGGGTGTGGAATATAGTATCAGTACTTTTACTGTACAAATACAGTGTTTATCAAAAGTAATTAATGCTCACTTGTAGTACATGTACATTGAGGTTATAGCCAATGTACATGTACTGTACATATACTAGACTACATGTATATTTATCATATACTAGACTACATGTACATTGATGTACTGTACATATGCTAAACTACATGTATATGTACATGTACATCCTTTTAGTAAGGCATTGTTACTTTTAGTTAACTAAATCACAAGTCTGTTGCAATAACTATAACTAAAACTAAAATTTAAGAAAACTGACATACTATAACTATAACTAAAAGTGGTCATTATTGAGATACTACAACAACACTAATATGTATCAACTTGTAAACAATTCTAAATCTACATGATGTATGATGTAATACATTATACATATACATGTGGTTTCCTGTGTATTTAGGTGTGGAAACAGAATTTGTTAAGCCAGCCAGGTGTTCATAGTGGTAGTCATATATATGTAGGACATACATGTACTGTACATGTAGTCTGATGAGTGAATGTCTAGTAAATTTAACTATATATATACACATGTACATATACAAAGGGTTTTTGCCCTGGATATTTAGAGTGGTGGTTGGATTCTACATGGCATTTAGAGCTGTTTATCCACTTAATTCTGTCTCAGTAGCCTATATATGTATTACGAGAGGTGGTTAATTCATCTGAGTGGTGGTTATTCCCAACTAGTGCCGACCAGTCTGGGCAGAGCATTGTGCATGTACATGTATATGGGGAGCAGAGGACAAGAGTGGCCTATGTTCATGTACATGTAGATCCAATGTTTATTAGTTGGTTCACTATTGTCATACATGTATCCCTCACCTAAACTAGCATGTGAGCGAATATCTACCCTACATACATGTACATACATGCACACTGTATAACTATAAGGATGTCATGCTAAGGATAGGATATACATGTATATACATGATAAGCGTGTACATGTACATCAGTGTTGTGAAATAACGACCACTTCACAGTTATAGTTACACTATGAATAGTTTATCACAATTTTAGTTTTAGCTATACATGAAGTTAATATTGGGCTTACCAAAAGGGTTTTATATGTAGTTTTAGTTAACTAATGAAAAGTGTCCATTATTGGATATTTTTCATTTTAGCTTTTGCTATAGACCTACATGTTATATGTATGTACACGTACATGTATATGAAGTATAACACAGGAAATCTATACATCTGAAGTCTCATATACACTATTCCTGGAGTTCAATTATCCACACTTAATGAATGTGATAATAAACACAATCACTATTATGATCAACACATTTTACATGTACATATTAGGGTAATCGTAAATATAGAGATAACACTTTCAGAGGATGTTGTGCATGATTGTTATAGGCAGTGGTGTGGAAACAGCCAGTCATGCAGGACATTGACCGATAAATCTAGAGAATGTCCAGTAAATTGCAACTAAACAATATACTAAGTAGCAGGACAAGAGTGATGCAAATACATTATTTACATGTACAGTGTAGGTCAAAATGTCTAGCAGTTGGCTCATGTTTCAACAACATGTAACATTATAATACTGTCCAAATACAAACATACATGTACATGTGCATTTCAGAGCCACTATACTTCATGGCCAACACTCCCAACAGTATTATATACATTGTACATGTACTAACTGCACTAAATCAAACATTTCAACCTACATGTACTGAGCCAGCATGTAATATAAATGATACATAACATTGATTAGACTCCTCCAATAACATGTGTACAACATCCTCTGGGCAACTGTGTAGCATGACATTATTTATTGCATGTTACATGTTGAATGGAAATAGAATACCTTTCTATTCAGAGGCAACAACCTTGGCTTGTGTATGGTGGACATTAATTAATACGATGTGATAACTATGGACACACTGTACTTTTCTATATATTATACACATTATAAAGACATAAAGACACAACATTTGTGTTGTTCTCAACCTACATGTACATGTTGACAGGTGTAGAGTATATAATCACAACACTTATCATCACTTCATTCAAACCAGATACATGTTTACTAAATATACATAACATGTACATATAAATGCTCAAACCTTATAATGATGCATTCTTTAGGAAATATCCTGCATTTCAGTCTAAAACTTTCACTATACAGTACTAGCCAACATGTACTAGGTACAGGATTATGTACATGTACATGTACTAGGTACAGGATTATGTACATGTACATGTGCTAGGCATAGGATTATGTACATGTGCTAGGCATAGGATTATGTATATGTACTCATACTAGGCATAGGATTACCGTACATGTATATATACTAGGCATAGGATTATGTACATGTACTATATAGGCATGTAAATGTACATGTAAGCTTTATAGATGTTTTGAAATAGTCTTGTGGTCAATCAAACAACATTCATGTACTGCACACATGAAAGGATGTGGTCTGTTTTGGCTTCAGTATTCCACCTCAAACAACTTGTTATACAATGTATGGAGCTCACTGACATTTATATCATAATCTATAGTTTATTTTGGGAGCATAGCTTTCTAATTTAGTACACATGCATGTACATGTACATGTATACAGCTATGACACATACATGTATACAGAGTGACGAACACAAAATATTAGCTTCCTATTTCTAATTACATTTAAACATTTTACAGTAACTTAAAGTAAACATAACTACATTGTATACATGTATGTACATTGTATAATGCATATACATGTATAGAGCTACATTACATGAACATGTATAATCTATATTACATACATGTACATGTTAAAACTACATTACATGTACATACATGTATAGATATACATGTGCCTAGCATCTAGCATAGGCATAGAAACGATTAATGAACAAATACATGTACACGTACAGTATGTATATGTACATGTGCACATGTATATATACATGTACAATGTAGTATGTGTACATGTTTGTGTATAGCGTATATACATGTATACATGTATGCAACTAAATAATAAATTGACATTCTGAATTTTACATGTTATGTAATCATGAACCATACATACAGTAGGGATTTATAAAGGGGACAAGCCCCTCCCTCTTTTTATGGTATAATTAGTGTATAATTATACACATGTATAATATATCATCATTAATTACTACATGTAGATACAATGTATTTGCCTAACAATTAATTATATACCAGTTTCCTCAATGCTTGCCAGGAGTATCCCATTATATATGTATGCCGCTGTTATAAGTGAGATGTGTAATAATACAACTATTCATTTCCTGCCGACACTATCGATACTGCTTATACATGTACATGTAATTTCCAAGTGGACAGACACAAGTGAGTTCAAAGAACCCCAGCATTTCCTAAAATCTTTTTATATTGCAATGCAAATGCAGTATCAGCATACTTGAACAGTTAGCCTACACGCTTGTCTTTACGGCTTGCACAAGTTGATTTTGTATATGACACCTCAAGTGGGTGGGGTAAATATATGTAGATTAGAACCTTACATACTAAGATCAAAGAAATGCATCTATGAATTTTAATGAGGCACCATATATTCTAGTAGGCCCTAATTAAATAAAACACCTCCTTTTCCAACAGCCATCACTTTGACAGGGAGTAAAACAATCACCACCAGACCTGAACAGTTACCTATATGTTTGTTTTTATGGCACACAAACTGATTTGGAATATGACACCTCGAGTGGGTGGGTATATGTCTACTACACATACATGTAGATTAGAAACTTAGATCCTAAGGTCAAAGAAATCTTCTATGAATTTTAATAAGGCGCCATATACTCCAAAAATAAAACACCTCCCTTTCAAACAAGATCAAACTATTCCATGTCACTTTGACAGGGCATAAAACAATTGTCACCAGACTTGAACAGTTACCCCATAGGTTTGTCTTGATGGTGTGTACAAACTAATTTTGAAACAGCAGACTAAGATTATAACAACCCTATTTAGCTATTCACACTGTTATGTAGGGCCTATAGGCCAGTACAATGCAGGTGTACAACAGTACTTGTAATAGCCTTGTAACTGGGATTGTACAAATAGCATGACATAGTGACTATAGTCGTATGCTAAAAGAAACGAAAGCGACATTTTAGACCAGATAACATTACAAACCCAACAAACCGATATCAAATTTCAAATAAAACCATGTTCTTTCTGGCAAAGGGTTCGCCACGGTTTAGTGACTCTCATTACATAATCACACTAAACACTCACCTGTTATATAGTCAAGACAAACTCCTCAAATTCTAGTTCTTTATCCAAACTGTAGCTGCTCTCCACTAGCCTCCAGCTCCTTCAAACTCTCAAATAAAAACTGAGCCCTGTTTAATGACGTGTCGATGACGTAATAAGTTAAGACCAATTAATAATAAACAATTTTTGTGTTACTATAAATAGTAACAAGTTAAAAATAATATCCACGTGTACGTGTTATAAGACACGTTTCAAAATTTGCTTGTGCACTAATAATACAAAACTATTGTCCACTGATTTGTAACTATATGGCATATGTTGCTCAGTATCAAGTAAAACATACCCAGGGCTGTAGGTTAGGTGTGTTAGGCCATGAACAGACCACTTTTTTAATTTAAAAAATGATTATAGCTCAGTATCTTGTTTTAAATTTTAAAACTATATATACTACTTTATTATTTCCAGCCATCATTATGCCAGGCAATTGCAATGTGATTATGTTTTGTAAAAATGTTAGGTTTGTTTAAAACAGCTCTGAATGCTGTACATATTTGAGTTGCTTATCTGCCTCTTGCACAATATTAATGTCACAATATCCCATCACTCCATAGCCTGAACACTCAAAACTTGCTTCCTAAATACATCCCTGAATAAATCAAATAAGTTAACTTTCAAACTATGATAAGTGAAACTGACTAATATTGCAAATTAATGTTATGTAATTTTCAATAAAAGAACAACTTAAAGATTATAATAAAGGATATCAACTAATCTATTCCAAAAGCAAATAATTTTAACTACACGTAAATCTAAAATAAAAATATTATATGCTAGCAAATTGTAATCATACACAATAAAAAATGAAAATAGACTAGTCCTGATTCATTTTGAGAGTACAAAAGTTTCATCTTCTTTCACATCCCATGCACTGGTTACAGTATCCATATCAGGTCGGAATAACCAGTCATACGTGTTTATCCTCAGATTCTTATCCAGAGTTTTCAAGCGATCAATCTCTTCTGCAGACAGTTTTACTTCAATTGACTTGATGTTTTCTAATATACGAGACTCATCAGTTGATTTAGGAATTGTAACATCACCAAGATGAAGAAGAAAAGCAATGCAAATCTGTAAAAAAAAAAGATTCATATATTTAAACCTATGTATATAATAAAATCAGGGGCAGATAGAAGATTAACAGAAGGAAGGTTCTGATTATGGGTACATAAAGTGGACAGTTATTAATTATTCATGATGGGTGTGGTCACTTATTCTGTTATGTGTCAATCAGCTATTTAGCTTTTAATTGTTGCCACACCTAAGTCATCATGTTCTTTTGACATTGCAGAAACAAGGCAAGCCTTTCAAATTATTGCTAAGGGTGTGGTTTGATATTCTGGTTTGTTTGATGTAAGCACATGAAATAATTAGAGTATATATAGTACTATACTACAAAATATATATATATATAGTACTATACTACAAAATTATGATAGAAATACTATGTAGTACCATAATATACTCTAATTATTTTGTGGCTTACATGAAGCATAGACTGATACTTTTATTCACACCCAATAAAGATACAATTACAAACTCAACGACTCCCCCCCCCCCCAGCTCCACCTGTCTACATCTCCTAATGATAGGAAATATTTAGAAATATTTAGAACACAAGCAACAATACTAAACTGTTATATTTAGAACAATGCCTTATTTTCAATGCTTACTATTCTACTGATTTATATAGTGGCATAACTGTGTGTTTAGTGATGGCAGGGCCAAGAAATTGAGAGTTGTAAAGCAGAGGGACTGGTGGCTGTGCCCCACAGAAGCTGAGGGTGTTTTAGAGTTAAAAAGACCAAACTGAGGGGAAATTTTGGCTTGTGGTTTTATTTCTGTTATATTACACTGGTGGAAAGAGTGCTCAAAAGTGGCGTACAAACACTGATCATGAATTTAGATGACAGAATAAGTGTGGGTATTAAAAAATTAAACAATAATACTAATAATTAAAATTAATTTAAAACATTTTTTGTGTTGCCCGGGCTCCAGCCGTGTGGGCCCGGGTTCAGTTACGCCACTGGTTTTATATATGACTTAGTTGTACAAGAATTTACAATGTAACTGACCATATATACGTGTACACCCTATATAGCTTGTGCTGAAGGAAGCATGAATTGGTGGTTACGGATAGTATAGTAGCTATATTACACATTCAAAATAGTATAATACTTATACAAACCACACAATACAATAATTTCATACTTGAGTAAGAACACAAACATCCTGATATAACCACAGTACTACTATACTACATGAGACTATATAAATGTAACGACTTTATATGAAGAAACAAAAAACAACCAGAAATTGTTAATGTGTATGTAAGTTAATAATAGAGAATACCAGAATACTTAATATTAATATTTGGCTCAACAATGGTTAATGTGTGTGCCATTGAGAATACACCTTGAGCCAATAACAGAATTAAGGCTGTTAATGAAAATAGAATCATAATTAACTGCGTTATCTGGCGCAAAGAGAAAACTGTGCAGTGCCAAATAAGAAGCTCATTGGGCCAATGGTGCGCCATATGAGCTTATCAAATACACTGGTGAATACATTATGGTTGTCAATGACTTATTCTATATCTCATCTCTCAGGATGTAGGAGGTCAGGACAAGATTAGTCCCTTGACATTACTGCACTGGAACACAAGGTCTCATTTTTGTAGTGGATTGTGCTGATAGAGATCGTATAGACGAGGCCAGAACAGAATTCCATCGTATTATTAATGATCGTGAAATGGAGGATGCAATAATTTTAATATTTGCTAACAAACAAGATTTGCCAGATGGTAAGAAAATAATCAAATGTCACTCTTCATATCAATTCTAAAGAATTTGCACACGTATCATATTACACATCATAGGAATTTAATCATAAGTATAATATGTGCTGAGTGGGCAGTTCAACCTGCCTAGTCAGCACATAATATAACCTATTAACTACATATGTATATAGGGCTGGAATTATTGCTTTATAACAAGTATTAGTTTTGTTCCTGTTACTGTTTCTATTGAGATTTAGTATCTCTGGACTGAGAAATGAGACAGAAGCAGCAAGCAACATAGCCTTGACTTTACTGGAACATATCCATATCATTAACCACACATTTAGAGTGTCAAAGTGCACATGCACAAGCATTAACGTGGGCATGGAAGCAAAGCTGCAAAGGGAGAGTTTAGCTCTACTATTAACATTGATTAAATACCATGATGACATGGAATGATGTGTGTAAAGTAAGGCTGGGATGATTAGTAGATTAATCAATTGATATTGAAATTTTTCTAATTATCGATTATAAGTCTGTGATATCGATTATGCTAATTATTCCTGATATAACCCTAACAATATCAGCACTTCTAACATAATTCTTATACCATATGAGACTATATAAATATAACGCTATTTCGTGACTTCTTATATATGAAGAAACAACCTATTTTCAGTTGCAAAAAAGGTTGATCAAACCAAATGATCTCCCAATCTGGATCAGCCAGTAAATATTAGGAACATAAAAAAAATAATAAGGACTAGGAGGAAGAAGAATTTGTATCTACATTTAAACATGACGACTAACATTTATAAATGACAACAGGCGATTTATAAATGATGACTAACATTTATAAATGACAACATGTGATTTATAAATGATGACTAGCATTTGTAAATGACAACATGTTATTAGAGAATATGGGGTTAAAATTGTTAGTCACATGACAACTACAACATATTAGCACATGGCACAGTGCAAGCAATTTCAACTGGTGCATTGTCATCACAATTGCAACCCAGGCAACAGTCTACCATAGTCACTATAATGTCCTTATATGAAGTAATGATCACAATTTCTGCAAACTAATGATTATTACAGTCTATGGTATTAATATAGATAATAATAGTTTATTATTTTATTATTAATCTTTCTTTCAAACACTCTTTATTTTGTCTCATACAGAAAGATAAATCATTGACAACTGCTGTATACCAGCTAGACTCACTATCTGAAAGACAGCAAGCATGTGGATTAAAGCATTGTGCAACGTTAATCTCATTGCTACAACCACTATCATATTCCAGGTCACATTTATTGTATTGGAATGTATTTACTGTTTAGCTACTGAATAGTTACTGGGAAAGTTTATTTAGTATTTTCCAATAACTGTCTCTCAAACTACAACATACATTAAGTCTACTTTTAATTGCGTGCACTAATTTTAGTGACTTTAGCAGCTAACGACATGATCACTAAAATTAGTATGTGCTAAAAAATATACTTTGTGATACTTTTATTAGGCACGTTAGGTGGCCTTAGAAATTCACTAAAATTAATGCATGCTAAATCAAAGCATTTAAAAATCGCTAAATATAGTAGGCTTAATGAATATACTACCTTAGCAGCACCTCACACAGTATACTACAAGTTATATACCATGTAGCAGGATATTTTCATGTTTTCATTGATATTCGATTTTCAATGGTCAAAATTTCGTTTTTTGATCAATATTGCTCAAACTTTACCCACGACAATAAATTTTCGTGAGTTAAATATTTGTGAAATGGCTCTGTATCTCAAAAACACGAAAATATCCCACTATATGGTTATTAGTATTTCATAATCCAAACAGACTATATCAGAACTGATCTAATATCATCATATGTGTTATTCATCTAGTGTGCAATATGGTTCACACACATGGACACAGTATGTCTCAGAACTGATCTAATATCATCATATGTGTTATTCATCTAGTGTGCAATATGGTTCACACACATGGACACAGTATGTCTCAGAACTGATCTAATATCATCATATGTGTTATTCATCTAGTGTGCAATATGGTTCACACACATGGACACAGTATGTCTCAGAACTGATCTAATATCATCATATGTGTTATTCATCTAGTGTGCAATATGGTTCACATACATGGACACAGTATGTGTCAGAACTGATCTAATATCATCATATGTGTTATTCATCTAGTGTGCAATATGGTTCACACACATGGACACAGTATGTCTCAGAACTGATCTAATATCATCATATGTGTTATTCATCTAGTGTGCAATATGGTTCACACACATGGACACAGTATGTCTCAGAACTGATCTAATATCATCATATGTGTTATTCATCAGTGTGCAATATGGTTCACACACATGGACACAGTATGTGTCAGAACTGATCTAATATCATCATATGTGTTATTCATCTAGTGTGCAATATGGTTCACACACATGGACACAGTATGTCTCAGAACTGATCTAATATCATCATATGTGTTATTCATCTAGTGTGCAATATGGTTCACACACATGGACACAGTATGTCTCAGAACTGATCTAATATCATCATATGTGTTATTCATCTAGTGTGCAATATGGTTCACACACATGGACACAGTATGTCTCAGAACTGATCTAATATCATCATATGTGTTATTCATCTAGTGTGCAATATGGTTCACACACATGGACACAGTATGTCTCAGAACTGATCTAATATCATCATATGTGTTATTCATCTAGTGTGCAATATGGTTCACACACATGGACACAGTATGTGTCAGAACTGATCTAATATCATCATATGTGTTATTCATCTAGTGTGCAATATGGTTCACACACATGGACACAGTATGTGTCAGTCTATTGTTTGGGTGTCATTTCTGTTTTTTAACAATGATATACAAAGGTGGAAATAAGACTAGAATTTTGCAAGGACAACATGTCTAAACAAAGTGATTTTGATCAGATGCTTTCAAATTTTGGTCTGACTGCAACTTTTAGAGCAAAACTATCTATATTAATTACTCCAGCCACATGATAAAAATTAAATAAAATACCTTATTAATAAACAGGGAAACATTTTTTTATTACATGTAGTACTAATTAGTTCACATGTCTCTAAAAAATAGTTTTAGATTTGGTTCAAGAACTACAAGTAAAAATGATGTATTATAATCCTTTTAGTTTAGTTCTAGTTACATACTAATCCATGTAGATATTTAATTACATGTATTAAAGTTAAATCATGCATGTTAATCTAATTAATTGAGTTTATAAATCTACTATAGAATATAGACTGGTTACAATTATTATGAATCATACACAATTATACATTTATAATATATAATTAATAGCTATAATTATTATAACACACATGTAGTACAAATCGTTTTTCCTCTCTGCAGTGAGGTTTTTTAGAATATCATTTATTCAGCGTGCATATCCATCCATATATCTATCTGTCTATCTAGCTACATGTACAATGTATCTATCTACATGTACCTATCTATCTTTCTTTTAACCTCTACAATGCCAATATATACATAAAGACTTAGCACTAAGGTGTAGGTTACTCAGGGTCCTACATGTATAATGAAAGAGTTTGTTCCTAACCATGCATTGTCACATGGACCTACTTACAGAAATAAGAGATAAGAATATAATTATAAATTGCATATATACTGTGATTAAACATTTGTAAGGTCAGGAGTAGAGGTAGAGGAGGTATGGGAACAGTATATTTTAAACGAACCAATAATGCTATACTCTGTCATTAATTGATTCATATCTTTAGTAAGAAAATAGATGAGTATCTTTAGTAACTTAAAACCTAAATGGTATTTCTTGCTGATCAAGGTTAAGATGAGGGTCAAACAGTTTCACTGATGAGTTGTTGATTGCTACCGATCGAGTGACACTTAGAAACCTTTGCTTTCATACCAGACCACTGGAGCCATTGGTTAGTTTTATTGAGAAGTGATTGGCATGCTGCATTATCTTTACCAATTAGGCAGGTGTCATCTGCAAACTGTAGTAGGTTTATTTGGTGTCGAGAGTTAGGAAGGGTGAAGCCGTGATGGAGATCTTGTTTGAGAGTATCGACTAAGCTCTTAAAAACTTCACGCACAGTTCACAGAGGATGATCTAATGCATGATGATGCAGCTATCCACCTTTTATGTTTCATACCTGCTTAGGTACTAGTTTGACAATAATGACTACTTTTAGTTATAGTTAATTATAGTATGTCTAGTTTCTCAAATGTTTAGTTTAGCTATAGGCTTACTAAAAGGGTGTTAGTTTTAGTTAACTCCATTATTGGCCAATTTTCATTTTAGTTAGTTATAGTTATTGCATTAGACCTGTAAATTGCTGTAATTTAGTTACAGTTTCATTAATTAAAAGATAAAATACCTTATTAATAAACAGGGAAACTATTTATTATTACATGTAGTTCTAATTAGTTCACATGTCTCTAAAAACTTTTAGTTTTAGATTTGGTTCAAGAACTACAAGTAAAAATGATGTATTATAATCCTTTTAGTTTAGTTTTAGTTACATACTAATTATCATAATATGATTACACATATCCATGTAGATATTTAATTACATGAATGAAAGTTAAATCATTATAGTCAATCTAATTAATTACCTATAGAATTTACAAATCTACTATAGAATATAGACTGGTTACAAAGTATGAATCATACACAATTATACATTTATAATAATATAATTAATAGCTATTTAAAGTACATATAGCTTTTTCCCATCCATCCATCCATCTATCCATCCATCCATCCATCCATCCATCCTTCCATCCATCCTTCCATCCATCTGCATGTACAATGTATCTATCTACATGTATCTATCTATCTATCTATCTATCTATCTATCTATCTACCTGCCTGCCTGCCTACCTACTTACCTACCTACCTACCTACCTACCTATCTACGAGTATCTATCTATCTATCTATCTACCTACCTACCTACCTACCTACCTACCTATCTATCTATATATCTATCTATCTATCTATCTATCTATCTATCTGCATGTACAATGTATCTAGCTACATGTACATGTATCTATCTTTTTCTTAACCTCTACAATGCCTATATATACATAAAGACTTAGCACTAAGGTGTAGGTTACTCCAGGATCCTATAATGAAAGAGTTTGTTCATAACCATGCATTGTCACCTGGACCTACTTACAGAAATAAGAGATAAGAATATAATTATAAATTGCATATATACTGTGATTAATCATTTGTAAGGTCAAGAGTAGAGGTAGAGGAGTTATGGGAACACTATATTTTAAACAAACCAATAATGCTATACTCTGTCATTAATTGATTCATATCTTTGGTAGAACGTTTGATGAGTTTCTTTAGTAACTTAAAACCTTCGGTGTTTACTAGACTCGAAGCATATCCCACCTCAGATGCTGATTCATGTAAATAATTATATCTGTTTGATCCACATCAAATGTTGTCTCAAGTGGGATGGTGAGTTCAACTATGTTGATAGGTCTTAATTGTGTGTTCAACCTGACAATATCAGGACGATCTGAGCAGAGACTAATATGAGTAGGAAAGGAATATGGGGAGTCTGGGAGATCCATAATAATGGTGTCTGTCAATAGTAGATTTTGGAACAGTTTAGAAGGTGGCTTACAACTTTTTTTTATGTTTCTTGACACCTTTCATGTATGTTTGAGTTTCTATATAAACCTGTGTTTTTTTTTTCTTTTTCATTACTGACGAAGGTTTTCGAGCCAAAATGTCTAATTGTTATTATTTTTAATAATAAACTATCATGTCAATGCTCAACTAATCCTCGTTGAAATTACTACAACATGATAAACAAACTACTAGACATCAGTAGTAGATGTTTGGATATACATGTTGTAAATGAATAAATCTTTTTGAGGACCGAGTCATGATGTGGGTTATACATGTATTGACGTAGATGTAAAGCGGTCACACACAAGTTTAGTAGATGGTATTTCATTTTTGGGGTATCAGATGTGGTAATGCTTGTCTTCACAGATCTAGTTAGTTGTCTTCCTTGTTTATGATGGTTTAAAGCTAAGGATGTTCCTTACAGATATAGCAAGTTTGAATTTTTTCCTTTGGCTGCCTTCTTCTACTTCCAGGTTCTTTTGAGCTATATATCGGACACACTGGTCATTGTTTAGAGGACTGCAATTTCTTATACAATACTGTAATTGATGGGACACCTAAACCTCCATTGGATGGTGGTAGGAAGAGGAAGGCTGTATTGGCATATTTAGCTAGACCAGACCATAGCTTTAGGAATTTAGTTTGGATCGACTGGAGTTGGGTTTTGATGGATCAATAGTTACCAAGTTAATTGTGGACAAATTCCAAGTTTGAAGATACCTGTTGTCTAGTGATGAAAGAGCTGTCAGTGAGGCTTAATAATCATTTAAGGTTATCAATTAGATTTGTTTCAGCCTGACTGATACCACAAGGGAATCATATAAGTAGGGTTAAAAACATGATGATGGGTTTGTTATCGATAAATGGTATTTCTTGCTGATCGAGGTTAAGATGAGGGTCAAACGGTTTCCTTGATGAGCTGTTGATTGCTACTTAGTGACACTTTGAAACCTTTGCTTTTAATAGACCACTGGAGCCATCGGTTAGTTTTATTGAGGAGTGATTGGCATGTTGCACTATCTTTACCAGGCAGGTGTCATCTGCAAACTGTAGTAGGTTTATTTGGTGGCGAGACTAAGGAAGAGTGAAGCCGCGATGGAGATCTTGTTTGAGAGTAATGACTAAGCTCTCAAAAACTTCATGCACAGTTCACAGAGGATAATCTAATGCATGATGATGCAGCTATCCACCTTTCATGTTTTATACCTGCTTAGGTACTATTGTTATTTTAATTTGACAATAATGACTACATTTAGTTATAGTTAATTATAGTATGTCTAGTTTATCAAACGTTTAGTTTAGTTATAGTTCAATTACATAGGCTTACTAAATAGGGTTCAGTTTTAGAGTTAACTAAATAAAAGTTCCCATCATTGGCCAATCTTCATTTTAGTTATTGCATTAGACCTGTAATTTAGTTACAGTTTCATTAATTAAAAGATAAAATACCTTATTAATAAACAGAGAAACAATTTATTATTACATGTAGTTCTAATTAGTTCACATGACTCTAAAAAATTTTAGTTTTAGATTTGGTTCAATAACTAGAAGTAAAAATGATGTATTATAATTCTTTTAGTTTAGTTCTAGTTACATACTAATTATCATAATATGGTTACACATATCCATGTAGATATTTAATTACATGTATTAAAGTTAAATCATGCATATAATTATAGTGAATCTAATTAATTGACCTATTGAGTTTACAAATCTACTATAGAATATAGACTGGTTACAATTATTATGAATCATACACAATTATACATTTATAGTATATACATAATAGCTATAATTATAACACTCATGTAGTACATATCTTTTTTCCTCTCCGCAGTGAGGTTTTTTAGAATATCATTTATTCAGTCGTTCCTAGCTACACCATTGATCTGTCTACATGCATATCCATCCATCTACCTATCCATCCATCCATCAGCATGTACAATGTATCTTCTGTCTATCTATCCATCCATCCATCCATCCTTCCATATATCTATCTATCAATCTATCTATCTATCTGTTTATCTATCTATCTATCTATCTATCTATCTATCTACATGTACAATGTATCTATCTACATGTACATGTATCTATCTATCTTTCTATTGTCTATCTATCTATCTATTGATCTATCTATCTACATCTACATGTATCTATCTATATTTCTTTTAACCTCTACAATGCCTAATATGGGGAGTCTGGGAGATCCATAATAATGGTGTCTGTCAATAGTAGATTTTGGAACAGTTTAGAAGGTTGCTTACAACTTTTTTTTTATGTTTCTTGACACCTTTCATGTATGTTTGAGTTCCTACATGTATATAAACCTGTGTATTTCTTTTTTTTCTTTTCATTACTGATGAAGGCTTTCGAGCCGAAACGTCTAATTGTTATTATTTTTAATAATAATATATAACAAATCTACTATCATGTCAATGCTTAACTAATCCTCGTTGAAATTACTACAACATGATAAACAAACTACTGGACATCAGTAGTAGATGTTTGGATATAAATGAATCGATCTTTTTGAGGACTGAGTCATGACATGGGTTATATTGATGTAGATGTAAAGCAGTCCCACACGAGTTTAGTAGATGGTATTTCATTTGTTTGGTATCAGATGTCATAATGCTTGTCTTCACAGATGAGGTTAGTTGTCTTCTTTTTTGTGATGGTTTAATGTGCTAAGGATGTCCTTACAGATATAGCAGGTTTGAATTTTTCCTTTGGCTGCCTTCTTCTACTTCCAGGTTCTTTTGAGCTATATATCAGACACACTGGTCATTGTTTTGCAATTTCTTATACAATACTGTGGATACCTATGTAAACCTCCGGAGGGCTGTATTGGCAGATTTAGCTAGACCAGACCATTAGCTTTAGGAATTTAGTTGCGATCGGCTGGAGTTGAGTTTTGATCCAAGTGATGGGGAAATCGTGGATCAATAATTACCAAAATACATAGTTTCTGTGAGGTTTAATAATCATTTAAGATTATCAATTAGATTTGTTTTAGCGTGATTGATAACATCAGTTATAGGCTTACTAATAGGGTTTTAGTTTTAGTTAACTAACTAAAGGTGCCCATTATTGGCCAATTTGCAATTATTGCATTAGACCTGTAATTTAGTTATACATGTGTAGTTTCATTAATTAAAAGATAAAATACCTTATTAACTAGAAGAATGTAGAAACATTGTGGGGGCGAGCCTTCACGAGTTTATATGCATGCCCATTGCTACATACACATTTAGTTGCATGGGAAATCGAAGTGAAGAGATCATGGCCAGTAGTAACTTGAAGAGGAAATTGGAATTTGACAATTTTGATGTATCTGAAATTGGAAATGAAATACAGCTTTGGTTCACGGTAGAGTAATAGAGATGTCGCCAATAAAAATTGCCGGAAAAATAAACATACAGAAGATGAACTCAGATTCGCCAAATCAGCATGGTATTTTTCTATCTTCTGACTTTGTGTACGCAATTGTCTTGTTTGTTGATGTCCGTCCCTGTCGAGCTGCAGTCTACGTTGTCTTACTTCTGGTGTTTCTAAAGACATTCTTTCCTGCCGATTATGACTTAGTTGAGCTAGTCTGGCAGCTCTCTGGTCATCATTTTCAGTAGACAGTCTTTGTCGCTGATTGTGATTTAGGTGAGCTAGTCTAGCAGCTCTCTGGTCGTCACTTTCCGTAGATAGTCTTTGTTGCTGATTATGACTTAGCTGAGCTAGTCTGACTGCTCTCTGGTCATCAGTTTCAGAAGTTCCTTCGTTCACGATAGGCCCTTTGACGGTCAAGCCTAGCACGACGTTTTTCAGGAGTTTCTGATTCTCTACGCCGTCTATCTGAGATCCTGCCTTTTTTCAGTCGCTCTTGGCGCTGTTCAGGAGTTTCTTCTTGTCGTGTTCTCTTCGCTCTTATTTTAGTTGAAATCAAATCAGCCATTTTGAACACGTGTGTACAGATAATTTTTAAAAAATTATTTTCATTGCATGTATTATAAGAGTTTTAACGGTAAGAAGTCGTATCTATATATATATATATATATATCGACAGAATCTCGTTTACACGACTAGTGTGGGGCTCGCTCAGGCTCGCCCCAATAAACAGGGAAACAATTTATTATTACATGTAGTTCTAATTAGTTGCCATGTCTCTAAAAATTTTAGTTTTAGATTTGGTTCAAGAACTAAAAGTAAAAATGATGTATTATAATCCTTTTAGTTTAGTTCTAGTTACATACTAATTATCATAATATGGTTACACATATCCAATTAGTATGAATAAGAGGTTACAATTAGTAAGAATCATACACAATTATTTATTTATAATAATATATTTGTTGTACTCAGTTATTGGTACGAATATACATACATGTAGGTTGCAATTAGTATGAATCATACACAATTATTTATTTATAATAATATATTTGTTGTACTCAGTTATTGGTACGAATATACATACATGTAGGTAGGTATAAGTTGCATGTAATTTGTATCAGTTAATTTGCCTCATTATACAATTACTAGCTATACACACATGTAGTACTAATCTTTTTATGGCCTGTAGGGCCATCCCTATGATTGCTTTCTCACGGGCTTGAACTATATTTATATATCTTGTGTCCACTTGCACGAGTACGTGTTGTATACGTAGTTAAGGATGTTGCGTCATTCTGGGGGCTTTGCTTAGCTTGGTCAATCAATGAGCATGGCGCGTAAAAGAAAGTGCAGAAGAAATAAAGAAAGCTGCTACGTAACTAATAGCAGTCTGTTCTACCTGAAATATATTTCTAAAGTTCTACAATCTTTAGTCCTTTAAAATGTAAGGAGAGTAGGTAATGAAAATAATAACTATAATACCTATCTATCTATCTACCTACCTACCTACCTACCTACCTACCTACCTACCTACCTACCTACATGTATCTATCCGTCCATCCATACATTCATCCATCCTACATGTATATATCTATCTTTTTTTAACCTCTACAATGCCAATATATACATAAATATTTAGTGTAGGTTACAATGCTATAATGAAAGAGTTTGTTTCTAACCATGCATTATCACCTGGACCTACTTACAGAAATAAGAGATAAGAATATAATTATAAATTGCATATATACTGTGATTAATCATTTGTAAGGTCAAGAGTAGAGGTAGAGGAGGTATGGGAACACTATATTTTAAACGAACCAATAATGCTACATTGTCATTTTGTACAGGAAGCAAACTAAGGAGCATTAACTGGTCTTCCTGACTAACAAAGTTCATTGGTTTCCTGTGCAAAATGGCCAAATAGTGAGTGTTTGTTAAAAATTATTAGGTGTGGTTTTCCCAAATTGGGTCACATATTCATATACATTGTGCTTACATCAAAAAATGTACAGTAATACAAAATCTACATTTTACATTGCATTAACTGCTAGTTGACAAAGGAAGGTAATTATACAAAAATAGTGTGTGTATATATGTATGTATGTATGTATGTATGTATGTATGTATGTATGTATGTATGTATGTAACTATTTATCTATGTATCTATCTATCTATGTATCTGTCTATGTACGTATGTATGTATGTATGTTCGTATCTATGTATGTATGTATCAATCTATCTACAGTGTATGTATCTATATAAGTATCTATGCATCTATCTATGTACATGTATGTATGTATCTATCTATCTATCTATGTATCTATGTATGTATCTATATATGTATCTATCTATGTATCTATCTATATATATCTATTTATCTATCTATCTATCTATCTATCTATCTATATGAAATACATGTACATTGTATCTTTCCATTAATTTTATCAATCTATCCATTTATAAATCAGTCTATCTATTGTAAATGTGAATGACCTTTAGTTCAATGCATATTGGCACAAAATAGAAATATTTCATAATTATTATATACCTGGGCTGATGTTACTTTATATTTATCAGCAATTTCCTTAACAACAGGATCATCCAGCAAGACTGGCTCATCATCACTTTTATCAAGACGTCCAGGAGAACCCAATGGAGAATAGGACACAAACGTAATCCCTAAAAGGAATGAATTGAATGGATTAAAAACAAAACAACAGAATATCAGAAACCAGCATCAGACACAATAAATCTAGCACCAGACGCAATAAATCTAGCACCAGACTCAATACATCTAGCATCAGATCCAATAAATCTAGCATCAGACCCAATAAATCTAGCATCAGACTCAATAAATCTAGCACCAGACTCAATAAATCTAGCATTAGATCCAATAAATCTAGCATCAGACCCAATAAATCTAGTACCAGACCCAATAAATCTAGCATTAGATCCAATAAATCTAGCATCAGACCCAATAAATCTAGCATCAGACTCAATAAATCTAGCACCAGACTCAATAAATCTAGCATTAGATCCAATAAATCTAGCATCAGACCCAATAAATCTAGTACCAGACCCAATAAATCTAGCATTAGATCCAATAAATCTAGCACCAGACTCAATAAATCTAGCACCAGACCCAATAAATCTAGCATTAGATCCAATAAATCTAGCACCAGACTCAATAAATCTAGCATCAGACGCAATAAATCTAGCATCAGACCCAACACATCAGCACTAGTAAAATAAATCTAGCACCAGACCCAATAAATTTAGCATTAGATCCAATAAATCTAGCATCAGACCCAATAAATCTAGCATCAGACGCAATAAATCTAGCATCAGACCCAACACATCAGCACTAGTAAAATAAATCTAGCACCAGACCCAATAAATTTAGCATTAGATCAGACCAGTAAACATTATCTACACTGAGGGGAGGATTTTTAAGTAATACATGTCTAGCTTATTGTCCTATTATTGTATCTTGTACATGTCTATCCTATTATTGTATCTTGTACATATCTATCCTATTATTGTATCTTGTACATGTCTATCCTATTATTGTATCTTGTACATGTCTATCTTATTATTGTATCTTGTACATGTCTATCCTATTATTGTATCTTGTACACGTTTATCCTATTATTGTATCTTGTACATATCTATCTTATTATTGTATCCCAGCATAAATAACAAAAAAAAATTAATGGATCGAACATCGCTGATTTGAAAGACAAAAAGGACATAGGAAAAAGGGATGTGTACACATAGTCACGTACCAAGAGAGGGACTGTTTTATCCAATCCATGTACAATTTAATATTATTTCAGCACAATATCAGAGATGGGGCAAAGCATCTTGGGGTTAAGTTTCAAGCTAGCTTGACCATAGTATGATGCTTTCAAGTGATTATAGACACATGAAAAACCTTCAACCTTAGTACTGTAGAGAAGTTTTAGCACAGCAGGAAACATATTTATAACACTGAGATGCTGCTTATCAAACGAACACTTTGAATGATCGATGTTTTTTTAAGAGTAGTGGAGTCAATATATAATATTGATTTTTAATTTATACTAGTCAGTCACTGCTGATTCTCAGTACAGTAAATGCTTAAGTTATACATGAGTATTAAGCATACGTTGTAACCCATATGCTGGTGTTTTTAACTTAAAAAAATTCAAAATTTTCAGTGCCTATGCTGTTGCTTCTACTCGAGTACATTTTCAGTGCTTGTACATCGTACTTAATGCTTAAGATCTTCAATGTGGTTTGCCCCATCATGGCAGAGTATATACATGATGTTATTGAAAAAAAAGTATGATGCAATAATTTTGGATGAGTATATTAGCTTACCTATGTACATGTAATTATTTGTGTTGTTTTTGTTAATGACTACAGAATGTCTGGTTGTGCATTCCATAATACGTCATGATGATGCAGTAAGTAATACTTGTACTAACCTTGCTTTATAATTAAAATAGCATCATATATAAATAGAGTATAATGTTTGTGATTTTATGTCATGTGATAGTAGAAGTGCTGACAATTGTAAACAAACATTTTTTTTTGCTGCATCATTCACTATATCATTATAAAGTACATTGTCAGTGCTATAGCAAGCATTTATATTGCTTCAACAGTTAGCATTAGAAATTACTGAAGATGTCTTCTACCTGGCAGCTGTTTGTAAAGCACATGGATGGAAAGACTTTCACTATCCTTTTTCAAAAATCAGTTGAGGTAAATATATAATAATTATAAATATTGTAATTATAGGTTGTAACTTATTTCATTATTACATATGCTTACTGCTACTGCTATTCTTTAATTTTTTTTGTCTTATAAGCAAAACTAAAATACTTTTGAGAAAGTATTTCACATGAATGTCTTTCAATAGAACACAAATGTAAGTGAATTAATGAAAAAGGTTGAAGAAAAAACTGGAATTCCTTCTGCTGAGCAGAGATTGATATATGCTGGAAAACAGTTGGAGAAAGAAGATACACTTGCCGATTACCCTTCCCTCGGGAAAGGAGCTACAGTTTTTCTTGTGCTTCGTTTGCCTGGTGGAGCTAGTAGTAAACCATTCGATTCTATGAAAGAAAGACCTCTTCCTCGTCATCTTCCTCAAAGTAGTGAACCTTGCATAATTTGTTATGATGATCAAGCACTTCTAATGCCTTGTAAAACAGTGAAACATTCAATGTGTTCGACATGTCTTATGAATTTTGCCTGGAATGAAGTAAGTGATAATTTAAAGACTAAGATTTCTTGTTCTCTGTGTGGGTCTGAATGGGGATTAGATGTTGTTAAAGAATATGGACAAGCAACACAAAAAGAAATTGAGCTTCTATCGGAAGGCCTTTCCATGAATGTCATACGCAGTGATCCAAAAATCATAGAATGTCCAGGATGTGGCAGCTATTCTCAGCGAATAGATGATACAAAAGCTAGAGTTAGTTGTCGAATATGTAGGAAGGAAGGAAAAAATACAGATTATTGCTGGTTTTGCTTTCAACCATGGAAGAGCAGTGGAACAGAGTGTAGTAATCCAAAGTGCCAAGGAATCCTTGCTCAGATCCAGAAATCTCCAATGAAGGAAATTAATGGAGTGAAGTGTCCATCTTGGCGTTTGTGTCCTAACTGTGGGCTTGCTATTGAACATAAAGATCGTTGTAAGCAGATGACATGTAAAAAGGCTAGAGGTGGTTGCGATACAAGTTTCTGCTTTATTTGTCTTCGCATTCCAAAGGAAGGTTGTTGGCAGTGTGGTGGTTCTTACACCCCTTGTCAGGCAGCACCAATCCAAGATCGTGTTCCAAAACACTGACGATAAACATGTTTAACAATACTGTGTGTGTTATGAATAAATACTTTAATGATGTATTATGAGTTGTATTGTCATAAAGTGTTTAATTTTGAATTAACTGAAAAGCGACAAAACCACGCCATAAATATTTATGTGATGCACTCACAAGTATTCTGAAAAGGAATCAAGCTATAATGTTACATATATATTTATACTGATATGCTCAATTTTGCGATCGACACTGTAACCTAGCAACAGTGCAGTATGTAAACCCACAATCACAGTGAGCCACCAAGGCTTTTAGGTATCTACGTAGCACACATTCTATTATGTGCCCCACCCATTAAGTGACCAACCCAATGGATTGATGCAACTTCCTTAACTACATATACAATGCATATATGTGATACAAACATATATGCATTGTGTACAAATATAGTTTGAACCCGTGGGAAAACGATCATAGGGATGGCCCTGTGGGTATTAAAAAATATTATATAATACATGTATGCCATGCATGATCATGCAGTGCCGGATCTAGGGGGGTTTCTTTGGTTTCCATGAAAACCCCCTTTCACACTTTAAAATTCAAGTTAAAAAAAATTGATTAATAAAAGTCTGTGTGACAGCTCACTAGCATGTTGTAAGCATAAGCATTGGTTCTATGAGAACTTAGTAAAGATGGTAAGTACATAAATAACTATATACCTACAATTGTACTACATGTGTACTTCAGTAAAATTGTTGCTAGTCTGCAAAAGTCTGATGTAACTGAATCTGAAGATTGCCGATTGGCAAAGCAGTAGTCATGACTGACTATAAAGTCTCACACTCAATTTGGTTGTGAATCTGATGCTTGTGTTTTATCTGACATGTAGTGTAATAAATCATGATGGCTATCGCTAACTTAGTAACATAAGTAAGTTTGCATACCTTTCCTAACTGTCGCGATATAGTTATAGTCCTGCCTGACAGAGGAATGCATGATTACAAAATTATTGACCCCACCCTCATGAATAATTAATGAATTAAAAAAATCAGCACACTTCGTGAGTTGTTTTGTTTTTTTGAAACCCCCTTCTTCAATTTCTAGATCTTTCACTGTCATGATAATAAATTAGCGCACTACATCATTGTATAGCACCTACTACTGCTCGGGCTAATTATGAGGGACAGTCACACATTTTGCATCAGTGATTGGGTTGGATTCATATAAATTCAGCATTTAAAATATTTTGCTGGACAAGAAAAATCAGTGAAACAGGTATAGACTAAACATATAATAATGGGTATAATATTCATGTACATGTAGGAACTAAATAACATTCAAGACCAGATTTTAAGGGCAGTGGCCAAAGGGACTAATAGCTCACTATAATTAAATAATATTCCTTTCTCTTAATAATAATAGTAAATTTTATGAAATCATTATAAATATCATTATGAATATCATTATGATTATCTCACTTTATTTACATGTACATGTCAATTAAGGTTGGGTTAGGGTTCAGTATCAGAGACAAGCGTATTGTGCTTTAATTACAGCCTATTTTGCTAAGCTCAAATTACCACTTTTATTTCATAGGTACCTGTTATGCTCAAAATTCTTCAAAAAAACAAGATATATAAAGACTGCTTTGTGGTGTATAGCATTCAGTAATCATGGCTAACTTTATTGTTCCTGAAACACATCAGCCTATTATAGTTATTATTTTGATTATCTACTCTGTTTACCTTTTAAAGAACCTTTTAGAACTTTAAGAATATATTTCAGGTAGAATAGCTAGTTTCTACGTTAGCTACACAGCTAACAGTAATCATGGCTGACATTGTTGTGGCCATAATAAATCAAACAAGATATACATGTATGGAGAAAACGTATCCCTATGATTACTTCCAACTAACAGTAATCATGGCTGACATTCTCGTGTCTGAAATACAACATAGTATTATAGTGATTACCTACCCTTCTAACTTTTTAGAGGTTCTTGTAGAACTTTAGGAATATGTTACACCTAGAATAGCTATTAGTACCAGTTTCTATGTAATTCTACAAGCAATTTTCTTCCTGCTGGTTTGTAGAGCTTGAACGAGCATTCTATTACGCACTTATCCCATTAATTGACTGAGCCCCATCCCACTGAATGTACAACTTCCTTAATTACATATACAATACATACTCATGCAAGTGACACAAACACACACACACACATATATATATATATATATATGTATGTATAATTATACATATATATATATATATATATATATATACATACAGGTCATCTAACCAGTGAGAAAGCAATCATGGGGATGGCCTAAAAGGTCACAAAGTTTACATTCCACAACCTATTAAGCTTGGATAATGCTTCCTGCTTTGATAAACCTGAAAAAATGTGCATGTCCCTACAAAGTAATCTTAGCCTTTAAAGCCATTTGTGGACTCTTAAATATCAGGGACAATCTGATTGGTTAGCCAAGAACTTAGACATTTTTTTAATGAATTATCTAATCAAATTTATTGTTCATGTATATTGTATATAATTGGAGTCAATATACATGTAAACATATATAATTATATATTTATAGCTAGTAAGAGCTTAATTTGTATAACAATTAATGCTATTATACAAAGTATAACAGAGCTACAGCCTCATACCCATACTCTTATTACTATTGATATAGTGTATGATATACATGTAGTACTATAGCCTCATGATATTGTATGTAGTATTAATATAATTATATTACATTAATGGTTATGTCATGTCGTTGACATGTAATATGATATGATTACCATATAGTAATATACATGCTTAACTATTTGATACAGTTAAGCATGTATTTCCATAGTAATCATACCCTATTAGACTTATGGAAATTTGCAATGTTATTTTATGACGACATACCCATTAAAATAATTACATGTATGTAATATAATTATAATAATATTACTATAATTAATATTCTTATAGCCATATCAATGTTTCTAGTATTTCTAAAATCAATCATCAAGTAAAAAATTCCCCTTCCATGACTCACTGTTTATGATTATGGTATAAGGTGCATGTCTAATTGTATATGTCATATGACATACATTAATCTATTATCATAGCAGTGGTAATGAACATACAATCACTTGTGTATACATCTTCTAAACACAACATTAGGGCTAGCAAGTGTCATGTCATTGTTTTGATCAGGCTTAAATCAGGTGAGTCCACAGGGGACTTTGGTTTCCAAGCAAAACATCTCTACTTCAATGATTGAATAATGTCCACATTGTCCAGTATTACCATCAAATATCCATGTCCCATTCATCCTAGTGTATGGGAATTCCTAGCAGATACATGCACTTGTATGTGATTGTCTAAATAGACATGAGATGAGTGACAATAGTGCTACAACCACACCTTTAAGAGATAAAACCAAAAACATTTCTGCCCCACCTTGCATAAACATATCTCCTACTTTATTTACAAATATAAGACTGATATATATACATGTAACTGACCTTTGCTTTTACAATACTGTCTGAGTTTTGGTTGTTGGAAATATATATTAGACTCAACTATAAGAATGATAAAATAATATGAAAAGAAAGAAAGTGCCGTATATATCTTATGATCACATGTATTGATGTAGTGAGGTACCTTGATTAACAGCCGGAATGATTTTGGCTGTTTTGAGCAAATTTTCAGTCTTTGTTATTGTAAAGTTAGATACTCCTATAGATTTAACTAAACCAGTTGGTATGAGGGCTTCCATTGCCTGTATACATGTAAGAAGTATAAAACTCATGTCCACATCAAACACATGCATGCAAGCACACACACACACACACACACACACACACACACACACACACACACACACACACACACACACACACACACACACACACACACACACACACACACAGCATCTGTAATAGTAATAGCCTTGCAATAATTTTAATTATTAATTGGAAACGCCCACCTAAGGTTAATTAGGAGAGCACATGTGCATAAGTATGGTAGGTAAGGGAGTAGGATCTTTTTTAATCCAGTAAGATTGGGCTGTTATTTAACTTCAAGGTTTTGTAAGTAAGTTATTATTACATGTATTTACTGGTGCATTGGTGAACAGGACTCTAAGCATCTCCAGATACGGATAGAGAGGGGAGGGTTGGGATCCCACCAAAGAGTCTTTAACCCCCATTTCTGGTTCCCAAGGCCAGACTATCCCTGTCAGGAGTCCAATAACACCAAAGCATCAAAACATAAGTGAATATGTTAAAAGTTAAGATTGTTTAAATACTATATATTTATAACACTCCTTTATGTTAACTAGATAATTGCTAAATCTTTTACTATAATCAAAAAAGCATATAGACTCTAAGCCTGCATGCTAAAATAACAAAACATATTATCAGGATGAGTTGAACAAAAATAGAATAGGTAATAAATTTTCAGGGAAAGCAATTATAATTAAACTTTAAGTCCCAAATGAATTGCTGGGAACTAGTAGAGTTTGATATGAAATTCAAATATAAGACAAGTTCGGGTTCAGTAAGCTCTCTGGACAGACTGAGGTCTCGTGACACTGACAAGAAAGGTCACTATCTACCTGTTCTATTGTGGGAACTGGACTACGGTCGGCGAGTTTCCACAAAGATCAATCAGATACAAACTTACACACACACACACACATACACACACACACACACACACACACACGCACACACAACTTTCTGTCTTGGTTATTGTAAAGTTATGGCCATGCCTTTGTGAATAATTAATTTAACTTTTTGGTCTCACAAATGGATCTTTAATGAGAATCTGAAGCTACATGTATACTTAAATATGAAATACTAAATTATAGCCCTGAGACTGGAATAACCATTTACAGTTATAGTTATAGCATCACTAGTTTCTCTAACTTTAGTTTTATAGGTACATTTAATTAATTAGGTTTACTGTTTACTGAAATCAGTTAAAAGTGACCATTACTGACCAGTTTTCATTATACATGTAGTTATACTAATTTAGTTAACTACATGTCACAATACCTTACTATATTAAAGGGGTTATATAGTTATAGTTAACTTATACAACACTAAACTATACCTCCCATGTTTTGGACATCTTGTTGGCATCATATCCTAGCACAGTGTTAGGTGAAGGAAATAGTTCTCCTTGCTTTATTCCAAATGGTGTATGTATCTGTAAAGATACATGTATATGTACATGTGAATGTGTACATGAGTGTGTACATGTGTGTACATGTAGTGTGTACATGTAGTGTGTACATGTATGCATGCCAAATGGTGTATGTATCTGTAAAGATACATGTATATGTACATGTGAATGTGTACATGAGTGTGTGTACATGTGTGTACATGTAGTGTGTACATGTATGCATGCCAAATGGTGTATGTATCTGTAAAGATACATGTATATGTACATGTGAATGTGTACATGAGTGTGTGTACATGTGTGTACATGTAGTGTGTACATGTATGCATGCCAAATGGTGTATGTATCTGTAAAGATACATGTATATGTACATGTGAATGTGTACATGAGTGTGTACATGTAGTGTGTACATGTATGCATGCCAAATGGTGTATGTATCTGTAAAGATACATGTATATGTACATGTGAATGTGTACATGAGTGTGTACATGTAGTGTGTACATGTATGCATGCCAAATGGTGTATGTATCTGTAAAGATACATGTATATGTACATGTGAATGTGTACATGAGTGTGTGTACATGTGTGTACATGTAGTGTGTACATGTAGTGTGTACATGTATGCATGCCAAATGGTGTATGTATCTGTAAAGATACATGTATATGTACATGTGAATGTGTACATGAGTGTGTACATGTGTGTACATGTAGTGTGTACATGTATGCATGCCAAATGGTGTATGTATCTGTAAAGATACATGTATAATTATGTACATGTGAATGTGTACATGAGTGTGTGTACATGTGTGTACATGTAGTGTGTACATGTAGTGTGTACATGTATGCATGCCAAATGGTGTATGTATCTGTAAAGATACATGTATATGTACATGTGAATGTGTACATGAGTGTGTATGTGTGTGTGTGTGTGTACATGAAGTGTGTGTACATGTATGCGTGCGATATGTGTGTGCAACCATGTATGTACAAGCATCTATGTGAGAATGTATGTGTATGTATTCAAAAAGGTGTATGTATCTGTATGAATACATGTACAGTGTATGTGGAAATATGAGTATGTGTCTATGCCCTATGGATGTGTGTATGTAAAAGTGTATGTGTTTGTATGAGCATCTATATGTGTGTTCGTCACTTTGTGAGTGTATGTGAATTATGTGTATGTGCATCTAAAGAATATGTGTATGTGAATATACATGTACATATATATATATCCATATCAGAGTACATATGTGTCTGTGTACATGTCAGTGTTCATTTATGTTCACATGCATGTTTGTGTTTATGTGTAAGTGTATGTGTGTTTGTATGTTTAAAGGTAAGCATTTATTATTATGAACCATAACAAGAATTATTTTCACATCACATATTGTGTGTATGTACATATACTATTAGTAGTACATACACACACATACATGTACATGTATATACATGTAAATATGTAATACAATTTGTGAAAACCATTCTGGTGGTACATAACAAATGCTTATCTTTAACACTTCGAGGGTTGATGTCACATATTAGTGACATTTGACCCCTACTCACTTAGGAGTGCATTCCTAGCATTACAAAGTACTCCTAATTGGTTTCAGTCATAAGCTAAAAAAAATGGCAAAAAAAAGTTGATGGTTTTTCAGCCGCCCTTTGGCCTAAATATAGAGTAAAGAAGGAATTTTAAAGGGGAATGTCCCACAGTTGATGGGAGTTCGAAGGGGGTGCAGCCTCCTCACCGCCCATGCAATCTGGGGATTCAGTGATCCCACCCACACAATCTGTTATGTAGCTGAAACATTTCTATTGCTGGAATACCCGATATTGTGGATGTAGCTGATACTAACATGGGGTCGTTTTGTTTGCCACAGTTGCATTTGACTTAGTCCTATAAAGTGCTTGGGAATTTTCGAGTCCCAGTAAGCAAGTACATGTAGTACTCCATGTTGAAAAAGGAGTCAAGTTTGGGGTACAGAAAGTGAATGATGGCTGAGATATCTGAAGTGTTGCCAAAAACATGCTCAGAACTCTAAGGGTTATTAAAAACATACAAACACACATACTGTACATACTACATGTACATGAACCATAATAATTTATGTTTATCAACTCACTAAGAAAAGATCAACATACTCTATTTTCAGTCTTTGAAGACTATTTCTACAAGCTGTTTCAACATCTTCTGGTTCATGATAACAACCCCTATTAAATTATAAAAAGTTTAAAAAGGGCTGAGAAGTAAGTGAGCTAATAAATTAAAACATTACATTGTCTTGGCTTCAATTCCAGTGCCCTGGTCATAGTGTCTCTACAGTGATCTATAGTGTCTATGGTGTCCCTATAGAGTCCTATAGTGTCTTACTTTCACAGTGTATCAATGTTTGTCTATGGTGTTCATGGTGTCAGCTGGGTCTCTACTGACACTATGGCGGTGTTGGTGTCCCAATAGTCCCCATGTCCCCATTAATTAGCCATGACACTTTGTCAAAAAATCAGTAAAATTACAATTATTGTGTGTATATGTACATGTACATGTACATGTATGTAGATGTATTGTAAATTTGTCATAATAATTATAATGTACATTGTATGTAGAAATTAATCAGCCACACTTCCCACCATCTATAGCCTGAAATTTCACTGGTTTTAATCCCTTCTAGTTGTAAACTTTAAAGTATCCAAAGGCAAGAAGTTACCGGAAGTATGAATAATAGTAAAAGTACAGTATATGTTTGATTGTTCTAATGAAGTTACTGGAATGTCTAATTGTCATGCCACAAAAGTCTATGCATACAATTAATGGACAATTAATGGGCATGGCGGCACATAATATAACACTCACTTCAGCTTCAAGCTGTACAGAGCAGCAGGAAGGAAGCTGCTTGAACATGTAGCTTAGTACGTAGAAACTAGAACTATTATCTATTTTAGATAAAATACATTCCTAAAGTTCTACAAGATCCTTTAAAAAGTAGAAGAGTACATAATTATGTAGGTAATGAAAATAATAACTATAATAGGCTGTTGTGCTTCAGGCATGAGAAAGTCAGCTACTGAATGAGGACACCACAAACCAATCATAGGGATACTTTTCTCCATAAATTGTACATCTTGTTTGAAACAATTACATTTTCACATAAACAATTGCAATATGTTCCAACCAATTTGGATGTATACAGTTTCACATGTCTTTGCAGTTTTGGCTACTACTAAATAGCCATTAGCCATTTGTTTTTAAGGAATGGTAACACATTATACTAGTCATATTGACAAAGTGTTCATCTCTTTTGCACTGTAGAACATCATCCAATGAATGAATGAATGGATACAAAGGAAACATTTTGCTATTTAATGCCATTCAGAAAGAAATAGAAAATTTACAGTATAAACTAGTACAGTAAATAGTATAGCAAACACTCCAAAATATGCTGTTTATAAATATTCCTTTGCATAATTTTCCTGGCATACGGTATATGAATGTAACAGTTAAAAGTTACATTCAATATTTGATTTAACACACTGATCATAAGTGTCCAATCAGGTGTTCTATATTCCTCTACTTTACCATATGTATTACTAATGAATAGTCACACATTATACTTGCCATATTGTATTGTATAATGTACATAACAGCTCACCATAGCTTTGTTGTGATGAATAGATCTTCTCTTTTAACTACACCTTCTTTGATAACCTTCTCAAGTGCTTCTCCCACTTCATCTTCATTCTGATATATGAAGGCACAGTCAATATGACGATAACCTGCACGAATGGCTATCTCTATTGCATTAACAGTTAGACCAGGAAAGGGATCAGCCAACCAAGTCCTGAAGTATTAAAAAATGTTTTATCAAAATCTAATAAGTAATTATAGTAATAATAACATGGGAGTAATATACACTTTTATATATAATTATGCTTCATTAGTTTTCCACAAGTAAATCTAAAATTTAATTAATATAGGGGCGGGCTTTGGAAGGTATTGCCTGTAATGACATTTAATACCTTTAATGAGATGAATTGAAATTATCTTGAAAATGTGACCTTACAATAGATATCTTGACTAATTTGGTTATACAATACTCAGACTTACTGTACAGATCTTGATACAGTCACATTGAAGTAAGCACTAACATTTATTTAGCTAGACATATTTTCATGTGCCAACTACAGCAGAAAGTTAGGTTAAACTTGACCACCAACATTTCAACTAGATATGCTGTATATATAGATGCAAGGATTATTGTACAAGGCTTATACAAGTCATTACTGTGATATATAGCAATATATGCATGAGAGAATTAGGAACAAAGGAAAACTGAAAAAGTCAGAAATCGGACTAGGGAACCCAGGATCTTGTCAGATATTCTTATTATCTGAACTCGTTCATGTGAGACTGAGGAGTGTACGATTGTACTAATCTCTAAGCTTGCTTCAAATATCATCATAGGTACTCTAGTCTTCATCATGGTACAAGAGAATATGTCTAACAGATTGTATAACCAAATTAGTCAAGATATCTATTGTAAGGTCTATAATATCAATTAGGCAGTGTGTAGAGTGCCAGCACTAATACTTGTAATTTATACCTTAAAATGCTGGTTGGTGGGCATGGTCAATGAACCATAGGGTCCAGGAGCCCAATTCACTAAAACATAGGTTCTCTTGTTAGGGTTAGAAATCTGAACAAAGTTGATGTAGTAGTCCTCCTCTGTTGCAATGCTCCTTTTATTTCCCAGCCCTTCTATTGTTATTGTGGACTCACTTACTGTGACTAGCTTGTTAATTAATAATATTCATTTAACCATGCCCATGAACCAGCACTTTAAGGTGTAGATTACAATTACCAGTTCCAGTACCAGTACCACCACTCTAGACATTTGCCTAATAAAATTAAGTGAACAATTTCGCTATTTCAGATATGGATCCATTTAGGCCCACCCCCTCCTCCTACACACATGCGTCTCACATGACTGCTTATGAAGCTCCATGTGTGATGTATACATACAAGTCTGCCAAGAAACAACTATTACGTTATTTATGAATCTGTCCCCTATACACAGCTTCAATAGTTAATATCGGATTGATTACTGCAAAATTCAACTCACCCAAGCCCATAGGTTGGCATTTCAATTCCACAGTTCAGCTTAACCTGTGTAGAAAAAGATAATATAAAAGAATAATTTGTTTGTAGCAGATCAAACCTTTGAAACAGCCATGTCTAGATCTGTAAAGCGTGGGCGTAATGCAATGTCATTCCGATTTGAGCCCCACCTCTGGCTTAGCTTCCCTAGGCCCTCCGCCTACGGTCCGCGGTGGTTGGAGAGCCTGTGGCGAAAGTCAGCCATGATTACCGAATGTAATCTGAATGTTAGACCATGGTACCACAAAGCGATCATAGCCATATATCTTTTTTTACCAATAATAATAATAATATTATTGGAACACTCTGTTGTCACTGATGAAAGCTACTATGTTAAGGTCGAGGGGTATGACACGAATAGAAATCTCGTACAACCTCTTTACAAATCAACTCAAATCCCTGAATCTGCTCAAGTCCCAGAATCTGGAAAGGAAATCTGGAAATCCGAAATCCTATTTGAAATCTGAGAATCCAGGCAAATTTGTCCTAAAATCTTATTAAATCTTCAAAAAAACTAACTTTACTTATTATTTTTAATAGTTACTTAACTTTAATAATGATTAAACAATTTTAATAACGCGTTTATAACAACATTAATTAACAATTTCATTCTCTATCTCACACATGATTGAGCATCATAATTTACAGTTCATTATGACATTATCAGAGCATGCTCAGTACACCCAGCATATGACAAGAGCCTTTACTAGGAGGCTAGGAGCAGCATAAATCTTGTAAAGATCCAACAGGATCAGCTACAATTTGATTGTAGTATATAACACATGATATTAATAGTACTGAATCTTTACTTTGTAGGTCATTTGGTTTTAGCACAGTTTGTTTATCTTGTTCCCAGTTGGCTATTCTATAGAATTGTAAGTAAAAACCTTATAATTACATCACTGAAATACTAATACTTATTATGACAAATTATAATTTCATTTTAAGGTCATTTGGGTGTCTCCCATCACCACAATCTGTATCTGGCCTGAGACTCTGGCAAAATATTTTTACGTAAGTGGCTAAAGGATAATACGCCTCTACCACCCTCAATGAAAACAATGAAAAGAAAGACACAATAAAAACTATCACTATTTTAAAAGAAAAGAAAGATACCATGAAAACAACATCTAATCAATAGGTCCAATTAGAGAGACAGATTCTAACAAACCGAGAAAAAAAATGATAGAGAAGAACAATGGCTTTCAGACATTCACATAGCCTTTGCACTGTTCCTAATAATTCGATGGTTACCACCAGTCTTTCATCTAAAACAATACAAATTATTGCTAACCTTTTACGATTTCCATCTAGTACTTTTTGATCGAAGTGATGAATGTTGGAAAACAGGTTGCCTTCCTAACCGTCACTGGCTCATGGTGAGGATCCTACAATGATCAGGTACGATCAAGACGAGATGAGGAGTCATCTGACACTGTGCTTTGAGAGAAAAAGTATGACAACTTTCCCCACTATTAAGAAAAGAAAACTTATTGACCAAGAGCTTAAAACAGAGACAATAAGTGTTTACTGCCATTGCAGATTATATGTTTGCCTGTGACGGATGTGACAAACGGTTTCATCATGGTTGCATTGAGTGTCCAACAAAAGATGACCCACAATGGTTCTGCAATGATTGTATATGGAAGTAGCTTTACATGTACACAATGGTCCAGCATATATATTATACAATATTATTTTGTCTGTACTATTTACTATTTTGGCAGAACCAAGTAAATCAGCTATTACTGAACATTGTCAGTCTATTTATATTATTATAATATTTCATTTATACATACATATATGTTATATATAATAATATCTCACTTCATATCTCGGTCTCTTAACATTCCCGGCTATTTTCAGTTTATTAATGAAATCTCTATAAATCTCCGTAAATCTCCGCAAATCTCTGTAAATCTGAGAAATCTCAGACAAATCTTAAATCTCCAGAAATTACAGGGATTTACAAATCTCGTACACAATTTTTATGCGTGTCATACCCCTCGGTTAAGGTAGTACTAGGGAGTGGGCGGATGCGACTCCAGTCAGTTTCAAAATAGAATATTATATAATATGACTCTAACCTGGTGTAATAGCAACCTTCATATCGTCTGATCTTTATATCTGTCTGTATGCGTGAGAGTGTTGCAAAAATCTCCATTTTTGCAATCGCAATAAGTACAAAACCAAAAAGCCACGCCCACCAATCATGGCGTGCACCAAGTACAATGCATTTTTAAAAAACAAATAGAGCCGTTTTCTGAAAATTCATTTTACTTTTATAGTTACAAGAGGCTGAAGAAAGCTGAATTCTGTAGCTTTTCAGTGAAACCATAAATTCTACCTTTCTAGGCACTATCAAACTCCGATCTTTCTCAGAGAGCAACTACAGTTACCCTGCCCAGGGTTTCCCACCCACCCACCTCAGTGAAAATATTTAGGCCCAATAATTATACCCCCTGGTGGGTGTGGCTTCCAAAAGATACAGAATTGAACCAGATTGTATGCAGCAAGAAGCTGGCAAAACTAGAAACCGATTGGAGTTTCATCTACCCCTCCCCCTAGTACAACCTTAAACTCACATGTATAGTTTCACAAAGTGCAGAGTTATTAATATCTCTTTGATTCCATATTCTGTACTTCTATGAAAATAAACATCCCTAAGCTTTAGTCTAATTGTTTTTAAATTAAAAATAGTAATTGAAAATTAATTTGAACTAATTAACTATTAAACAATCATGAATATGAAAATTAATGGATGTTTCCAAACAAACATCAGTTTCTTCATTACTCTTATCTTTTGGTATCTTTGTGACTGCATACAAAATATTATAATAATGTACAATTATAATTATTAGTGATAATTATTTAAATGATTATAAACAATACAAAGCTTATTAATTTTAAAGGCTAAAACAGTACGTGTTTAGTATAAACATCAAATTACGACCCAGCTTTAATAACATACATAATTGTACATGTACAGTAACACAATACACAATAATCCATGATATGAAATTTAAAGCACTCTTATAAGCAATTCAACATGAAACACAAACATAATGTATGAGAGGGATATTATACAAAATAATAATAATTATTCAACTCAAACATCAAAACTTACTATGAACTCTTTTTAGTAGTAGCCAACTGAGAAGCCTTTGTTGGATAAGAGATCGATTAGAGCTAACCCCATTAAGTATTCTGACACGATTCATGATCAAAGTCATGCTGTTTTCAAACATTTTGGGATCTAGATTAGTTACAGCATCATCAAGAGATATATAACCCTTGTTGTTTGTGAATAGTGTAGCAGCCGATCAGGGAAGTAATGGTAGTTGAGTCCTCTGTAGAGTGACTCCCTCTTGACCATAGAATTTCATTATCACGGGTTTGATTTAACAGCCTCAGCATCGAGCATTATTTGTGCACCAAGAGGTAGTTTCAGACTTCTTAGTAGACTGATGTAACAGCAAATCTGATCCCCCTGAAAATCCAACCCTCCAGGATACTTGAAATTTTCGTTACAAATTTCGACCTCATTAGTCTGTTTTCAATCTGGTTTATAGATATATACATAGCAGTGTTGTGCTATGTTGTGCAAGTACTAATTAGCAATGAAACATGATTATAATATAATTATATATATTATTATAATTATTGTAAAAATTATTTGGTTATTTAACCATCATTATTTTGGTTACATGAGTTTCAATACAATAATTATGTTCAGATTATATATTATATATATTTATTTGTTGATTAGTAAAGTTATATATAAGGTACATGCCGCCATAATAAAGAACAACAATGTACTTAATTCAAACATAATTATATAGTAGGTGTAATGCTAACTTCTGAAATATCTGTGGAGTACATTAGATGTTATTTGAGTACAAATTCATGTACATCACTAATTACTTTAGATTGAGTATGTAATGTCACAGATGTTAGTATGGGTATAATAATATACCATAGTACATACTATTATGCATTGCTTTTATTACTATAGATGGTTTATTATGACATGTACTTTATGTACTAGTCAATATAGAAATGAAACTATATAGTACTTGTAAATATATAGCAGGAAAACAAATCAGCATTGAGGAAAATAGAATCTCCAGTATCCAACCGAAGGTTAAAATTACTTCTTTTTTACAGTACATAATTGTAGTGAGAATGCATGACTTTGTTAGAACCTGTTTTTGAAATGAAACAGATTTAGCGTGTACACAATGACATTCAACACCCATGCCAACT
Organism: Petrosia ficiformis; assembly: GCA_947044365.1. Lineage (NCBI taxonomy): Eukaryota > Metazoa > Porifera > Demospongiae > Haplosclerida > Petrosiidae > Petrosia > Petrosia ficiformis. The sequence continues at coordinate 13,801,172 of OX345636.1, read as the reverse complement.
GCAGTATCATACATTATAATTATTATGCTTTTACTTTCTGATAGTGAATGTGAGTGTATACTCTCAATAATTATGAAAATAATTTTGCTCGTATGGAATTCAGTGCTCCCAAGCCACACATAACTTCCTACACTATTAGTTAATGAGCCAAATGATTGAACAACTAAAATTGATTGAAATAACAAATCAATTTTTAGAGTGTAGGTACTATTTAAACTACCATAATACCTTTGTATAAATAAATAAATAAATAAATAAAGTACAGTGCTTACACTGATGAACTATACTAATCATAAAACTCTTGTTATGAAAAGCCTAAGACTACCATTGATCCACATTCAATTTGCACACGAGATTGAGACTAGGAAAAGGAAAAGATTTGTACTCAGTGACACTAGACTCCACCTATTTCTCTTGTGCAAGTGTTAAAGATAATGATGTGTTATAACAAGCAGCAAGTATATATATATGCATGGTTACCACTGGCCGGAAACATAATATATGTAAACAAGCACAGTGATACTGTATAACTTTTGATGGTGTTACTTACGAGACTGACCTTCAACTTGACTGATTATACGATTCATTTCGCCATTAATTGTTTTCAGAGTTTCAGTCAAATAATTTAAATCAGGGCTGTGCCCAAGTATATATTGCCCATGCGAAATTCAAATCCTAGCTACGCCACACCATGGTTAAGTTCAATAAGTGTTATGCTTCGATTTTTACCAATTATTCAGTGCCCACTATTATTATATAATCTAGTATTATACATTTTTTTATTCCCAAATAATCTTCAGAAAAACTATATAATTATAATACATATAATTATATATATAATTATATATATATATATATATATGATGGTGACATCATCCCTTTGATGTGGTGAGGTCTATATATTGTACAATATATTGTATATAGTATGCTAACAGGTACTATATACTGAATATAGGACCCTTGTTTTGTGTCCTCGGATGTGATATAGCCCTCGCAGGCTTGGGCTATATCACATCATCGGACACAAACTCAGGTCCTATATTTTGTATATAGGACCTATTAGCATATTATATATATTACATATATATATATATATATATATATATATAGCAAACGACAGAACTGCACGAGACTCTGCAGTGTTAAATACTCTTTTAGGGCATGCTGATCATGTGCTGCTACTGTTTACTGGTTACTTACAATACAACAGATATATAAATGTACATACTAGATTGCTAGGTAATTTCATCTATATAATTATAACAGCTATGCAACTTATAATTACACACATTTATTATCATAACGATGATGAAACGCAATAGGCATAGTATAGTATGTAGGAGTTAGTCTGGAAAAGCCACCTATGTACTGTTCTTGGAGAATTTTGTCTAGCACCTTCTCGATGTCCGACTTTTGACAGTTAATGGAGTGCAAATCTGAGCATGTATATTCACTCGAACATCGTGGTGGACTCAGTTTTGCTATGAATATCATTAATTAAAATGCTCGTGCTTTATTTGGAAACAAGGAACCATTTGTCCAAGTCAGACAATACAGACTTAGAAAAAGAACTATTCTATGAGGAGGAAGTATGTGTGTAGTATTTTATTATTGTAGATTGAAGTCTTGGTAATATATATATATATATATATATATATATATAGTTTATATATAGTTATATATATATATATATATATATATAATAATTATATATAATTATACATATATTATATGTTAGCTTATTGTTGTGGGTATCATGTTGATGGAGGATGGGAAGACTTCCCCAAAATTGGTAACTTACTTGCATGCCCCTTGTCAAAAACTGCTACAAGCCGGATATTGATTATTTATTCTGTCAGAATGATTTGTGGAAGACCTTGGGCAGGTTGCTTTTATTCTATTAATGCTCAGGTGAAGTATTTTGCCATTGAATGCTCTGGTAATTAAATACCATAATAATTATACAATTTAGTAAACATGCTTACATATAGATATATTTCATGCACTAGCAACTTTGCAAAACTTGGCATATCATTCACGTCTCCCCCACGCAAAAGTTGATGATGTGATTAAAATTGTTATGATAAGGTATGTGCAGGTATGCACATACCTGCAAGCTTAAAATAAAGTTTTCACAGTGCAATCCACCCAAGTAGTCCAATATGATATAAGTTATATTATAGCTCATAGGGCCTTCCCTTTATTGCTTTCCATGGGGTTTAATATATATATATTTATATGTTTGTGGCCACTTGCGTGAGTATAAACTGTATATATACTTTAGGAATGGTGCAAAGAACGTCTGGTACCCACCCCTTCGCATAGAGGAGGAAGGGTCTGGTGACATATGTAAACAACACTCATGTAAATTAAGCCAAAATCAACTATGTATTTCGCAATCTTTTTGTGTAGGAATGCTAATCGTACCTACATAATTACAAAATAACAATGTAGCAGGATAAGTCATTTATACAACAACATCTTGCAAAAGTAACTAAAATCAATTTCAAAGGACTCAAAAATCGTCATGAGGAGAATGCTTTCAGGCCCCCTACAACCTCAAAATACCTCCCCTCCCCCGAATTCAGTAGTACAACACATGTGTAATACCATATTTTATTGCAGCTCGGTAATAATGTAATTAATACTAATATTTAAACTATTTAGTCAATGTATGTTTTTGTACTTATGCTATATTGTATATAATGCTATCCTTTAAGACCCAGTGACCTCCTTTTCTTTCGTTGTTAGTAACAGGCTGTATCCAATATGTACAGGTACAGTTTGACACTTCTATTGCCAAAGCAGAGGACACAATGATTGCATTCTCAATACCACAATACTGATTACGTGGAGGATGTAAAACCACTAGATGTTGTGGTCTGTCTTTCCTAATATACTCTGGAATAAAAGAAGGTACACAATTATTGTAATGAAATAGTTTATTAATAGTTAAACAACTAATTTAATATCACAAGAAGGCCAGTTCACATTTTAATATTAGTTTATTTGGGAGAGTATTTTGTTGGAAAGATCGCCACAAGATAATTTAGTTGGTTGCTGGCTTGCAGTATACCTATGTTATGATAAAATAAGATATATGGAGAAAAAGCATCACTACATGTGATTGCTTTGTGATGATCAATAAACAATCATTGCTGATGGCTTTCTCAAGTCAAAAATTCAACAACCTACTATAGTGAGGTTTCTATCAAGAGATTTTTTGGGGGGGGGGGGGGGGGGTGGGGGAGGGGGAACTTAATCCCTCGTGCTTCTGCATGGAAACGTTTTTACATGTATGTCACAAAAATGGGTGTTCATTATTGTGGGTAAACAGCCACCATCTCTCTACTTGAGTGTTTTGCAAACCATTGTAGACACTATATGGGAGTGGTTTAGGGGACCCCCCAAAAGTGGTTAGTATTATTAATAGTTCTTGTATATGTTTTGCAATCTATTTCAATCATCAATTGTAGTTGATTTGTTCCTGCTGGTAGAAGCAATAAATTGGTACTGCCTTGTAGCTAGTGCATCTTTGTCTACCATAATTCCAGACATTTATCCATGGGTTAAATAATGCAGTTTGGCTAATTCAAGGGGTTTTAAATGAAAATGCTATCTGGCTTCTTCTTCAAAACTATTTCTGGCTCCTTTCATTCCTCTAGTTGTTTTGAGATCTGCTCTGAATACCAAGATTGAAAACTGCATCTGAGATGATCCTTCAGTGGCTTATTTACTGAAAGGTCAAGAGCTTGAAGTAGGTGTGTACAATTGCTATAGGAACAATCACTGAAAGAATTGTTGTTTTCCAATTGTGGCCTTTGAAAGCATCACAGATCACCAGTACCATTGTGCTCTTTGTCTAATCCAAGATCTTTGCATGTTGCAGAAACATATGGAAGAATGATATTCTTGACAAATCTGATACTTGTCTCACCGTTAGCCCAATGAATGATTGGGTGTGTGCCAGATATCAAACCCTCCTTCTAATAACAGTTGTAGGGTGGCATCTCTCTCTTTCCCTCGTACAGCACCTGTAGTGGTAGATGTTTATGACTAAGGGTGCCAGCTACCATGATCATAATTTGGCATTTATCTCCTATCTAATTTCTTTGCTAGCTCAAACTCAGCCTTAGAGAGGTTTGTGGCTTTAGTGTCAGCCTTTCGCTGCACAAAAGCCATCCTTTTGAGGAGAGAATATGCCCAGGCCATAATTGTTAGCTGATTGTGACAAACATTGTCCATCAGAATCCTAGCATTGATAGGAGCTCCAACCCTTCTTAGAGATCTCACATACTGCTGTGCAGTGCACTTTGCTCATGTATGAATGCGTATACTTATGTTTTTGACTTTTCTCTTCATTTCGCTTCTCCAAGATTTTCTCCACAGCAGTGTTTGCTTCCGTTGTCAAAACCTCGCCTATACCAGTTTCCTCACTTGTAGACAGAGACTGCTGCTGGAAGTACTTGAAGAGACCTGTCATTGTGCAATGTTTCTGCTTCAATGTGACATGTTTAGTACCACAAATTATATTTATGCGCAAGGAAAAAAAAATAATGCGATGTGAAAGTGACTCGCAAAGTTCACATTAATATAAAACTGCATTAATTTCTGGAATTACGGTACACTCATCAATATGTGCGCCAAAAAAGGCAAAGCATCCATAATTATGTGGAGAATTTTCATGTACTGACTCAAAGATAGCTGTAGTTGCACATGATCTCTTAACGGTTAGTACAGTTGCAAGGATTGACAATCACTTTTATGTTCAGGATACATACATCTAATGCCACAGTTAATTATGTTCAATTAGTTGAAGCACTATACGTTTAGGGCACTGTCTATTCATATTGCATACCAACTATTTAGTAAATAAATTAAATTTTCTGTTTCCAGGTTTCCAAAACCTTTTGTTGGCTAAATACAATCACTTGAAGTCGTAAATTAACTGTAATGTACATTTTTATACTTGATGTACATAATGTCATAGTAACATCATAATGCATTTAGCCACAACAACCTGTATTATAAACTAAAATGAAATTTATACTACTGATTCCTTGTAACTGTACGAACCAATATTTGGTTATTTTAACTCTTTAATTTTTGCTACCACGCTTTTGAAAATTGTTTTTATGGCTGGCAGACTGCTTTCGCCATATGATTGCTTTCCACAGAGTTTATTGTACATAATTATAACTATTTATATGCTTGTGTCACATATTAAGGAAGTTGTGGTCAATTAACGGGATAAAACATGCACTCAAGCTCACAGACCAGCTAGAAGAAAGCTGCTTGTAGCTTTATGTAGAAACTGGACTAGTAGCTATTCTAGGTGTAATATATTCCTAAAGTTCTATAGGAACCTCTAAAAAGTAAGAAGAGTAGATAATCAAAATAATAACTATAATAGGCTGTTTTGTTGCTGGATAGCTGACTTTCTTGGGTCTGGCTGTGCTGGACTAGAGAAAGTCAGCCATGATTACTGAATGATGACACCACAAAGCAATCATAGGGATACTTTTTTACTCCATATATCTTCACACACTAGCCATTGTCAAAATATCTTTCCGGTATTACTGAAGGAATCCCTTTCTACCGTATATGTATAGCTACAAATGTTAATGCATGTATCATATATGTGTAAATATACTTTTTCTAATGACCCATTCTCCTCTTCTGTTACACGTACTAACAGTAATTGGATCTCTCGAGTACACACAATTCGGCACATGAATTGTTAATGAAGCATGAACAATGATAGCATTATCAGTTTTTTCATTATCATACAAATTGACTGAAGGTGGTACGGGTAAAATCACCAGACAATGTGCTCTAATACACTCTGGAATAAAAGAAGATACACAATTATTAAAATGAAATAGTAATCACGAGAATATTAGTTTAGATTTCAATAGTACTTAGTTTATGTGAGAGAATATTTTGTTGGAAAAATGTATTTAATTAACTTATCTATCAAAATGTATTATTAATTAACTTATACATGTACATGTACATATATTGTTACCATCAGGGTTCCATTCATTAAATGGTGGATTCTTTTCGTTTTTCTATAGATAATAGACAAAATTTATTGTTAAATATTTATTATGTGAATGTAAGAAAAATCGCTTCAATGTACATATACATGTATTAATCACATACAGTGTAGCCTTATATTAATAACACACACACAATATATTGAATAATCATTCATTCATAAATGCCTAAATTAAATGCTTTAGATTCTCAAGTTACATGTGCTGTTTTTGTAGTAATTCATTGAAAAGCTCAAGAATGAAGACTCATTTATGAGGTTGTGTGTGTGCCTCAGATATTGTTTACTACATTTAAAGAATGATGTAATCTATTTCATACTCTACAGGATACAAACAACTGTAAACATTCACTACAATGTTGGAAGCGACTATAAGGATAACTCAATGAGTCATATGATCACCTAAAGGAAAGAACTAGATTGTTGATCGCTTTGGATACACATGAACACGTGAGACAGACGTCTATTAAAAATACTTTCATACTTTTAATATTATTCTTAACACAGATTATAATCATATGCCAAATCCTCATTTACAATGTACAAATGCATGTTTTAGTACCAAATACATTTACATTATCTTAATTATACTTACATGTATTTCAGGGTCCATCTTTTATTCTACTCAATTTAAAAATTGGGTGGAGCAATGCTTCTTATTGTATCCGGTATAGTAAATCATCGATGATCGTCACATATGTATATATGTCAGTAATATTATACTATATCAAAATATGAGTGTAGGAGGTAATATTTTGAATTCTCTACATGTATGTTCACATTAGATTTATTTGTGTCTGTCAGGAATTAGTTTCACTATGGTGCGTCAACTCTATTTCATAAATCTTAATTAATTGGAGCCACACCTACAATTAAATGACAGCATGTAATTAAAATGTCTGTTGGTTTTACGGTACATGTAATTGATCATGTGTTTGAAAAATAAAAAAAAGGCTTTCCATTGAGCCATGCAGTTACTAACCATGTTATACATGTATATACAACATTGAAATACACCATAACCAGTCATAACTAGGCACTGGCACAAGTAGCCTCCTAGCCAGGCTCTTTAGGATGGCAGAGAAAAAGAACTTGAATTCAACTGTTTGCACATGTGCTAATTAACTTTTTAATTTCCCAGATTTCTGATGTGATGGTGACACTATCGTAATCTTTTTGTTTCTCACTTAGCTGAAAATAGGTAAATAATGGATATTTTCGAAGCAGCGACCTCTGTTCTCTATAGCATCTTGCATATCCTGATCTCATTCCTAACCAGGAACTGTGTTATTGTGTACTACAAAGTGACACACCCTTTAATGACCATGTGATATTTTTCACATTAATTAGCAAATGCGCAAACAGTTGAATCCAGGGTCTTTTTCTCTGCTATCTTAAAGAGTCTGGGTATGAGGTGGCACAGGCACGATCTGCTTTCTGCTTTCTGCTTTCAAGAATTCCCATTATGCTATGCTTCAATTCTTTCCGGAACAACCTATTGTGATTTCAACTTAAACATTTTTAGCACAATTGCATGTAAATATAATAGAAAGTGTATGGGAATTACACATGTTCTCGAATTCAGTTTCTTATATTGCACTATATCGATCATCATTTGATGGTATATATGCTGTAGATGTAAGAAAATATAAGATTTTATATGATATGAGTGTACTTATGTGTATATGTACATGATTGTATAAGAAGGCTTTCTCAAATTATATGTTTGTATACATAGTTAAGGAAGTTGCATCATTCTGGGAGGCTCTGTAATTAATTGATGTGATGGGTAATAGATTGCATGCTGCAGTTTACATGTATATTCTATCCACTCGTGAGTTGTCACTTCTTTGACATGTGCCAACAATGGTGTGGATATGACAAACATTAATTGACCACGCCCTCATAAATAATTAATTGACTTCATTTTTCACTGGCTTGCAAAGCACTCTGCTACTTGTACCATTTGGATGTTAAATTCTAGTGAGAACATTGATAATTATATGTAATAATTATATCACCAGCAAGTTATATAAGTTTAAGTGACTATAATCATTTTTAATGACTTGTCGTTCTGCCATTTTGTACTGGAAGTCAATAACTTTCAGTATGGAGAAAGAGTTATCAGTAAACCTCTTATAATACCAAATTGTATTTACTTCCTATACAAGTTGGCAGAACAGGGAACATTTAAAAGTAACCTTTTTTTTTAATTATTTTGTGGAAAAGGCAATATACTATCATTTAACAATTGAATTTTTGATGAGGTGTATATACAAAATTACACCTAGCGGCATCAAAATGTTGCTATGGTAGCATATATATATATATATATATATATATTGTTGGGGATACACTCTTGACTGTCATCATTGACTGTTGCTTAAATTGCATGTATTCTCCTGTTAATTTACTCACCTTATTGTAACCTATGTATGTGTTTGTCTTATCTTGCATAATGTCATGTGTTTTAGTTAATTCTAGAAGAATACTCTAGAACTACTCAATGTATATAAACTAGTGATTATTGTACAATTTTGTTCTGTTGTCATTGCAGTCCAAACTGTTAAACTTTGTTACATCAAAGGGAGTATTCTAACATATAATATATAATATATATATATATATATGTGTGTGTGTGTGTGTGTGTGTGTGTGTGTGTGTGTGTGTGTGTGTGTGTGTGTGTGTATGCATGCAAGGGAAAATCACTTGTATTTCATTTTCAAGTTTTACCCAAATGCTTATGTTCAACTTCTTGTTGCTCAGCTGCCTAGTGTCAGTATCTAACAAAATTTAGTATCTAGGTAGGACAAGATGTTATTGTATCTTGCTAATAAGATAACTGAAAAATAATCAATTGAACAAACCACTTTGAAAAAAAATTGAAAATGAAATAAAACTGATTTTCACATGTACAGTCATATATAATAATATATACATATATATATATATATATGTATATATAATATATAAATAATATAATTATATATATACATATATAAATATATATACGTATATATATATATATATATTTCAATGATGAAATGTTGTTGTCTTCTTGCATATCGACCCAGCTCTTTAGAATGACTGACTTCCTTAAATATGTATACTTGAATTACTAATGACTATAATAATTACTTAAGCATAAACTGGAAGATAATTCTAGGGGTGCCCTCAAAACCTTTTTCCTGTGGATTTTTCATTATACATGTACATGTATAACAACATTTCATTATGTGCTGACATACGTTTTCAAATGACAAATTGTGACTCTCCACTTTGTCTGGAACAAGTAAAGGAGTCTATCCAGTATGTATTACCACATCTTGAAGCTGTTGTTGCCAAGTACAACGACACAAGCTTAGCTTTTTTGTGACCAAAATATTGATTTATGGATGGGGGTGACAGGGCTTTGAAAGCTTTATCAAGATAGAAATTAACTGAACCACTTTCAGTTAAATATACCTGACATCTTTCTTCTGTTTTTTGTCCTGGAGTAAAAAAATGGTACGTAATTGTTTAATAAAGATAATACACAATGTACATGTAGGTTATTGGTAGCTAACTACAGTCATTATTTTATGGAAGAAAATTAATTTAGATTTTAATTATAGCTACGAATATCCATTTATTTCTGAAATAAGATATATAAGGAACTATGTATCCTCATGATTGCTGTCTGTTTAAATGCTGAATGATGTGTACCATTTTCATATAATTATCCTTTCTGTTCTTTTTGGTGTTTTTCAAAATTCACTGCATTACTTCATTTATGAGTCACAGTATAATGAATCATGTAGTAAACTTATGATAATAATTAAACTAAACATTATATTACATATAAAGTCATCACATCCAAAGGCCAAAGCCCACATTTTTACTTCTTATCATATCTTGCTAAGAAGATGATTGAAAAATAAACCACTGTATATGTACATAAATAATACAATCAAGTGGTCAGTAAAAACAAAATACAAACATTTTATGATTTAACTCTTAGAGGACTGATGTCACATATTGACATTTGACCCCTACGTAGTTTGGAGTGCGTTCCTAGTATTATGAACCACTCCAAATGCTTGTAATTGGTGTCAGAGATAAGGGATGGTTTTTTGGCTGCCCTTTGCCCTAAATAAAAGTTCTTAATTACATGTAGTTGGAGGAAAGCAGCAAGGCGAGTGTTTGAAGGTGCAGTGGTCAGTGCCAACAACCACAGTGTCTTTGTCACTATAACTTTGGATTGGTTACTCCCTCAATTTTTGCATTAGCTTAAAGTAAATTTAGTAGACTGTAAAATGCAAACATTGCATGACTGTAGATGTCAAAGGATTTAATCGTCAAAATTTAATTCGTCAATAAACTGTGAATAGCAAACCGTCAATGTTTACTACCATCAGCATTTCCATGTACATGTATACAGTAGTTATGTAGGGTTGCTATGTGGGAGTAACTCATTTTGTTGCTCGACATATGATATATATATTATATATGTGTATATGTGATTGTGCAAAGGAAAATAAGTCTTATTTGATTTTCAAGTTTTACCAAATTCTTATGTTCAACATCTCAGCCAACTAGTGTCAGAATCTAACTAAATTTGGTATCAGAATCTAACTAAATTTGGTATCTAGATAGGACATATCTTATCATATCTTGCTAAGAAGATGATTGAAAAATAAACCACTGTATATGTACATGTATATAATTGCATATGCATATGTATATGTACATGTATGTATATGTACATGTATATGCATTTGTGTGTATAATTATATATGTATTTGTATATGTACATGTATATGTATATGTATTATAATTATGTACATGATGTTATCGGAGATGTAGAAAGAAAGAAAGAAAGAAAGAAAGAAAGACACCTGAGGCAAAGGGAAAAATGAAAATGAGAGTTGCCTCAGGTGGGAATCGAACCCACGACACTCTGTACTCCAGACAGACGCTTTACCAACTGAGCTACCAAGGCAGCCCAGCTGGCAGGGTCCGAATCAAACATCTCATACGTCTGTATGAACAGGCTGACTTAATACTAGGCATTAGGTGAAGGTCGGGGTACCAAAGACACCAACACCAAACCTAAGCATATACATGATGTTATCGTAGATGTAGAAAGAAAGAAAGAGAGAAAGAAAGAAAGACACCTGAGGCAAATGGAAAAATGAAAATGAGAGTAGCCTCAGGTGCGATTTGAAAGACAAAGCCATATTAATGTGCAACCCATAACTGCCTAATATATTTTCAATTGCATTTCAAAATTATATTTCAATCCAGTTACTTATTTGTCCACTCTTCTTATAACTAGAACAGTTATTATTAGGCATAATTACTACATATACATATTGGTATGTCTTTAACCCCATTTTTTGGTTCCCAAGCTCAAGGCCAGACTATCCATGTTTGTGTCATCTAGTAATACCAAAACATCAAAACATATGGATGTGTTACAGTGTTAGTAGTTAATATTATTAAATATTGGTCAGTTCAACAATTTATATACAGTGTACGTATAAATTAGTATTTAATTAATTTTAAAACTTTTGATACCATTGGATAGTTTAATTAACTAATGTAATCTCACCAATTATGCTGTCAGGACTTGTGTTTGGTAAAGTGTTTTCATTGCTCTGTAGATAAAAATGAATTACACTACATCTATATTTATCATGAACTATGTTATGTGAATGTAAGATATATGTACATGTGTGAATGACATAACATATATGTGGAAATATTGACAGTGTTTTTTATTTGGTGGTTTTGGGTTCAAATCTTCAAATTAAAAGTTGCCAATTAGTTCATGAATGGACTTGCGCATCTGAAACGTTTAGAAATATAGACCAACCAGCTAATACACACATGTACATGTATCTTCCTTGGAATGTGTCCAACAAGAAGTAATAGTCTCCATTTCTCAGTTCTCACTTTCCACTACTAAGTACTTTCATTGGTAAATAGAACAGCCGTCTATTGTTTAAATGTAAAACTCATGTACTCAGTCATGCCCACATCATCAAATTACTAATCGTCCAAATTTAATTCATCAATTTTCTGTGAACAGCAGACCGTCAATATTTACTACCATTAATCAATATTTCCATAGATACCGTACTTCACTGCATGTGTAAGTCAAACCCTTGTATTAATTTATATACACATGTACACACCAAATGTACACAGACACAGATACACACCCACAAACATACATGCACACACACACACACAAAGACATTTGTGTTTTTCCATTTCTGAATCAATACCCACCCCTTTTGTGTGTATATTAGCTAATACCATACCATTGTCATTAATTATGATCAATCAAAAATAAGTACACTTGTTTAGTATTAATGTATGGCATGCATTCACATACACATGTACATAGTCTATTACTTATTTACTACTCATGATCAGTATCGCATCAAAATTTTCTGGTTTCCAATATTAAGGCCAGACTATCCGTGTTTGGGTCATCTAGTAATACCAAAGCATCAAAGCATATGGATGTGTTACAATGTTAGTAGTTAAATATTGGTCAGTTCAACAATTTGTATAATGCCTAAGCTTTTGGTTGAGGGATCAAGGTGAAATACTGTACATGTACATGTATGTTAGGGAACACAGAGACCCTAGTTCTCACTCCATTAGTTAGTCTTATGACTTTCACTAACCCTCACACACAGACACACACACACACACACACACACACACACACATACACACACACTCACATACACACATATATGCATATACTGACACATACATACACACATGCACATACTCACACACAACACACTCATATATAAATGTACACATATGGACATGCATACATATACATACACCATCACAGTTTCACACATACATACATATCACACTCACATCTATAGTACCTGTACAATACACACACTCGTGCAAATTTGTACGTAAATACATGTACATACAGTTAGTTATACACAGTATATAACGCATATTGTGTAAAAATCATATGTTGATCATTGCTAACTTTAATACTCAATTATCTGAAACACAACGACCTATTATACTGTATATATAGTTACTTATTTGTCTACTTTTTAAGATAACTAGAACAGTATTTTTTAGGCATAATTACTACATATACAGACTGTACAAGTCAGATGCAACTTAAGCCACACTTGCGAGTTGCCCACGAGTATGTTTTGTGCGCTCGCAAGCGCGCTAGCTAGTGCACGCATGTACTGATTATCTATCTACTCGCGAGTTTTTGTGCACTCGCGTGTACTCCAGATCACGCTTGCGTGTGTAGTATGAGTAGCACGCGAGTGTGGCTCAAGTTGTATCTGAATATTTCTATCCCACCTAGCCTCATTGAATATTGTGGAAGGCACTTTAAAGCACATTCTGCAATATTGTATATGTGGAAATATTGATAGTAGTAAATATTCATGGTTTGTTGTTCACAAAGTAATGAGGAATTAAATTTTGACAATGGGCAATTCAATATTAAAATGTATTATTTGGGCATGGCCTAGCATGACATTTAAACAATAGACTGCTGTTCTATTTATCACTGAAAGTGCTTAGTAGTGGAAGGTGAGAACTGAGAAATGAAGACTACTGCTTGTTGAACACATCCAAGGAAGATATCAGCTTGTTGTACTATATATTTCTCAGTAAGGCAAACGTTTAGAATGCACATGCATGTGCATTCATAAACTAACTGGCAAATTTTAATTTGATGGTTTGAACCCAAAACTACCAAATTGCCAAATTAAAAACACCATCAATATTTCCACATATATGGTATTTAATTATTGTGGCTGGGGGCACTTTAATATCAGAATATACAACTAACCTTTAAGTCCTCCATCTTTGATTTTCAGTTCAAGCAACTAGCTAGTAAGTAATTACAAATAATACGGTATATTTATTTAATTTTGAGCGGCGGCATATTATATATATTAAAAGTGATTGTAGGAGTTAACCCTTGGTATTTCTCTATGAATACAATAGACAGGTATGCAGGAATTTCGGGAATTGATTGATTATTGCAAGTGCGTCAAGTGTATGTAATCAATTACAATTAGAGTTAGAATATTATGATATTATTATAAAGTCTGTTAACATTCACTATGTCCTCAAAATTATGATGGGATGACTTTATATGTACTATATTGTATAATATAATGTCATAAGGTTAATACTGTAACTCAATAACAAAGCAATGGATTGAAATTTGACATACACAGGACGGATAATTAATATATGAAAATGGTGCAGGTAAAAAGATCGTTGGTCATTCTAAACTAAAGTTATGAACATTTTTCTAAGGACAAGGTGAATCTGAATGACCTTTAGTATCATGGTATTTTCTTCCATGATATATCATATTTTTAGAGTTTCTGGATTATCAATATATCATAGCTTCAATATCATCACATAATAGTTTATGCATACATAAATATTTGGATTAATATAAAAATTTGGAAATTGGGTCTTACACAAGCCTTGTGGTGTATAGAAGTTGATATGAAAATTCCTGATATGATAAAAGGCAGTACATTGAAAATGTTTCACTAGTATCATAATAATATTGAAAATCATGAAAATTATTCCTATGATAAGTGTATTATCATTTATCATACATTGCTAAATTGAAATTTCTACTATCCTTTTCCAATTGTTTTTAATTTGATAAACAGACAAAGTCATAACCTAAAACTTTCATTAGTTCAATTGACAACAGAAACATAATTTATGTTAAACATTGAATTCCTAATTATATAGACTTCTTGCAATTTTCATGCTTAAAAGTTTATCACTAAACAATCCACAGATATGGGAATAGTGAGCCAACAGCTGGCCAGACAGTTTGACCTATTTTTACTACTTCTCTGCTCCTCCAGTTTGACTATTTACTAGTTGTTTCCACACCACTATATACTGCATTGGTTATTATAACTCTATTTCTCTATTTTATAAGTATTACAATTGTATGATGAATGAATGTATCAAAAGCACTGAAATTGGCCTATTGTAACACAGAAACTCTTAGAACCCACAATGAACCACAGAAATAAAAGAGAATGGTTGGTGCAAGGATAAGGCATACTTGAACCCTAACTACATTATTCCATATGGTTTGGTGAATTTGGTTCCCTAGACCCTACATCTTATAGTAATTCAATTTTCTCCTTATTTGTCAATGAATGATGGATAACATCCTATTGCTAATGGCGTTTCAAGTTAGTAGAAACTTAGTACCATCCCAACCTTGTTTACATCATTTTTGGTCTTTGAAATCCTATCATTATTAATGAAATAAGTTTTTTAATCATTTTATTAGTATAGTTATGATAATCAATTGTCCTTCACAGTATAGACATAGCTACATTGTCGTCTTGCAGAATCCCATAATGTCGTTGACCAGAAAGTGTAAGAATAGGAGCGGCATACGACCACGCAATTAATTAAATTGGTCAAACTATCTGTCTGATCGTCTGTTACTATTTTTAGAACCCACATGTATATGCCTTTATTAAATATGGCTTGTAGAAAAACGAACAGCTACTACTACATTGACTAAGTTTCCTGTAAAACAGAGAAAAGCATTGGGCGATAATCTGGCTCGCATAGACTGTAAAGATGTTGCTAGTGAAGCCATTGACAAGGTAGTAGGAAGCCTTCACTGCAATCACTTCAACGACAAAAAGCAATGATAGTTCCTGATAGTAGGTGATTCCATTTCTGCCTCCAGACATGTTCATTTCATAGCTAATCTTGGAGATCGTCGAGATGTAGATGGTATATTCAACAAAGTCGTATACATGTGGGTTCTTAAAATAGTAACAGACGGTCAGACAGATAGTTTGACCAATTTAATTAAATGCATGGTCATCTGCCGCTCCTGCTCTTCCGCTTTCTGGTCAATGTCATTACGGGCTCCTGGTTGTACAGTAGGGATGATATCCAGAATTATTCCTAGAATGTCTAATCCCAAAATGTCTAAATAAAAATCCTAGACCCTAGACTCTAGATCCTAGACCATGCAGACATTCTGGGAAGCACCGGATATCCATTATTAGTCTACTTTAAGGATGTCTGCTATCATTGAGCTGTATGTACACGTTTTTAGCAATGTTTGAACAGTTTAACTTTGAGATTAAATAGCAAATTGCTTTCAGTGTCCTGTTCTGATTTAGAAATAATAATTTAGCTAATTTCTTTTTTGTAGATATTCCAGAAGTATACTTCTGTCAGTAATGCCAAAAGTTATTTTCTAAGCTTAACATTATAAAACTGAAGACAGAGTGGTTTGATCAGAAAACGATAATGTTAAAAATGCGTGTTATGTAGTATGTAGTATGTAGTTGGACCCCCATAGAATGTGGACTGCCCTTTAAAAATGTTGGGGCTTTTTTGTTAAAATTTTATCCCTAACGACAAGGAAGTCTGTGATTCAAAACAATTTGAATGACATACATGTACCACGAATAGTCCTTTTGCATGTATTATGCTATAACCCTTAGAGCACTGATGTCACATATATGTGACATTTCACCCCTACGCGGTTCGTCGTCTGTTCCTGGCTACACAAAGCTGTCCAAATGCTTGTAATTGGCGTCAAGCACAAGCTGATGAACGTGGCTAAAAAAGTTGATGTTTTTTCGGCCGCCCTTTGGCCTAAATAACGACTACGGAGGGAATTTTAAAGGGGGGTGTCCCCTTGTTAATGCGGGGGTTGGAAGGGGGCGCAGCCCCCTCACTGTCGATGAATTTAGCATTTTTTGACCCCGCCCACGCCCTTTGGTGGGTAGCTGAGATATTTTCCTTGCTGTGAAACCTGAAATCGTGGGTGTAGCTGGGGCCAACATGCAGTGGGGTCATTTTGTTAGCCCCAGTTCCAGTCAAAAGAGGGAGAGCACTGCATTTGATTTTATCCTACGATGCGCTTGGGGACTTTCGAGTCCCGGTAAGCAAGTTGGTGGAAGTAATACTCCATGTCGGAAAAGGAGCCATGTTTGGGGTAGAGAAAGTGAACGGTGGCCAAATTATATGCAATAGAGTCGCCAGTGTTGGAAATGGGAAGAATTTTGAAAAACAGGCTCAGTGCTCTAAGGGATAAGAGGTAAAGAATTACTACTGTGTGATATCACATCTTGTTGCTCTCTTACGGATGGAAGAATTTATAAGATCTTTTGTGTGTGGCTAAACTATACGATATTCTATTTATCAGAAAATAGTGAAAAATTAGAACCCAAGTACTTTATTGTTTTGTGATGAGTGTTTATATGATGTGGTGAGGATAAACAAAGACTCAACAGAGTCCATCCTTGGCATGTTGTATATACTTACTCAACACCTCGTATATAATTATACTACTCAAAACATGTACACATACACAAGTCTAGATGGAATTATGTATGATGGATTGTGCAAGATCTTAGATTTCAAATATTAACCATCACATTGTACAAATGGAGTCCAATTGACCTTTAGGTACCTACACTTTATATGGTGGATATGAGAACTTTAAAATGGTCAAAACATGTACACATACGCTCACTAAACATGTATATTTAGTATATCACTACATTTCCATTTCACAATGATCAATTACTTAACTATCAGATGGGTAAAAACACTTAATCTTGATCTTTTCTGTCTGAACTCTGAAAATGAAAGCCCCAAATCCTATGAATGTGTTAGTTAGTGTATTTGTGTACTTTTAAGTGCTGGGTCCATATTTTATAAAGTTTGAATTACAAGGAGCATTTTGCAGTGACAATCATTTATTTTGGTCCAATGTCTACAGAATATTTGTTGGATCGCTATGTTCTAGCATCACAATTGTCAATAATCATTATAGTGTGTGTAATTACATAATGGAATTTGTATATATATGTCATGAATAGATTGAATCCCACAAAGGCCATAAGTGTTATTTGGTGTATTTGTGTAATTTGAGATACTGAGTTCATCATATTATGCATATATAGTATCTTTTGGAAAGTTAAATTTTCAATTACAAGCAACCATTTTGTAGTTAGAATCAATAATTCTTTTTGTTTTGGTCCAATTGACCTTTAGGCCGGATGCCTGATGGTTATTTGATAAATACGATATTACTAAAAAATGATTAAACCATGTACACATGCACTCAATAAACATGTCTAGATAGAATATTTACTGTATCAAATGCACCAATTATATAATGCAATCGCAGACTAGACCCAATCACAGTCACAGTTTTCAATCTATTCATGACATACGTATATACAAATTCTATTATATACACTATAATGGTGATTGACAGTTGTGAATTTGAAAAATAGCAATCCAACAAATATTCTATGTAGATATTGAGTGTATGTGTACATGTTTTGATTGCCTAACTGGTATAATTAGTCATTTCGTATATACAGTTATGTATTTAGTGTGTTGACTGATAATTAATTTGATTTTATGAACAAAAAATGTGATAATTATTGTGTTAAGTAACAACTATACAACTACTATATACAAGTTTTACACACATCACGCAACCAACACATTGATAATTCAAAGAAGAAAAAAAGAAATTCATAAACAAAACTGTCCGGTGGCATGTTTCACTATTTAATGCATACTCCTTGTCACATTTGTAGCCCTTGGAACTTATGTTTGGATTAATAATGTATTGTTAGTATTGTTTTAGAGACAATTGTGTATTAAGTTTCGTAGACTGTCGTCTCTACTGTATTTACTATATAAGTTGTTTTGTTTGAGCCCTTGTAGAGAGAGTGGGCATTTTTAATCTTCAGTCATTATTTCTCCGAGACGTGATTGTCTCTTCTTTGCAATTTAAAATTGTTAAAACATAACAATTTCTGGCGACGAGGATGGGATTCGAACCTATGCGTGCAAAGCAAAACACAAAACAAGCATAGCTTCTAGTTCTTTGTCTTTTGATCTTACATTCATTTTTTTTCTAACACAAGTTCAACAGCAGCCTCCATCTTTGTTTATTATAACACCTATGGGGTGCCGTTTGTGTCAAAATTACAATTTTTAATTTAAAGCACTTGGATTTTTATTCTAGGAATTTAACAAATTCTTAGGTAGTTTAGCAAATTCTCAAGGAATTTAACAATTTTCCAGGGAATTTAACTAAGTCTTAAATTTTATTCAGCAGTGCGATTTATTAAAAATCAACTCCAACAACATGTATGATATCCCTAATGATCCCAGGGCCTAAACTGGGGGCCATGCAGTAATGGTAGCGATTTAGTAAATTCCACCTAACATAAATTCCACTACAAAATAATTTTGACACAAACAGCACTCCATAAACACCTACTCTGGGTCAAGTATTTTAACGTACCCGCCTTCAGAACAAACGCTATATGCGCTATACAGTCAATTGGCCACACTTTTCCTTCGTAGTAGGTTGGGTCTGGCTCCGAGGATTGAAGGCCGTCATGCCATGTGAAACTGTCAACATTTGATAGCTGCTGAAGAGTGTTTTTGTTGTTGTTGTTTTTTTTTTACATTTCTTGATGGAAAAGATGGGTAGTACCTGATCACTGGGCTGGACTTCTGGACTGCAAAAATAATGTTTTGCTGCCACACCCAAAATTACGCGTGTTGCCACCCCAAACGTGACAAATTACGTTTTTTTTTGTGCTCACGTTTTGAGTTCAGCCTGAAACTAGTGAATCAGACACAGATCCGATTGAGGACTCCTCTGACATTAAAGAAGATGCTATTTTAATTAATTGAAAGTAACGAGTCATGTAACACCCTATCCGATGAAGAAATTAACGATGATGACCATGTCAATGTGAGAAAGGAGGTGCATGTCCTAGAAAGCGAAAGGCATCACTACCAACTGAAAAAAACATTTGAGAATCCTTCCTTTTCTTCCACATCAGTAAATCCTCGAGAAGTTTCGCGAGCTGAAGTTACAACAAACTGGTCACCACAATTCTATCCAGAACTTGGACCACAAAATGTAACTGGTAACCACAATTCTATCCACAGCACCACAAAATGTAACTGGTTACCACAATTCTATCCACATAAAACTGAAACTCAAACCAATTGGTTGCCACCATTCTAAATTTGGAGAGCAATTTGGCACCCCTACTTTATTCACCAATTGCAAGTCCACATCTATGGTCATATGGATACCCTTTATCTGGTCAACCTTCGTCATCTTTTCAACCGAGTCAGCCATCTTCACCTACTCCTTTTATGTTGTATAAAATTTCAGGTAATATAAGTGTGTGCGCTGGATGTCAAAATAAATATCACAAAAACCCATTACCACCAGATAATATGTGTATTAGACATAAAGAATTGCGTGAGTACACACCAATAGGTGCTGATAGTCCTCAGAGTAGGTTTGGAAACGTATATTATCATTTTGACCCTGAATATGTTTGGCTACAATGTAGTTGGTTCTGACTATCTTCACTGGAAGTACCACCAGAAGTATGTGACGAAATTGAAGAAACTCACAAAAATTGTTTGCACAAAAGCTTTCAGATTCAAATATAGTCACTGATTGACTTAATCGTTCTAGTCTATCACATAATGACTTATGAACCAAATTACTGTTCATTTAATCTATGTTGTGATCCAAATATTGTTCATTTATTTGTCATCTTATGATCCAATTACTGTTCATTTATTAATCTATCGAGTTAATCTATCATGTTATGATCTGAATTGTTGTTCACTATTAAATTTGCTATCATGTTTAAGATCTGCATTTATTAATCTATCATGTTATGATCTGAATTGTTTTTCATTATTTTATTGTGTTATGATCTGCACAGCCAGACCCTCGCAGGAATGTGGAGGGTCTGGAGACACCAGTACATAAAATCAGTTCTGCTGGAATGCTAATTATAGCAGGCATGATGTAGTATAATTTATTGGGCGTGGCAGCAGAAGACTGTAGTCTAAGGGACTACCGACAAGATGAGGCACTGCAAGACTAATCGAAACTTCCATCCTCGAGTAGTTTTATGATAACTTGTCAACCAATCACATGTTGGGGCACCTTGACTGGAGTAGACAAACCAGATATAGACCCCAGGAAAAAAAAACAACTCTAGAAGACAAATTCTGACGTTTAAGGTAATATATACAAATTGGAACATATTCACTGCAAATTGCATATATATATATATAGTTATACAGTACCTGACATTATTAAGTTTACATACTATCACTGTAGTTCCGTTGACTACAGTGTACTTGGTGAGCCAAGTACACTATACTTCAAATGTACTACACAGTACACTTTAGTACTGTGCTATCACATACAAATGTAAATGGAATTCACACATACGTAGTACT
This sequence comes from Petrosia ficiformis, assembly GCA_947044365.1. Taxonomy (NCBI): domain Eukaryota; kingdom Metazoa; phylum Porifera; class Demospongiae; order Haplosclerida; family Petrosiidae; genus Petrosia; species Petrosia ficiformis. Next base: position 13,779,778 of record OX345636.1, on the reverse strand, counting down.
ATACTACTTAGAAGTATCATCTTATTAAGGTGTAGTCCCATCATGGAAATTGTGATTTATTTGGTGGTAGGTTGTTACAACTGTATGGGGAGTTATAATCCACTGATATCTGTCTAATAGATGTACAAAGAAGCAGAACAATTTTTTTTTAAATTAAATGAAACCTTTTTTTATGAGATATTAGGCAAGTATTTTTTATATAATTAGTATAAAGTATATAGCTGAGTTTGATGGATATTACCAACTAGTTGTTAAATCCTTGCAACTGCACTAAATTATACATTTGTCTATATTGTTGCAGTGTTCTACCTACATTATACATTGAAGGTAGTACAGCATCATATTATTATATAATTATAACAATTTTTTTTGTGCAGTACACAGCATAATAATGATAATAACAACAATTAAAATGCAACAGAGCTACATGTAACTTTAATACAACAACCACATATCCCTCTCTTGTATTGATTGCAGATTTCAATTATTATCACAGACTAAAAACGAAGAATGAGTATAACAACATAAAATAAAAAAGGGTATATATATAGTTATGTTTGAATTTTCATTTAAAAAGAATTATTATAAACAACTAATAAAAAAGAAAAGCAAAATCGACAAGTCATTTGTAACATGTTTGGACAAGTAAATAAAGTTTCTTCTTTTTAAACACAGATTTCTTTATGGTGTTTTCTTAAATGATAGCTGTTTTCAAAATGTTCGTTGTCCCAGTTTATTGCCATTGCAAAACACCAAAACAAAACAGCTATGTGCCAGGTATGCAAAGACTACTTCTTGTGAAGAAGTCTGTAGTTTAGTTGGAGTTTTTAATAGTGAGTTTTGCTCAATAACAAAGGCTATCTTCAAAACTGTGTTATAATAATAAGGAGGGATTTGTGGTTCAACAGTTTGTACAATTATTATTGCAAATAACAACAAGCAGCCATAATGGATTAGGAAATTCATAACCACAGAGGGGTTAGAAAATATCACCCTGGCTTAGAAATTAGCGACAATGGCTGTCAGTATAAACACGTCAATGGTGCAAGGAAAAAGTACCAGAAAAATCAATTAATATTTATCACATGCACATTGTTCATCTCTGTTAAGATGGTGTCTAGCATTCAGCGAATACCAATTCTGTGTATAGGCATGAGGGAGTGAGCTGTAATATGGTTTGTAGCATTTAGTGATTGTCAATCCTGTGGAGTTTTATCCCTGCAGACAACAAACCTTAACTTTTATTGTGTCATCATTATGGACACGTGTTGATATTGACAGCTGTTCCACACTAGGTATAGTTATATTACACTGTTAAATTTAGGGTAAAAGGGAAATTTGTGAACAACAAACCGTCTATCATATCACCAGTCACACAATGAATTACTTGTACTATTAATTAAATTTAGCATCATGTTACCTATGTGATTATGTAATTGTTTAGTCTGGTTATGCCACAAATAGACAGTAACCTATAATATTTGCCTAGAGTTCATCTGATCTCTAAATTCAATCATTAGGTATGGGATTTTCATGAATTTAAACCTTGTTTTGGTTTCTAATTTACAATGTTTATTCCTGATGCTAGTTTGATAAAGGTTGTAATATATAGTTTACCATGCTGAAGGATTTACTACTCAGAACAATGCCACCTGATAAAGATTGCTGTAAAATCATTAAATGATTTAAAATGTCTAAAAAAAAATTTCTTTTTTTTTTCTTTAAAATAAGACATTTGAAATAAAATTGTCAACAAATTCTTCAGTATGAATACACCTAGTTAACCAAACCTAAATACAGTTATTAGATACATTTACACTACAAAAATAGAATTGGTCTAAATGTAGTACAGTTGCAAGGATGCAAATTATAATTTAATTTATTAGTCATACAGGTTGTTATGACTACATGATCAACATACTTCTACCAAAATATGCTGTATTAGATGCACAAAGAAGGTTTGGACACCTAAAATCATTTAATTAAAATATTTATTCTGCTTCTTTGTACATCAATCAGACAGGATAAGGCGATGAAATTGCGGATTATTGGATTATAGTTACTTGTATGGTGATATACATGTACTTGTACCAATTATAATCCGCACAAACCTACATAATATAATAAATTAAATTACCATTTCCACTATTCCTTGCCACTGATAAATTAGTTATTTTAACAATTTTATTTTTGCCGTGTAAGACAACATTATGTTATTATATTATGAATAACAGGTGTTTTGTTTTATTACACAATATCGGATATTTCAACATAACTGGTGTGTTGTGTGGGTTAAAAAAAAGTACAAAGTACTGCATTTAGACTAAGTATATTATTAGTACATGTACAATGTACATAATGTATTAAAATGTTTATTTCGTATTTATAAGGTGCTGTATTTTATGACTCAGCAAGAGTCTCATCTTCTCGTGACAGGGTGTGTTCAGTATGGACTTGATGGTTCTGTTTTGAAGCTGATGACACATTGATTACAGTGATGACACCCTGGAATAGAAGAAGGTACATTATTTTTGTAATATTTTATTAGTAGTGAAACAGCCAATTTAATCTTAAGGCCTCCATCTTAAATTTGTAAAATTAGTAAAATCCCATCTATACCAGTATGGGATTTGGACTATACATGTATTGTGATAATGACTTCACTAACTGTATCCATAGTTGACTATTCAAATTTCGGTCACGTGTTAATGTGCTACATTTTAAATAACTTTCTATTCAAACTGAATGGCTGATGTTAACCCTTTGTGAGCCACGCTTTTTTTAAAAGCAGTAATTTCAAGTGGTTCCACTTAAATGATTAATGACCATAGATGCCTAGTGAATATGTGTGTCCCCAGACCCTCCATCTCTTTCCGTGATGGTCTGGCTTCAGTGTCAGACTAGTGTCAGTCAAAAGCATTGTTAGATGATTGTTGAACTACTAATAGCACAGAGAAAGGTCCAAACTATAACCACACCCACTTGTAGTTTCCAACTACAGCTTTCAAATACCGGTATTTCCTCAAAACTGAATAATTTATTATAAATCAATAATATCATAATTATATACATGTACATGTACTCAAGTGAATATTTTGAATCAACGAAAATAATCTCTATTCATACTTTACCATGCCATGGTGGTGAGGACTCTGTGCAGCACAGCATTCATTTCTAAATAGCAGTTAGCAATCAAGGTGTCAAACTCTCACCACAAGTGTGATGTGTGATTGCACTTATTACAATTGCACACAATATAATATAATAATTAATAATGATGGGGGATTTGATACCAAAGTACTTGATACTTCGATATCATGTCTGAAATTTCTGGTATCGAGTAATGAATACCAATCACCACACCTCTATTTGAAAGTTTTAATCAGACACTCATTTAACAGTAAAATGTTTCATAGCACTTCCACATTTTTAACTGAATTGGTATAAAATTTGAGGTTCATGTAGGTATGTGTATCATGCACATGTGCTTTATCAAGTATTGATATAGTACTCGATACTGATTCCCAAACTACTCTATACATATTAAAATGAAAATTACTGGTATCGCCTACCACTAATAATTACAATTACTCGTGTACATGTGAAGCCTTTTTAGCCACACCTACACATAAGAAACTATGACGACAATGTTAAACTTAATTTTGCAAATGGAGAAAAAAAAGAGTTAGAGAACAGAGAACAAGTTTTGCTAAGTACACTAACTTACAATTTGCAAATTGGGCCTTTAATTAACCCTTACAGCACTGATATCACATGCAGTGTACATGTATATGTGACATTTGATTCCTATGTGGTTTGGAGTTGTGTTCCTAGTATTATAAAGCACTCCAAATGTTTGTAATTGGTGTAAATGGCTAAAAAGTTGATGGTTACCGGCCGGCCTTAGCCTTAGACAACGAGTATGGGGGGAATTTTAGCTCATGGGCTTATTAAGTATTATTATTATAAATATTTATATAGTGTGTATGTTAAACTCCAGAATATATAGGTCTGGGGTCAAGTGCATGTCGTACTTGTACAAGCTGGAATGTTGATTAAGGTGGGGCTACTTGAATATCGCCCACACACGTGGAGAAATTACAAAAATCATTATGATTTTTTTCGGTTGTGGAGACGATATATCTTCACGAAGTTCTGATCGTCGTTTACTAGATAGCCCCTCTTCTATTGATGTATTAAATATATGGAAAGAACTCTTTAAAGAAAGGTGTGAATTTCCTAGGTGGGTGTGTTCTTGAATTTAGGCAATCTGATTGGTCTGCAAATATTCTGCAGCTTGTACAAGTACGACATGCGCTTGTCCCCAGACCCTTCCTCCTCCAAGCGAAGGGGCGGTAATGCCAGACTAAGAAAATATTAATGCAGCCACCCTGACTTAGAAAATAAAAAACAATCAGCGACAATGGCTGTCATTATAAACATGTCAATGGTGTAAGGAAAAAGTACCAGAAAAATCAACTAATATTTATCACATGCACATTGTTCATCTCTGTTAAGATGGTGTCTAGCATTCAGCGAATACCAATTCTGTGTATAGGCATGAGGGAGTGAGCTGTAATATGGTTTGTAGCATTTAGTGATTGTCAATCCTGTGGAGTTTTATCCCTGCAGACAACAAACCTTAACTTTTATTGTGTCATCATTATGGACACGTGTTGATATTGACAGCTGTTCCACAGTAGGTATAATTGTATTACACTGTTAAATTTAGGGTAAAAGGAAAATTTGTGAACAACAAACCGACTATCATATCACCAGTCACACAATGAATTACTTGTACTATTAATTAAATTTAGCATCATGTTACCTATGTGATTATGTAATTGTTTAGTCTGGTTATGCCACAAATAGACAGTAACCTATAATATTTGCCTAGAGTTCATCTGATCTCTAAATTCAATCATTAGGTATGGAATTTTCATGAATTTAAACCTTGTTTTGGTTTCTAATTTACAATGTTTATTCCTGATGCTAGTTTGATAAAGGTTGTAATATATAGTTTACCATGCTGAAGGATTTACTACTCAGAACAATACCACATGATAAAGATTGCTGTAAAGTAATTAAAAGATTTAAAATGTCTAAAAAAATTTTCTTTTTTTTCTTTAAAATAAGACATTTGAAATAAAATTGTCAACAAATTCTTCAGTATGAATACACCTAGTTAACCAAACCTAAATACAGTTATTAGATACATTTACACTACAAAAATAGAATTGGTCTAAATGTAGTACAGTTGCAAGGATGCAAATTATAATTTAATTAATTAGTCATACAGGTTGTTATGACTACATGATCAACATACTTCTACCAAAATATGCTGTATTAGATGCACAAAGAAGGTTTGGACACCTAAAATAATTTAATTAAAATATTTATTCTGCTTCTTTGTACATCAATCAGACAGGATAAGGCGATGAAATTGCGGATTATTGGATTATAGTTACTTGTATGGTGATATACATGTACTTGTACCAATTATAATCCGCACAAACCTACATAATATAATAAATTAAATTACCATTTCCACTATTCCTTGCCACTGATAAATTAGTTATTTTAACAATTTTATTTTTGCCGTGTAAGACAACATTATTTTATTATATTATGAATAACAAGTGTTTTGTTTTATTACACAATAATGGATATTTCAACATAACTGGTGTGTTGTGTGGGTTAAAAAAAAGTACAAAGTACTGCATTTAGACTAAGTATATTATTAGTACATGTACAATGTACATAATGTATTAAAATGTTTATTTCGTATTTATAAGGTGCTGTATTTTATGACTCGGCAAGAGTCTCATCTTCTCGTGCAATTATTAACAGGGTGTGTTCAGTATGGACTTTATGGTTCTGTTTTGAAGCTGATGACACATTGATTACAGTGATGACACCCTGGAATAGAAGAAGGTACATTATTTTTGTAATATTTTATTAGTAGTGAAACAGCCAATTTAATCTTAAGGCCTCCATCTTAAATTTGTAAAATTAGTAAAATCCCATCTATACCAGTATGGGATTTGGACTATACATGTATTGTGATAATGACTTCACTAACTGTATCCATAGTTGACTATTCAAATTTCGGTCACGTGTTAATGTGCTACATTTTAAATAACTTTCTATTCAAACTGAATGGCTGATGTTAACCCTTTGTGAGCCACGCTTTTTTTAAAAGCAGTAATTTCAAGTGGTTCCACTTAAATGATTAATGACCATAGATGCCTAGTGAATATGTGTGTCCCCAGACCCTCCATCTCTTTCCGTGATGGTCTGGCTTCAGTGTCAGACTAGTGTCAGTCAAAAGCATTGTTAGATGATTGTTGAACTACTAATAGCACAGAGAAAGGTCCAAACTATAACCACATCCACTTGTAATTTCCAACTACAGCTTTCAAATACCGGTATTTCCTCAAAACTGAATAATTTACATGTACTCAAGTGAATATTTTGAATCAACGAAAATAATCTCTATTCATACTTTACCATGCCATGGTGGTGAGGACTCTGTGCAGCATAGCATTCATTTCTAAATAGCAGTTAGCAATCAAACCCTCACCACAAGTGTGAAGTGTGATTGCAATTATTACTGACAAGAAAACAATTGCACACAATATAATATAATAATTAATAATGATGGGCGATTTGATACCAAAGCACTTGATACTTCGATATCATGTCTGAAATTTCTGGTATCGAGTAATGAATACCAATCACCACACCTCTATTTGAAATTTTTAATCAGACACTCATTTAACAGTAAAAAGTTTCATAGCACTTCCACATTTTTAACTGAATTTGTATAAAACTTGAGGTTCATGTAGGTATGTGTATTATGTACATGTGCATTATCAAGTATTGATATAGTACTCGATACTGATTCCCAAACTACTCTATACATATTAAAATGAAAATTACTGGTATCGCCTACCACTAATAATTACAATTACTCGTGTACATGTGAAGCCTTTTTAGCCACACCTACACATAAGAAACCATGACGACAATGTTAAACTAAATCTTGCAAATGGAGAAAAAAAGAAAAAAAAAGAGTTAGAGAACAGAGAACAAGTTTTGCTAAGTACACTAACTTACAATTTGCAAATTGGGCCTTTAATTAACCTTTAGAGCACTGATATCACATACAGTGTACATGTATATGTGACATTTGATCCCTATGTGGTTTGGAGTTGTGTTCCTAGCATTATAAAGCACTCCAAATGTTTGTAATTGGTGTAAATGGCTAAAAAGTTGATGGTTACCGGCCGGCCTTAGCCCTAGACAACGAGTATGGGGGGGAATTTTAGCTCATGGGCTTATTAAGTATTATTGTTATAAATATTTATATAGTGTGTATGTTAAACTCCAGAATATATAGGTCCAATTATAAGAAAAGCAGAGCAAATACAAAATAGTTCTGTAGCTTCAATCACATGCATGAAATGAAATAGAAGGTAATCATCATGGCAGAAAGCTTAGAGCCATATTTTAGCAGCTGCTACATGGATTGTACTTGACTTCAAGCAATGATTTGACACCAATACCTCTTTTAAAAAGATTACTTGTGTTTCCAAACTTTCTATGTACTTTTTTGCTACCAGAAGTCTCCTAAAAGCGATGGAATGGTATCATGAGTTAATTTATAACCGAAAGGTTTTAGAAAAATCCTGTCTTTTATTTTGATCCTTACCAGACTTCAAGGATAAAAAAAATAGCAATAGTCTTTCTCTAAAACCTTTCAGTCTAACAATGTTTATAGCTTTCAAAAGATTTCTGGTAGCAAACAATTTCATGACAATACAACTCATCTTGCTTGAAGCTATTGTGCTGTCGACACACGGCTTGAAGTAAAGTACAATTTGGGTAGTGGTTGCTATTTATGGAGCACTGTTTCTAAGTTTCTGTCGTTTTCTAGCTCCACCTATTTAATGCACGAGAGTCCAGGCAGAAACTGTTTTTATAGCCTTAGAAAATAGATGCATTTAGGACTGGAGGGTAAATTATAAGTCACACACATCATTATAATTATATAGGATAATTATAATTATAATTATTGAGTAATATTGGTATATTTTTCTGTCAGTAATATTTGGGAATGCAATCACACTTTGTACACGTGTTGATGGTTCTACACTGTGAGTGAATTATCATTATTGATTGGTAATTGCCATAATTTATAATACTTTCATTTCCAAAACCTAAATTCCTATAATCATTATTTTTATTATTATTCTTTTTATTGTTATTATGATCATGATTTTTAACCAAAACCCTAATACATGTAGTTAGTTTAGTTGACACACCCGCACCATTTATTGACTGAACAGTGAGATATAACCCCAACTCAGTACATATGTTTTGAAAGTATCCACCAAAAACATCTGGACAAAACAATATTTGACCAGCAATTTGTGAATTTTGTCCAGAAAAACAACATTGTACCCATTTATCACCTACTAGCCCTGAGCCCATGATTGCTCTTGACTAATAATTAACCTTGCTGTGAGGTTACTGTTCTTATTTTTTGTATTCTTCATGTCAGACTATTTGTTCAGTCAAATGCAATTTTGTCTGGACAAAGAGCCAAAATATCCGAAAAATGGCCAATTGCTGGACGTTATTCCAAGCACTGCAACCTATGTGAATTGATTAATGGCTTGAATGGATTCACATAACCATCTTTGGATATATTTGTCTTAATTTTAAAACATTTCTTGGGACAGCATACCTCAGACCCCCACAAGCAGTGTCGTTTGCATGATTTATTTTCCTCTCCTCCTGACAAGTTTGTGTATAATTACATTAATTATAATTATTATTACTCACTTTTTAGTATTCCATGGACAAAGTGGGATTCTCCTCGTTGACTGCTAATAATAACTGGCTGTGGATCTCTCCAGTATACACATTTTGATACTTCTATTGTTAACGTTAAAGAGGATGCAACAATAATAGGGTTTGCAGGATAATAATACTGATTAAGTGAAGGAGGAACAACCAGCTTTTGCCTCTTACATACATACTCTGGAATGAAATAAGGTACACAATTATTATAATGAAATAGTTAAACAGCTTAAAGACCCCACCCCCTAGTTCAGTAACAACATGTGCTATAGTATAGTTCATTTCTGATAATAAATTATTTTGGTATTTTGTGGATAATTAAATAATCATAGTATCAACCAATGACATGTAGTTATGTCATCATTTGAACTTTGCATTGTTATGCATTGTTTGATCTGGGATTTAAAATATTTATTATTATATTATATGTACATGTATATTGTCACTTTGTTGGCAATACAACTTCTGCTTATTTGCTTATCATTTATCAGCTAAATGTTTTTTCTGTAAAAGGCTCCACATCCTTGTTAGTAAGTTGTTTTAGCGTGATTGGAGTATAGATTGTTTAAGAAATTTCATACAGTAGTGAAATAGAAAGAGTGTTTCTTAACTACACACTTTAGTGAACTTCCAGAAATATTAAGTATTAAGTATTAAGTATTAATTACAAAAATTACATATGGTTGCGCTTACCCACCATCTTAATCATTCAAAGGATAGTTTTTATTAATTAACTTACACATGTAATCTTACCAATAGGATTCTGTTCTTGTATTAGGGGCCTTTTTTGATTTTGCTACATGTAGATAGTAGAAAGAAATTTATCATGTTTATTACATTATATTAATGTAAGAAAAATTACTTCACTGTGTAAATAAAATATCATATGGTATGCACATATGACATGTACATGTACATGTACATATATGCACATTTATTTGTGTTTTCTGGAGGTATGATAAGTGATTTATTAAACCTCACTCCTGTGCTGGGAAATTTTAACAAGACATTTGTATCATTGTCACAATAATTAATAATTATCTTCATGTTGTTCAATAAATATTTTTCTGTACATATCGATTATTGTGCAAATACATGTACACAAAACAAACAATCCTTATCACATTTATTATATTTACATGTATACATGTATATGTACATGTATATATAGACAATTATATATATATATATATATATATATATATAATTTTTTTTTGAGTTGTACCGATACAGTATTTAACCGATATTCTGATAACTGATAAAATGTGGCCAATATAGGCCGATATCATGATTTTATATTGAAGATGAAGAAGTAAATGTTGATTAAAATGAATGATCAATATGTTTGATTTCAGTTGGTTTGATAATAAATATCATAAATTCATAATTAATAGATTCATAATTTTAAATAGGATGTACATGTACTGTTTTTTATGTAATGGGAAATTGATCAGCAGCATCTCAACTTTTTCAGGAGCTAGTCTACTCCTCCTGTTGTCATAAATCTCACCAGCCTCTAAAAACAACCTTTCTGATGCCACTGATGTTGGAGGAGCGAGCACATAGGCACTGTCAAGCAAATTAGCTAAACTAGGAAACCTGTGTCTGTTATTGGCCCACCAGTTGTAACAGCTTTCTCTGCCTAATGTGATCAGAGTCTCTGCTAGGTAAGCATCCAACTTTTGTGAACCACTTTCATTGCTCACACTTGCACCAGCTTCTTCCAGAATGTCAGAAAATCTTTTCCATAAGCCTGTACATAAACGCTTTGGAGATGGTTCCAATCCAGCGTTTTTGTTTTCACTGCCAGTGGTAGGAGAAAGTATCTTCTCTCCTACTAGAGACTTTGCTCTCTCAGCAACTATCAGTCCACTGAAAAATTTCTCTTTGAATCGAGGATCCATGATGGTAGCAACTAGAAGCCTTTTGTTTCCATCAGCATCTGCAAGCCTTCTTTCTAATGATGTCTTCGTCTCAGTCTTCATAGTACGTACTTCATGGTCATCATGGTGTTCACTAAACGTTTTTGATAGAATTCGTACAAATGGTAGAACAACTGATATTGATTCGCTGTTATAGATGGAAGAGAGAGCAGCAACGATTTTAGTAACCAGCTCTTCTAATTGATATGATGTTCACTGAACAATAGAATGCTCAGTAGCATAGGCAGCAAGTGACATCTTCTGTTCAAGAATCCTTTGCAACATATAAAGTGAGGAATTCCATCTAAGTGGTTCGTCCGGTACGAGGCGGTGCTGTGATAGTCCAAGATTTTGCTGTATTACCCTCAGACGACTGTACGCCAGACATGAATGCCTGAATTGGCCTACAATCTTTTTACATGAAGACAGTATATCAATGACTGCTCTTTGTGAGAGAACTCCGTTATGTACTACTAACTGTAATGTGTATGCGAAACATTCAAAGTGGGGAAGAGATGCGTCTGTGAGAGCTTTTACCATGTTGATCCCTTTGTCATGAAGTACCAGATGTATTCGATCTTTCTTAATTGCCCATTGGTTGAACATTTTTCAAACTTGATGCGTATCTGATCTTCAGTATGTGAACCATCAAACGCCTGGGCATGCAAGACTGCACGCTTTCTGTTAAAAGCCTCTATCAACCAGTGTGCTATGAGACTCATCAAAGAATTGAGATTAACAGTTGTGCTTCACAGGTCACTTGTGAAGCTCATGTAGGGAACATCGGCAATTTGCACCTCCACTTCCTTCTTAACAGTATCATAAATTGTAGCCATAACAGTTTCTGTAATATATCTTCTACTTGGTATTACATACCTTGGCTCCAGTGAACGAAGAAGGCGAATAAAGCCAACATCATCAACTATTGAGAAGGGCTGATAGTCAAGTGCAATCATTTCACCTATTCTGGTGTGAATTCTGTGAGCATGAGGATCATTAATATCCCACTTTTGTGTTTTGTCTGAACTTTCTTGTAGTGTAAGCTGCCTGCTGCTACTTGAAGCTTTTTCCTTGCTCTTCACTATATGTCAAACTTTTTCTTGTATTCAGAATGCAGGTCTATGTGCCTAGATTTCATGTGATACACCAGATTTGTAGTGTTAAAGGTCTTTGTAGGTTTGCCTCCACGAGAAATGGATATGCCACATGAATTGCAAATGGCATATTTTGAACCTTCTGCGACTTTGAAATAATCCCAAATTGGTGATATCTTCTTTGACATTCTCACAAACTAGCCACAAAGTAAAACTAACACGACGATCAACAAGTAAACAAAATCTTTGCATGTACATATATATATATATGTATGTTAAAGATGCACTGATATTGGGGTTATCACATATTGGTTTATCGCACGCATTTTACTCATCGATATCGGTTTTTTCTCAACCGATACGATTGATATTGAACTGTGCATGTGTGAATTTATTAATTGCCACACAACACACACTACCACACCCACAAACAATAATTATATTGAATACTCGTTTTTCATGCATATTTAAAGAGTTTTGACTAACTCAAATCACCTTGAGTCCTCAAATGATACTTACCTTTTCTGCAGTATTTTGTTAAAACACTTAATTTTTATAAAGCTGTATATATCCCCTTCAGTTTGTTCAAGAACAATACGACAAAGCGACTTATTCATACTCTACTTGACACAAACGTTTAACATTTGCCCCAAATGTAAGAAACAATCATATGATAACCCTTGTATGTATGTATGGTCAGCTGTAAGAATTGTTGATTGTTTCAGACACACGACACTGAATTCTAGTTACATGTACACAACATAGCTTTATTAGAATAATCAAATATATACTTTTACTATTATTTGTACTTATTAGCATACTCATTTAATTATAATTATTGAAATGAGTAAACTAAATGCTTCATCTACATAAATATACATGATTTAGTAAAAACACTTACTTCAAATGCCATCTTTGCCAGTTTTGTTAAACTATAAATCTTATTTACCGCAAATTCTCATATTATTGGCAATGCCAACGCGTGTAATTCTGTTTATGTCAAATAATTGAGCAAGAGGTATGCATTTCTTCACATTCATATTTATACAGGTACATGTGTACATAATCATATACATGTACAATTATATGTATGTGTGTATTTCAGGAGTCAGTTTGACTATGTACAGTAAGTCAAGTGCATTCTTAAATCTGACAATAGTGATTAATAACCACACCTTTAATTTTTTTAGCCACACCTACATTGTACATGTATTAAGTTAATACTATACAGCAATTTGCCTATACAATCTATATACAGTATATACGTCACCACCATACATTACTGTAATTATCTTAGTTCTACTGTCAGTAGAGTATAGTAATTACCAGTGTTTCCCCCAAAGGGTGGTAATATGGCGCTCCCCCATTTTTAGTCTTGCTCTCCCACCCTTTAGTCTTGCTCCCCCACCCTTTAGTCTTGCTCCCCCACCCTTTAGTCTTGCTCCCTCACCCTTTAATGTTAAAGTTTATACTGAAAAACAATACTGATTGAACATTGTTTACCAGACATCATGTACCACAGATGCACTCCCCCACCCTTAATATTTATCCTGGGGGAAACACTGAATTACTGTCTCACTACTGTGGTGTTGAATTGACACATACATCAATTACTATCAAAACTACTGTTGAGCTACTATAGTCTAAATTACTGAATAATTACTGTACTGTATCATGTCTGTATCACTAAGGTGAATTTTTATTGACATACTGTATATTATATATAATGTTGAATAATTAATTAATACACACATTTGAATAATGCACACATTCGTATGTACATGTACATGTTTATATTTAAATATAGCATTTTTGTAAATGTTACACCCTATAGTATACATTGGGTCATCTTCTTTCTAATCATGAATGATAGCTTGAACATTAGCTTCTTCACCCTACACAGAAAAGGTGGAAATAGTGAGCCAACTGCCGGACATTCTGATCTATTTTCATGACTCTTATAAGTAAGTGAGTATACATGTAAATATCGAAAAAAAAATGATGTTAGCAGAGGATGGCTTTGATCCATCGACCTCTGGGTTATGAGTCCAGCATGCTCCCACTGCGCCACTCTGCTTTCTTATATGTTTGTGATTAAATACATCATAGTGTAGTATAATGCTATTCATTGATATCATACCAGTTATTGATGAACCAGTAACTGGTTATACTTATAGTATCAGATTCACAGCTCTAATTAAATGGTGTTGTCTAATATCATTAATTAATTTATGATACTTGTAACTATTAAGAAAACGCCCAAGGGCATTCCCATGATTATTTTTCAACAAGTTAAAACTATACTATGTATATGTTTATATACATGTATTTGTTGTTTTACATACGTGTACATGTTGTATACATAGTTAAGTTGTGTCATTCCGGGGGACTTGATTCAATTAATGGATGTGGTGTGGCAAGTACTCTTTCTAAAAGTTAATTGCTAAGATAAAAATTCATACATTTACATGTTCTACACTACAAAAACATTTGGTTATTTCAACCACCATAGTTGCATGCATGCCAATTTAATAGTCTGGTTTAACATCTACTTACTAATGATATTTAAGATAACAAATTCTGTTTTTAAGTATTCTCCTCAGGAGAATAGATTCTACAAGTCACCTATGGTAAATACACATGATTATTACATCCCTAATTCTGTATTATATACATACACACATGTAGTCATTTTAATACATAATTATGTATTGCTAGAGAATCATAATTATACATATTTTTACATTTTAGGTATTTTGACAAAAAGTAGGTAATGGGATTAGAGATGAAATGACACTAAACCAAATTCATGTGACAGGAAAATGAGGTACTTTCAAATACATGTGTACATGTAAACAATGTAGTCTTGTCCCCAGTTGCACCCCTGAGTATAATTATTTATGTTGTTGTATAATCTAACTTCTTTGTACACACCCCCGATCACATGACGAAGATGTCATCCTGTCCAAAATATTATCCTCTGTTGCCAGACCCTCTTCTGAGTTTAGAGGGGGTGTGGCTTGGGACAAGACTATAAACAATCGGTATATTATCATACCATTCCCATTTTACTCATACATTTATAATCCCATCATTCTTATTTTTCTGATCTTTATTTCCTCGTACGATAATATGTGACTATCCACACAAAAGGTCATTCATAATAATTATTATAATAATTTTAATCAAATGCTTAGCATTTTATACCACCAGAAGCAATACTGTTCCTGGATACAACATTTCATTTGCTTTGTATATGAAATGTCTGCTGAATAGTGAGTGTTTATAGTTAAAGATGTTTCATGTGGATGGTCACATATATTCTTAGTAGTGTTGTACCTATATTGGTATAGGTAACTGTATAGGTGCCTATACTCAAAGTATAACTAAATATAGGTATAGGCAAGTAGTATAGGGCAGATACAGATACTTTATAGATCAAGGTTTGAAACTCTATTGTACTATTTTACTGTAGGAAAAGATTGATACAACAGTCAGAATCATATTTTTTGAGCTATATCCATCTTTTCAAGTAGTTTGTGAGTTTCATTTTTCAACAGAAATGGCTATATAGAACCGTGGTAAAATTAGGGATGTATATACTAGAAAAAGGAGTGAACACATGTATATATAGGTAAAGGTATAGGTATAGGCAGTTTTAATTGCCTATAATATCTGTATCTGAATTATAGGCAAAACCTAGTATAGGTACAACACTAATTATTAGTATAGTTAAGATTATCAAGGAATTTCTTTTACACTATAGACACAGCTACATTGTCTTCTTTTATTGCACTTCTTCATTGTGCTACATCATCAGAAGTACTGTTTTTCAATAGACCATCACAACTGACCTGTGTAATGAAATGAGACTCAAGTAGTGATTAGTTTTTTAGTAAAATTTATGATTCAACAATTAAAATGTATCTTCAGTCATTTTATTAAAGATCCAGTTAATATAATATAACAAAGCAAATAAATATTAGCTACACTAATACTGATACCAGATGATTATGAGTGATACTAACTACTGATCCATATTGGTACATCACTAATAAACACAGTACATGTAGTACTACCGAGTAGATATTCATTCTACACTACTATACATTACAATGCATTAATACTGTCATTTCTTATGACTGACATCAACCATTTTTGATATAAACATTTTTATTAAGTATTCGGATACTAGATATCGGATCGGTGTTAGTTATTAGTAGTTATCATCTGTTTATTGGTAAAACAGTAAACCATATAAACCAATATTTTAGTAAACCTACTAAACCATAACAATACATAATTCATATTCATTGCTTACGTATACTACTGATAATACTGTTCTATTGTTTTAGTTCAGTAAACATTTACACTACACACCAAAGTAACAGTACTACTATTACTAGTGGTGGGTTTAGAGTGGGAGTGATTTCATATTCGAGACTATGGTGGACTCTGGTTCAAAATTAGTTTTAAATATAGATGTTTATTTGCACTGCTATACATACAGATGAGTGTACACAAACGGCCATTCTTTTTTTGTAGAATGTAGAGAGTCAGAAAATCAGAAATTAGTTTGACACTTTTTTTATTATATGGAATGTTCTGTAGAAAACAAGAATGGCCGTTTTTGTACACTCATCCACATGCACAAGATTTCTTCAGTTCTGTATATGGGCAAGATCGACTAAGAGCGTTAGTATTGCAGTGTCATCAACTAGTTAACATTTGATCGAGCCCCACCTCGATTCTATTTGCGATTAAATTGTCTGGCCAGCGCAGCCCCTCCTATCTCTTTCAATTTTGCAACAGGCGAAATCATTATAACCACACCCACCTTGATCAAGCATATAATGTGTGAGGTATGGCTCAGCATCACAGATGCAGCTTCTTTGCAACTTTCTGGACCTCCTGGAGCAATCTAACACTCACCCCAACCTTGCCTACCAATTACTGCAAGCACAGCATCCACTCAAGTCTGCAAGCGAACGGTATTTTTCACTTATTCTCCCAACTTTCTCTCTCACTATAGAACTAGCGAACCAGCCTCTCCCCTTTTTGACAATCGGTGGTCACAATCGACACTGCCGCGTGTACTGCTGGAATGTAATTGCGGTTTCAAAGACACTCCTTCCTATCGTATCATGGCTACACGAGAGCTTGTGTATGCTGTGGGAAAGCACCCTTCTAAGATCTTATCATGTTCCTCTGTTTGACCAACATATGCTGCAGATAGTCCTTTCGTTCGCAAAGAGGTCACCTGGTCTTGCATTAAGGACAACAGTGGTGAAACGAGCGCCGTCGGGACGGGACCCTCGCCTATGTGGCAAAGTAATACAAAGCACTACAATTTTTTTCTAAATATAATAAAGTTTGTGTATGAAACAAACAATAATTTTGTTACATATAAATTTGAAAAACATTTATGGGCATTATAACTGTTATAACTTTATATCCTAAAAGACAAAATATGAAAGAAATGTATATATGTATATATAATTTGTATAATTATCTATCTTACATATTATTCTCTGTTTTCCTTCAAAAAAACAATGAAAAAGTTCTCAAGTCTACCTCTAAAGTCTCCAATGTGTGAAAACATATTGAAAAATGTATAATTTGTATATATATCTTACATCTTATTCTCTGAAGACCTCAAAGTGTGAAAACGAATCACTCTATTACGTGTTTTATGGGGTGCCATTTGTTTCAAAATTAAGTTTTGGAGGACACGCCCAAGAATTGTCGGTGATTTTAGCCTAAATGTCGGTGTCCTAGTCTAAATGTCAGTGGTTTAGCCTAAATATCGTCTACATTTTGCTAAATGTCAGTGATTTAGCCTAAATATCGTCGACATTTACCCAAATGTCGGTGATTTGGGCTAAACCACCGACATTTAGCGGTGTTAGCCTAAATATCGTCGACATTTAGCTAAATGTCGGTGATTTAGCACAAATATAGTTGACATTTAGCTAAATAGCTGTGATGTCGCCTAAATTTCCGTCATTTAGCATAAATATCGTCGATATTTAGCTAAATAACTGTGATTTAGCGTAAATATGGTCGACATTTAGCTAAATGTAGGTGATTTATATGGTGGCCCAGAAGGTCAATCCGTTGACGGGTACGACATCGTTAACGTACGCACCCGGATCCCGGCTGGAGAGGCAAACTGGGGCCCTGTGATCGTTAGGGATATCATCCGGGGCCCGTGATCGTTGGGGATGTCGTCCGGAATCCGGGCGGATCCCGATCCGCGGGGTTTGAGCGTCCGTTCTCGGAACCGATCGGTCTTTTAACTCGGACATAGCTCGGAAGTGATCGGGGCGATAATCGGAACTGAAAACGGAGTGTCCTTCTGGATTTGGGCTAAATCACAGACATTTGGCTAAATGTCGACCATATTTAGGCTAAATCACCGACATTTAGGTAAATGTCGACGATGTTTAGGCTAAATCACTGACATTTAGGCTAAATCACCGACATTTCTCGGGCGTGTCCTCCAAAACTTAATTTTGAAACAAATGGCACCCCATAGTGTTTAGCATTCACGTGCACAAGACCATGCCTGTAGGTGGAGCTAAGTAGCTTGCATCAACGGTGGTGTAGTATAGTAGTAGCAACCATTACCTCGATTGTTTTGGGTTTGAAGTGTTTCTTGGCTAGCGACAGGCCATGAAACAGGATAACTTGTGTTTGTGTGTCCATATTTACTCTTTTTATTGCCCTCGTTTCATCTTAAAGTCGTGAAACGGTAACTGTGAGTTATAAATATTGTCATAGCTTTGGTTTTAGAAGATTTCCTACGTTATTTTTTTCCTTGTATAATTTGAAGTCTACCAGTACCCCGTTTGAAATGTCAAACACACAGACAAAACGATTACCGTACCCTTCCGCCTACGCTACGCGGCGAGGGTAACAATAAGAACAATAGACGGTTCTCCATTACGAATAATGTAAAAAGTCCATGGAAGACAAGCATAGCACAAGCTTTTTCCATAGCCGGTAGGAAGGGAAACAAATACATCTCTCCCGCTTAGGAATCCAAGAACGATCTTCATTTGGTCATGTTTAAAATTTCGATAACCAATCCCTCGCTGCACTAATATTATGTGGCATAAAATATTTGCAGTGGAGTTGGTAAAATCTCTTGTGATCTGGTGGTTCTCTGAAGAACCAGGAGTGGTATACAACCACAAATTAAAAGAAAAATGACACCAACAACAGATGAAAACACAAAAACAGTGACAATGAGAACGGAAACTGGAATAAAGACACTGAAATGTCATCAGATTAAATTAACATCGTTTGACAAGTACTCGTACCCTCTGAGTTGTGGAATGATGGTCTCCTATGTTTACGACAACTGTACCCTTCCAACAACAAGTGAACTAGTTGCAATCGAAATTACACTTATGATCAAAAGCATAGTACTTGTGCAACTGATCAGTTTTATCAACTGCCCCCATAAACTTGTTGTATGCAGGCAGTAATGGGGGAACTGATTGAGCTACAAGTAGTCATGATTTTTGCCCTACTTGTTCCCTGTAAACCTTACCCTTCATGGATTGTGGGAAAACATTCGTAACAAAGCTGACAACCTTGCGATCATGGAAAACAAAATAGTTATTCCCACCTGATGAGCAAGAGTTATACGAACCCTTTGGAGGAGCACTGTTGTCTTTGGGGTCAGTGTCGTCTGTAGGACCTTCCATACCCGTAAATTCTGGGTACATTCCAGAGTACAGCGATTGGAGAAGGCCATGAGCTTTAGCCTCACGTTTACGATCAGAAGAAGACGAACCTGTAGACATGAAAAATTACATAATCATTTAATGCACTTGTAGTGTATGAATCAAAATAATTAATTATGAGCACAATTATATGCAAAATACTACACATAATTTAATTAATACGTTCATGAATATTCACGAGATTACGGTAACAACGATCAATATTGAAAGTTTGTGGTTAGTGGGTGGGATATACTCCACCCTCTGCCTATGAATATAGTTAAATCTCGGTGCATTTACATGTAAAATTGGGCCCAAATTTAAGTAATATGCTCATGAATATTCATGAGTTTGACGTCACAATCATGAATATTCATGCTTGTGTGATTAGTGGGTGCGGTATACTCCACCCTCTACCTATGAATATAGTGAAATCCCAGTGCAATTACATGTAAAATTTGGGACTATATTTAATTGTTATGCTCATGAACATTCATGAGTTTGACGTCACAATGATCACTATTCATACATTGTGGTTAGTGGGTGAGGTATAGTCCACCCTCTATCTATGAATATCATTGAAAGTGTTTCAAGACGACAGTTAATTTGCTCATAGTTTCGTACATTTATATTAATTTGACTACATCAAGTGTAAAGTAGCATCTTAATTAAACTAAAGCTCGTGACAATTATTATTACAGGCTGTATTACAATTATTATATATACATAATATTATGTATATATACATATATATATATATATATATATATATATATATATGTATAATTATATATATATTTTATATAGACCTGTGAATCTTTAATCCACCAGCATACTATATATTGTATATAGTACACTTACAGTTCTTATATACCACAATATAAACCCTTGGTTCAGTGTCTTTGGATGTGATATAGCCCTCGCAAGCTCGGGCTATATCACATCCTCAGACACTAAACCTCGGGTCTATATTTTGTATATAAGAACTGTAAGTGTACTATATAATATACATATATATATATATATATATATATAGATATATATAACATATATATATATATAGATATAATTTATATATATATATATATATATATATATAAATATAAATATAAATAAATAAATATATATATATATATATACATGTATATATATATATATATATACATGTACATAATAGTAATAACCTGTCGTCTTGTATTATCAGAGATTATGTACATGTAATTATTGTTATTCACTCACCAAATGTATCGCTGTGTTCGAGATCTGTACTCATATTATCTAAAACAATAAAAATGATATACTTGTACAACAGGATTATCACTTACAGTTTCGTAACCCGGGGGCTTTTGAAAAAAGAATGAATTAATTTTAATAATAATTCCAACCACACCTACCATGGATGTAATATACTGATTGCGAGGTGTGGCTCAGCATCTCATTAAAATCAAAACCTTCGTTGCAAATGAATACAGGCAATTTGCAACTTTCTCCAACTTCTGGAGCGATATAACACTCACCTCAACCTTGCTTACCAATTACTGCAAGCACAGCATCTACTCAAGTCTGCACACGAACGCTATTTGTCACTTATTCTCCCAACATCCCTTTCTCTCTCGCTAGAACCAGCTAGAAACCCAAGTCTATACATCACACAAACATCAACATAACGTTCTACTCTCCTTTCACTTTTTTTTTTAAAGTACCCTAAGCTAACTTCAAAGTAACATCAAAGGGCGGACACTTGAATCAAAGCACTGCTAGACCACATCCAACGAAGCGTGGGCGTTTTGAACAATAGAATGCCGACATGCCGCCACCACATTGGTATACTCTTGTAATCTACAGTAATTTGGGGTGTGGTACATCCAAGACCCAGCCATTGCAGTGAAATTTAGCAATGTAATAAGTAGGTGTGGTACTTCCTATCTGACAGGATGTTGTAAAATTACAACACTAAAAAACTGAAAGTGTTAGTGGCTTCCTTTTTTGTATCTAAACATTTTGCGCAACTAGCAGCCATCTTACTCAATCAAAATGAAACCGCACATGGGCAGGGTAACGTACACTGTAATCTGATTGGAACGCAGGATTTAGTGCATGAGAACACGTGGCAGTGTCGATTGTGACCAGACTCTCCCCGCTGTCCGATTGTCAAAAAGGGGAGAGGCTGGTTCGCCAGACTAAGAACTAGCTACAAAGCAAGTCTATACATCACACATACATCAACATCCCATTCTAATCTCCTTTTACTTTTTTTTTACCCTAAGCTAACTTCAAAGTAACATTAAAGGGCGACACTTGAATCAAAGCACTGCCCAACCACATCCAACAAAGCATGGGCGTTTTTGACAATAGAATGCCGACACCACCACATTGGTATACTCTCGTTATCTTGAACAAACGGACAAGACAAACCTGTGAACACAAAGAAAATTGTGCTATAATTGTAATTATTTCCACAAAAATTCATTAAAATTGCACTAAAAAAAGGACATAATACCTAATTTAACTCATGCATATTCATGAGACGCTTTCCCAACAACTGAC